>JAVJGG010000032.1:26658666-26692004 GCA_035590195.1 Aviceda cuculoides | reverse complement strand
AGCCCAGCTCGGGGGAGGGGGGGGGAATGCCCTGGGGCCACCCCTCCTCCTCCTCATCCTCTTCCTCACCTCGTCGCCCCCGGCAGCCGGCGGCGCGGTTTCTGCTGGAATGTTCTAGATGCCGCGACCGGCCACAGGCTGGTCCGGCGACCCACCGGCGGCCTGCGAGCTGCAGCCGGGCCGCGTTTGCGTGGGGCGGCAAGTCCTCGTCCTGTTCGGTGGCCGCCATCTCGCCCGGGAGCGGGAGGCTGGTGCCGTGTCCAGGCGCGGCCGCGTGCCCTCGCTTGGGTTGCCCCCGGCCGAGGCTCTGCTTTGCCAACCTGCGTGCCGCCTTCCCATCCAAGTCCGACCAGCGCCATGTCCCGTTCCACAGGGAACAAACGTTTTCTGCCGTGGCCCGTTCCCTCCGCGCCGAGGAGGCGGCCCAGAAAGCCAGCAGCCGTGCGGGAAGCTCCCTGCCACCGTACGGAGCTGCAAGGCTGAGGGGATGCACAGCCAACCGAAGGCTGCCCGACCCTGTCCACCGCTCCCGCTCCCCCAGGACGCCTTTAGAATCATAGAATCATTTGGGTTGGGAAAGACCTTCGAGATTATCCAGTCCAACCATCATCTGTGCCCACTAAACCATGTTACAGAGTACCCCGTCTACGCGCTTTTTGAATACCTCCAGGGATGGTGACTCAACCACTTTCCTGCAACCCAGCCGATTCCAGTACCTGCCCTTAAAAATCGCAGGGTGCAGCCTAGTATGTGTTCCCTAGTCCTAATCAAACACCCGTTTTTTTCTTGTAATCTTACCGTGGACTTAGGCTTTCAAGGGAAACAAGTTGCCAGGGCAATTCCATTAGAGTCACTGAAGGTATGCCGAAGAAGAGCATGTACTTCAGTATGTCCATTTCCTTATGGTGATATTTTTCAGCTAAGCACTCCGGCTTTTGCAAGTAGTTTAATGTGCACCCAGCCCCCAAAACATTCAAAACTAAAAGTATAAATCCACTGGAGTGAGTAAGAAAGAATGCAGAGACTCTTTTGCTCTCTTTTTTATCATAGCAATATCTTTATAGCCTTTCCAGAATGACAGCTCTCTTCCTCGGAGGGAAGATGTGTTGCTACCCATGCTGTGCTATTTCACACCCTTTCTCCAACAGATGGCATAGATCCTCACCTGTTTTAGAAAGAGATGTTTGAAATAGTTTTGCATCTTAAAAAATAGACCCTAGCTATCAAAGGGATTAGTGATTCCAGCTCACAGGCTGTTATTTTCAAACATTCATCCCCTATTTTTCCTCATTATTGGTGTTAGATGTTAACCCCTGTTCTGCTCAGGCTGTAAGTATGGAACTACTGTGGGTCAGCCTGCCAGACAGGATGGACACGCTGATTTGTAATTCTTACAAATACTAGGCATGGTGCAGGTGCTTGGATATGTTGACATGACGGCCCACCCATACTTGTCAATGCATTTATCATATAACGATAGAAATAAAACATTATGTTTGCATTTAGATATTAGCCAGAATTGAATCTAGGATTCAAACATGATTGAGATCCAAAAGTAGAACCAAATGCTACAACTAGTGCCTCTTTCTATGAAGGACTGTGCTAAAATCTGAACCCTGGGGTTGAGGGAAGCCTGGCTGTTTTCTTGCTTCTGTTTTCTTTGAAGAGCGTCATGAATGTAAAAAGAAGGGGGGGTGAATTCTGCTGTGCATGCACAGCTGTAGCAACCTCCTCCTGTGATTGCCATTCCGTGAATTCTAACAAGTTTCTCTTCAAGAATATACTTTCGTGTGATACACAGCCAGTGAACAGCTATATTGTTGCTGCCCAAGCCCAGAAACTTTGAGCTAGTTCTTCCTTGCCAGATCTGCAAGTGGTTTGAAGCCAAATGGGGATGGGATTCAACACTGCGGAGGAGTTAGAGGATCAGTAAATACTGGGCACGGCTGATCTTTACAAAAACGAGAAGAGTGAGGGCTAAAGCTAGAATTAACACAGACTTTTGCAGATCTGTGTGGACTGCCTAGTTCTCTACCAGACAAATCCTAGAGGGAGAAAAAACGTTTAGGGCTGCTGCTTCTCTCTCAGTAGTAGCAGTGGAGAAAAATAATGCTATGGAGAGCAATGCAGTCACAGCGTCATAACTGAGAAAAGAACCAGCTCACAGACCTTCACAATTTCTGTTTTAGAAGAGAATTTCTCTTACCATTAGAGTGTAGAGACTTTCATTTAATGTAATCATGGAAGAGCTCTGACTGGCCAAGCCAGGCTCCAATAAACAATTCTATCCCTTTCTCATTTCATTCTTTGTTGATAGTGTTAGGAAGAAACACATGTTGACTTTCTGCAATTTCGCCCTTCTCCAAAACTGTCACCTAATTTCCACTAACCCCTTCTGTCTGCAGGGGAAGACCACATGTTCACTGGCACGCGCTCCTCCCAGCAGAGGAATGAAACATGTCTCACTTTTCACATTTAAATCAGAATTTTTGTTGCTGTTGTTGCCATGTAGTTTGTCAGCCAAGCATAATCTCCTGGCAGGAGAAGACAGACAAACAAGATAAAGAGAAGCAATATACTTTGGTTGTAGCCCTTAAACTTTTTGATTCAAGCAACATGCCCTGGTCCTATTGCCAGTGAAAATAAGAAAAGTGCAAAAGCGTAATACAACAAGTCTTTCTGCCAGGAAAGCAAAAAATAAATTACACGGAATGAGCTCCAATACTAACTGCCCCTTTAGCAGCAATTTTCAGATGCAAAAGTAGGTGGAAACTACTGAATGCTAAGAAACTCTTAACAAGATTTCACAGCATCAGAGAACCAGAGCTGAAATCAGACCTATTGGCTTACAAATTGTACAAATTGTAGCCATGCAGTAGGCTAGGCAGAACATGACTTCAGGATCTGAGTCCTTCTCGGTGAGAGTACTAAATCCTTTCATCAGATCCCCAGCCTTCACATTCAACTATTGCTGTGAGCTGGTTGGGGCACTGTAATAATGTGGAGGCCCTACAAATTCCAGGGTGTCTTAGATGACTTATCCAGGAGTCGTTATTGATGAGAGACATTACCCTATCCCTCCTTCCCAACTTTTTCTAGGGCTCATCTCTAGTTTTTAGCTGCAACTGAATAGAAAATGGTTTAGTGAAAGAGCAGTGATTAAGGACCGTGAGGAGACGAAAGTCTCCCCGCTGGATAATGTGCTCAATAGGAGCATCTTACACTTTGATGTCAAACAGTCCAGTCAAGAAAAGCCTCTGCTAAGTGTGAGACCTGGACATTATTCTTCACCCTGAAGAGCTATAGAGGAGATGTGTTGCCACAGAAGTATGTGAACTGATAGAAACCAGAAGTTTTCCTGAGTTTTTCACAGATCTTTGAAATAATCCACATGGAAAAATGTTTTTTAAAGTATGTTTCAGGTTTTTATCTGTTCAGAATAAAAGGTGGGACAGAACTCCTCCGTGCATTTTATTGCAATGGTTCATGTACAACAATAGCAGCACTGGATGTACTAAGGAAAAAAAAATCTTGTTATTTATGCAGTAATTGAATTTTGTGCTAATTCTGCCTTTCAGTGTGCCTGAAGACTCCCAAGTGAGAGTCACATGCAAAACAGCCACACGCCCTTGTGGCAGTAGAGAGTCCCTAGAGGGTGACACAGATAAAGCAACAAGGAATCTAAATAAAGTCAGACATGGGTATATAGGTTAAAAAAACAAACCATGGTTTATTTAAATGTGTAAAGTACTTGGGAGGGAAAAAGATTACATTGTACTATGGCAATACAGACAGCACATACCGTAACAAGCTCATCCATCATAATGAATTCAGGCTACTCCTTCCAGCCTCCTAGTCCACTCAGTCCCACAGATCTTTGGGAGAGGCTTGTTTTTGATATCTCTAGGGGACTCCACACTAGAGACTAATTTCAGTCAGAAATTGCTGTCCTGCTTCTGTATGTCAGACTCAGGAGCAGTGTCATCCTCTCACCAGGGAAGATGGGAGAAATATGGCAAAACTTCTCATGCACTAAGACCCTCTGTCAAGGGTTAAGTAAAAGTAGGCTGATGGAACATCTGATCCTAGGACAAATTACCAGGCTGTCTGCTTTAACCTTATCCCAGATGTGGCTCTTCACTGGGATGAGAAGCCTAAAGCAGCAGAGACTGAGAGAGATATTATGATAGTTATAAAATGCCATATCCAGACACAGCTTTTTATTTCAGGTTCTTCTCAATCCAGTCTTTGAAGGGAAGAGCTTTGGTGTAGCCACTGTAGAGTTGCAAGCTGCAAGTTTTATCATAACCCCAGCTCACTAATCCCATCAGGTGCCACCTTAGCTCAGGAGATGCTTTTCCTGGCAAAGTTATGGCTGCGATCCCACCAGTCTCAGCAGGGCAGATATTAGAAAAGGCTGTGTCATCTTGTTTGGCACAGAACATGCTGTCAGTGATGCTGACTTGTATCCCATTATCCTCATACTGTTGCTCACACAACAGTGAATCCACCATCCGAACAGCTCCCATGCGGATTGTGTCATTCTTGTATCCGGGATCTTTAATGTCAGCTAGTACCTTCCAGCCAGTTACCATTATTTTTAAATCCTCTGTGGATGAAGTCAAGTCATGAGAAGATGACAAGCAAATGGGTTGAACACGACTGCTGATTCTGGCTTTGTCCAAGAGTTTTATGATAGCTATGTCAGAATCAAGTAATATAGGGTCATAATTGGGATGCACTATGATGGCAGAAATCTGGGGAGGAAACAGAGTAGGAAGAACTGTAGAGTTAACATCAATGCCAAAGCAGCAGCACTCTTTCCATACTACTATAATACATGTTAGTTTAGTTTGCACGCTTCTCCTCTACCCTCCGCTCCCAAACTGTTCTTTCACCATAGCGCTCACTCAAATGAGAAACACCCAGAGAGATCAAGCATCTTCTGACTTTTTTTTTGGCTTGGGTTTCAGGACAGTTTTTATTGCATGAAACTTTTCCTAATGAAAAGCAGTCAAGGACATTTTCAGCAAAATGGGGAGTTAATGTGCAGTTCAAGTTTTTCCACTGTTTACTGAAAAGATTTTACCTGCCATGTCATCTTCAGCCTGTAGAATTTGAACAGGGGGAGGCTTTGAATTAAAATGTTGTCTTCTTATTGAAATTCAACCACCTTCCCACCAAAAAAAGATACTAGCAATACATTACATTACATTACAATACACTACATTGGGGCCAAACTTTTACTGCTAGTTACCTTGATGAAACACTACAGGAACAGATAGGATTCCTATAAGGGTATTGTAAAAAATAATGTATTTCCTTACACAAAAAGGCTGAAAAAGCTAGAATTAGAGAAAGAAACTAAAAACGGGGAGGGGGGGAATATCATATTAGGTATGTTTTCGTGGATAAAATGCATTAATTAACTCACATAACCCCCCACTCCAGAAAAAGAGACACATGGCTAAAATTGCTGTATTTCTCCTCATTTTGACTTCAGCCTTTCTAGTTCTACTTGAAAAAAACCAAACCACTCTGGTGAGCCTGAGGTGCTGTTTTTGGAGCTGGAGTCAGACATAAACTTCTTTTGAGTTTAGAGCTGTACAGCCTTGGGGCTGAGATGTGAAATGTGCTCATGGCATCAAACCAGGATCTAGAGCACAAGTGTTTCCCTCATAAATTATGCTAATCACTTTTGACAGTAGCTGGCATCTCCTCTGCTTTTTTTCTGGCAATATCACTCAAGACATTACGGCTCATGGAACATGAGCCATTTTCTTAGTGATCTGTGTTAGTGGGTGAACATATGAGTTGGACCGTGTCAGGTGAATTTAATGAAATACAGCATGTGCCCTCCTTGTGCCATGACAGTTCTGTCAGTTGTGTCTCTAGCTATGCATTTCAAAGACCAATGTGTAAAACAATATATTGCTCAAACGATAACCTTTTTCTCCCCAAACAAGATGGATGTGTTCAGCATCTGTCTGTGTTCATAATTTTCCACTCCCAGCAGACTTACTCACCCGCAGGTTCTGGATGGTCTTTTCATCCCTGTCATCGTCTCTGTAGAATTTCCCCAGAACCACCTTGAGCTCTGCTGTCTTGAGCACGATGGTCTTGCCCAGGTCAGTGACGCAGTGAGCTGCCACCACCACAGTGCGCTCGTTCACCAGGGCCCCGCTGCAGATAAGGATCCAGGCCCCTTTCCGGAGACTGTTCTCCTTCAGCCCGTTGGCCATCCGATAGATTGCAGCTTGCCAGGGCCACCTGGTAGAGGTCACTGTCTTCTGAAGGGTGATGTTTTCAGCTTTTCCACAGACTGAGGAAACATGAATCAAGAATGAGGTAACGCCTTTTCCCACCAAAGAATCTGAATATCACTCTTGATTCCTGCTTAGGATGTGCCAAAAGAAACCAAACTGCAATGGTTAGCATGAGGGACAGCTTTCTAATTAACCTCAGTCTCCAACCTGCAAAATTGTAATGTAAGAGCACTTTATATAGCATTTAAAAAAAAACCTTCCAATTTTTCCACTATTATCTGAATTTCTGGCTGAAGTAGGAATGTGGATTTAGCACTTGGGCAGGTGAATTTTCATGACAACCTTATCAAGCTGCACTCTAATGAGGTGACTGTATAAAGAAATGGAAGGAACACCCCTGATTCTTGCTTATAATAAGACACCGTAAAGCCAACAGTGCACTAAAACTCACCCTAGGCAGTCATAGAGTAATTGTGAGGTCCTCTCCTAGAACTGACCTTAGCACAGATGAGTTCATGCCTATGAGAACAGACTTGTCTTGCAACGAGAACCTTGAAGAAAATGCAACTAAATCAACAGCCATCGTGGGGAAAAGAAAAAGCTCTGCCCTGTTCTAGGACAATATTACCCGGGCTCAGAACTGGGGTAAAATCTGTATTAGGAAAGGTTTACTTCAGCTGAAAGAGTTACATCATGTGGTCACCTTTTTTAGTCTCTCTTAGGACTTTTTTTTTTCCTGGGATGTAGTGTGTGCATGCCCATAGTGAAAAGGATTGAATGCAATACTTTTCAATACATGAGATGATCTCAAAGCAAAACCACAGACAAGAACTCCAAAAATTTACTTGATGTTAGGATCTACTTTTGACAGTTTGCCTGATGTAGTAGCGGGTTGTACCAAATCTCGTGATGTTCCTACCCTTGCTTACTCTGTGCATGTCCTGGGTTTGGCTGGGATAGAGTTAATTTTCACAAGAAGCTGGGAGGGGGCACAGGCAGGACAGCTGGCCCAAACTAGCCAAGGGGATATTCAATACCATATGGTGTCATGCTCAGTATAGAACTGGGGAGCTGGCCGGGGAGGGGGAGGAGGGACCTCAGCTCAGGAATGGCCTTAGCATTGGGTTCCGGGTGGTGAGCAATTGCATTGTGCATCTCTCGCTTTGTATATTCTTTTAATAGTATTATTGCTATTCCTGTTTCTTCTCTCCTTGTCTTGTCCTATTAAAGTGTCCTTATCTCAACCCATGAGGTTTTATCTTTTTCTTCCGATTCTCCCCCCCATCCCACCAGGGCAGGGGGAGGAGTGAGTGAGTGGCCGTGTGGTGCTTATGTGCAGGCTGGGCTTAAACCATAACAGTGCACTACCTTTGGGTAAGATTTTGTCTGGACTTACAGTTTGCAATGTGAAGCCTTCCTTAGCAGGGTATGTTAAAGGAAGAGCTTCTTTAAAACGCATACTCTCCATTCTATGGCTTAAACTTTGATGTTTTTGTCAGCTGTGTGCCAAAGTATAGAGATGAAAGAAAAATCATGTTTGCAGTAAATAATACAGGAAAACATGAAGTGATAGTAGGAAAACATTTTCAAATCAGGAGAGAAACTTACTACATCTTTTGCTCAATAAAAGAGTAGAAAAACTGATGGCAAGTTACAGTGCTGAAAGCTTGATCCCTTTACCATCAACTGCACAAGTTCTACTGGTGGATAAAAAGAGCCATATATCCTCCAAGCTGCTCCTATCTCCCAGCTGGAAGAATAGGCAGCCTAAACCAGTGGGACTCCCTGATTATCTAAGATGAATGCACATCCTGTTCCCCCATTCACCCAGAGATGTATGCATTTTTTTCCCCTTGGAGACTCACTTGGAATACACACAGGGGCTCTCCCACTCCATTTTCCTGTCTTCAGACAAGTCCTCCTGCTGCTACCCAGGCGGCGGTAGAAAGGAGAAATGCACTCATACTGCAGCTGAGTGTGCAGATGCTGGTACCCTGGGGGCAGGTCTCCAAATGGCAGTGCTGGCTTCTTGGTTGGATAGATTTCAAGCTTTTGCTTGCTGAATGCAGATGAGTAAAGTTGATGCAAAGGTGTTTCCCTGTTTCAAGGCACAAAGAACATAAGGTAATAATAATAATATTATAAAAGCAATCGTTACCGTAGCTTTATCACCAGCTGTGTTAAGTATCATTTAAAAGCATATGAAGTTTGCTTGTGAAAGAAGGCGGCAAAAATATCATTTCAACATAGGTTAGCAATACTACCATTTATATCCCAACTATTTCATTTACATATACATGTACACATATATAAATACACATATGTTTATAAATTTTCTATTTGTGTCTCCTTTTTTTTCATTTTACAGTTTCTGGATTGAAACCAGTTGCCTCTGAATGTGGAACAGTTTTTGCCATTCACAAAAGGACTGAGATACTACATTTTTAAATAAAGAAATTACACTGGAAGTTGGCATTGCCTTAATTAATTCTCACTAGAGAGGAGTTAGGCACATCTTTTCTCCAGTGAATATTTTAATAGGCAGTATTAGGAATCGATTCAGATTAAATTATGTTGATAAAGTTGCTTGATTTAGCAATTAACAGATAATTGCCTCACCACAGAGATTTCATAATTGCAATAATCACTAAGCTTCCATTTAGAAATTGTACTGATTAGCTGAAACATGGCACATAATTAAAAAAATAAATTTATGCACCAGCCTAGATATGGACCATAAGCTTGACTACAGTCATACTTAAATCTTCATCACTTAGAATGTGTCCCTTGCCCTAATGCTTAAAGGCACATATCTACAGAAAAAACTATTTATGTCTGAAAAATTCAGAAGGAAATTAATTTCCCTTGAGATTTCTGGTACTGCCTGCATCCAGAAAAGCCTTAAGAGTGTTTTTGCACATGGTAATTCCATTTTTGATCACGGAGAGACACAGACTGCCTCCATCATATAGAATCTGTGAGGCAATATGTAACAGCACTCAAGGAAACTAAAGTTATTAAGAACAAGAGCAATGGCAAGTTTCTTGTATTTTGGAAGAAAGATGAGAGCTGCTGTGGTCATGCTTAGACTGCCAGGGTCCCATTCCCTACTCACATGTGACCTTGCAACAGTGCATAATCCACACTTTGCCTCACTATTAATCTATGAAATGGACATCCTACTTCAAGGGATGAAAACAGTCCACGAACATGAGATGCCATCATGATGCTATGGAAGTAGGGGCATGTATGTGCTCTCCTACAGCTGGTGTTAGTATCTGAAACATTTAGCATAAAAACACCTGTGTTCAAAAGTGAACTGAGAAATTTAAGCAAGAAAAATCCCCTGATGGCTACTAAAGCCTCCTGATGGCTTCTCAGGGCCATCTCTACAATTATACATCACAGAGCTGGAGAGTGGGAGAGTATTTGGGAAGTACGTGCTTGCCTTGTTTCTAAAGTCTTCTCTAGGCATCTGCTACTGGCCATTGCCAGAGACAGGATATGGCTTGAGCTGGATCTTTATTCTGACCTGGTATGGCTGCTCTTAAGACCAAAGATGAGGACAGTTCTTGCACTGCATCTAAAAATAAATGAATCGTGTACTGAAAAAAAAAACAACCCTGAAATGAGAAATTACTACTTGGACAAAAATGAACCTGAACATTGCAGCATAACTAATTCAGATTGGGCTTATTTCAAGAAACCAGCAGAAGAGTAAACCCAGACAGGTTCTGATCTTTCATTCCTTCCTCCCCTCCTACTTTACTTCCTCCTCTCCCCCATGCCTACCCCAAACCCAACTTTATACTGATTGTGCTATATTGCTTTGGATGATGAAACTTAATGGGAGCAGATTACATTGCTATACCCCCTTCTCTCCTCGTGCTCTCCCCACTCATTTCGTAGTGCCACTAAGACGGCACATATTCATATTTTAAGACATATCATTAGCCCCGAAGGAACTGTTCTCAGGCTGTTCTCATAGCCTGTCACCAGCTTGCAAGCCTAATTCTGGCATCATCCAGTAGTTTGCACACTGCAAAATCTGCGCATTTCTCCCTGGCCGCCTCCAGCAGCTTGCAAACCTGTGCTTAATCAGACCTCCCCTCCCAGCAGCTCTCATTGCTCGGTTATCAGTGGAGTTGTAGGAATGGCTGCTCAGGCAGGCTAAACACACAGGGTGGAAAGGAGAGGAGGGGAAAAGCAATCACATTGTTTCTTTAAACTGTAGTTGAGGCATTGCATTCTCACCTTGACTGAACCTGCATTGGAAGCACTTTCTGTCTCACCAGGTCAGAGATCTTTGGCTCTCTGCAGGCTAGAAAAAATACAACGTTGCACAGTACTTTTCCACATTCACAGCTCAAGCGTTATGGTTCATAGACATTTCCACTCTTTCCTCTCCCTATCTATAGTGGACTGGATTAAGAGGCAGTAAGTTACATGCATTAAAATAAAGATAGGCCCTAAAACCTAAAGCCTTGGAAAAATACTTCCGCACAGGTCACCAGATCTGCACCCACTGGAAGGAGCTGCAGACTCTGATTCAAAGGAACACGTCAGAGTTACCTGAATATACACAAAATAACAGAAAGGAGATTCGGGGTTTCTAATTTTGCATATTTGGCTTATTTACTTTAAGAGCAGGATAAAATATTCAGGTTTATCAGTTCAAATAAGTCTGCCAGGCTCTCCTTCCTGCTGCACACAGTAGAAGAAAAGGAACCTTGCAGGAGGGATTTTATCTGTATGCCTCAGCACTTGTGTTCTGTGGGATTTAACAAGATCTAGCTCTTTGTGATTACTGTATATGTTAACCTTTATGTCACTATCAAAGTTAACATCAGTAAAAATGCTTTCCACAAATGATTATCATCAATAAAGATGCTTTCCACAGATGATTACACGCTTCAGGGAGAGAGTATTTCCATCTAAAGTAACAGAATAAAGCATATTCCCCAGGGGACAGACATATTTCCTTATATTATCATTACTTTAGTTAAAAAAAAAAAAAAAATCCATTAAAATATGTGTCAAACAATTGCTTTGGGAAAATGAATTTGGCAGTTCCCCAGCCTAAATTCATTCATTCACTCATTCAGGGTTTCAGACATGCTTAGAGTAGCTCTAGGTCAACAGCATAATTCCCTTTCTAGCAAAGTATTTAGAGATGTGTTTCAGTGTTTTGATGAATACAGATAGTTTAAGCACGTCCTCAAGTGGTTTTCTGAACCGAACCTTCAAGGCTGCAATCTACGGGCTTGGCCTTTTGCACTCATGACTGGTCCCATTGACTTAAAAGGATTGTGAGGGGAGAGTTGGGCCCTATGACAGCAACTCTGATAAGACAATTATTTCCTTCTATTTCAATTCCTTCCTGATCTTCTTTCATTTTGATCTTACATGGGTTTGATCCTAGAATGAAGGTAATGAGGGTCTTAGGGAACATTCCTTTCCATGTTTAAAGAGGGAAACATCTTCTGGAATCACTGGCATCTTCTCCGGCTGAGTTCAGCAGCCAGCAGAGCTGGCAAACTACCAATCTCAGTATCAGGTGTCAGTCAGAGGGTTTATTCTCAGCAAAAATGATTGTTTGGCAAGTGTAAATTATATAAAGCAAAATCCAGTAAAACCATAGCAGCTTTTGTGAACTGTGGTAAAAAAGACTGTAAACTACCTTTTATGCAGATTGGCTGCTTCCCTGACCATTCTCCGTCATCTTGGCAGGTCCTCTGTTCATTCCCACTAAGGACATACGAGTTGTTACAAAAGAAAGCAATGACTGTGCCATTTTTTGCATAGCGTCCATTCAAGAGCCCAGTGTCTTCTACTACTCTTCTGTAGCCATTGAGTGGGCCACCAGGATCTGAGCAGTTTTTTGCATCTAGAACTAACAATAGGGGAAAGAAATAGTAACCATTTTATCAGGTTCACAGCATTATTTTCACCCATCAGATTGCTTGGTATTTCATTCAGATGTTACTACACAATCTACACTTTATTAAAGATACCTTTTCAAGACCTATCTGGGATCACTGTCTTCAAAAAGATCAAATATTAAAGAAGAAATTATAATATACAGATGTCTTTATAATACACACTTTAGTCTTCACTGAAAAAGTAGGATTCTCAAATTGTTAAAAAGACCTTAAAACGTAACTGACAATACTGAAAAAGAACCTTGACGTTACATGATGTTAATGTCCTATTAATATTGACAGGGCTACTTTAAGAGCATAAAAGGATGCACTTAAACCATTTGCAGGAAACAGGCCCTTGGCATTCTTTTCCCTTTTCTGTACTTTCAATACTTCACTGGACTTGGATAATAAAACTAGACTACTTAATTTTACTTTTATGTTTGGTTGCATTTTGGTTTCTTAGCACTGAGAGAGAGATCTCAATAATCCAGGGGAATACAGGAATTGAAAGAGAACATATATATATATATATATATTTACTGATACTAAAAATTTAATATGGAAAGCTTACTCATGCTAGGTTCTGCTTATAAAACCTCTTTTACTTCCTCCTTCCCAATATTTTCCCCTTCTTTTTATTAGTTGTTGTGGTTTTTTTGGTAAATAAACTTAAATCTTTGGCCTAAATCTGGATGACAGTATTCCCTATCTGATGCTGATAAATGCTTTTCCTTATATTTTTCACTCCTCTGTTCTTTCTATTTAGCAACTGGAAAGGTACTTTCTTTTTTCCTTTGGATTTCATCTCAGTTTTCTTGTCAGGCTGACAGTAACACACAATTCTGTTTACTTCTTCTGTCTGATGTCTCATTGCACGATAACCAGTGACCATCTAGTTTAGACAGCTAGTGTTGGTGCTGCTCTGCTTATGAAGGGCTGAGAAGACTGAGACATATCAATTGACCAGAAATGACCTCTTCGTGTCATTGCTTCAGACTCAGCTGCCTGCTGAGCCTCACTTCACCAAAGCACCAACAAAGGACTTAAACATTTATTTAAATCCCCGTGAAATCAGCACAGTAACAGTGCATAGCTATGGCCCTGTCCTGTACCCATATTGTCATGTCACCAGACAGAGCCCAGCTCAGCAAAGCATGTAAGCACATAGCTAACTGTAACAGTACAAATTCAACAAAGAGCATAGGCTCTTAACATTGAGCACGTAATTCAAGCTAAGCATGTATTTCAGTGCTTTCTTTAACAACATTGGATTTTCGCAAATGCTGAAGGTTATGTATGTACTTAAATACTTTTCCACATGAGTCATATTCAGTAAACAAAGAGGACACCTGAACTTCCTCTCAACCAGGAGAAAGGGAGAAGCAGAACCCTGTCTCCTTTTAACTTGGCTCAATTTTTCTTCTCTGTACCTCACAGGCTTTCTCACTTGTGAACCACAAATGACTGATAACTTGATAGCAGATGAAGACTACAGGGAATCACCCACAGTATAATGTTTTTTTTGTAAGTTGCTTTCTGCACTGATATCTAGCCTAGAGCCACCACCTGAGGAGCAGAGTGCATGTTTCCAAATGTACCTAAGCTTGACCAAATAAGTCAGTGAAGGCCTTCTCTTATTTCATCCTGTGCCTATCCGTAACTTGAACAGTAATTCTCTTCTTCCCTAAGCACAGGGTTGTGACTTTTTTGACGGATTAAAAACAAAGATAAAAAGTCTGGGAAGGAGAGACCCAAATTACACCACCTAGCACTTCAGTAACAGCCAAGTCTAGAGACAGATCTTTCAATAGATCTTTAGCAAGGGACATCATGCCACAGAGACTTCAGCACAATCCTGGTATTACATTACTGCAACTGGAGATGTTATCTCTAGATAGAAGAATGCCTATTGATTGCTCTTTCAGATGAACTTATATGTGGCTGTTTTACAACACTCCCTCCCCCAGTTTACATCGTTTGCCACAAAACACTTGTAAAAGCACTTTTCCAATTGATACAAATTATTCTGGAATATGGAAATAAAATTGTGCAATACAAAACAACCAAAGAAAAATCAAAAGTCTCTTTGGATGAGAAGAAGGGGCTTGGAATTTCACAGCTGAATCAGTGTGAATGGTAGGCATGCCAACTTGCACAGCCAGAATGAATGGAAGTTTCTCTTTTATCAATTTTTCTCTAGGATGATAATTCTGTTGAAACAAGAGTCTAGTCTTCATGCAGTAAGCCCCTCATCACCTCCACAGAGTGCACCAGACTGCTGCAGAGAATGTATCAGAGGTACATAGTAATGAAGTCGTTATTCATTGTTGCACAATGTCCCTCGCTTGGTTTTGGTCCTAGACATCTTCACTCTGTGTGTAAGAAAGATGTATGCCTAAAGTCTTTGAGGAAATTATTTTTCAGTCATTTGATGTTTCAGTCAGACCTTTATATAAGCAAGTCGTGCAGGCTTGGGCTCCAGCAGAGTAAAATAAGAATCCCTACTGCTTCTTAAAGACAGGAAGACAAAAGAACATCATGTTAAGCCATAGATCTACCAAATTTCAAGTGATACTTGGATATTCTGGTTTCATGTGAATACATTGGCTGAAACATTTGATAAGAATCAAAACTTAAAGTGACCTTACCACATTCAGGATGATGTGTTGACCAAATCCCATCAAGCTGACAGTAGGCAACACGGCTGCCTTTTAAGCTGTAACCTGCGTTGCACTTGAAGTAAACCTGGGCCCCGTATTTAAAGTCATCTCCTTCCACAATACCATGAGCGGGAGCACCTGGAGTCCTACACATCACCACTGACAGTTCAGATATTTCAAAAAAATCCACTTTATTACAAAAACAGGACTGTGTTAGGATGATTCTTTATTCAGAACATTGAAAAACCAATTAAAATGGGCACAGGAGTCAAAATTACAAGACAGGTATACGCTGATCTTAGAAAGTTGTTTAGACATCAGTTCTACACACACATATATGCCATTTTTCAAAACATATCTAGATCCATTCAGTTCAATGGGTTTACTCAGAAGTGTGAAGTGATAACGTGCTTAAGTGTTTGTATCATTAGGGCTCATATGCTCAAAGTAGTAGTACTTGAAGTACTTTCCATTTTAACAGGGGTTTTGAATGAACTACCATACTTGGTCAAGAAAAATTTGAGATCCTTAAAAGTCTTATGCTAAATTTCTTTCAAATTCTTCTTTCCATTTTTATATAGTTTTTCAGATAACCTCACTGAAATATTAAAGCATCATTTGTGTAGATCAAGCATTATCATAATGACACTAAAAAGGAACCTCAATATTTACCAAACTGTGACATTTACCCTTTCCACAGGGTTTGTTCCATTGGGAAAATACTTACAGACAATGGTCTGTTTAACTACTGCAAGTAGTAAGTATTAGATTAAACATAGTAAGCAAGATTTCTCTGAGCACATCAAATCAGCCATACCAAATCAGAACAAAGGTCCATCCAGCACAGAAACCTGTCTTCAACAATGGTAAACAGTAGATTTGATGGAAGAAATATAAAAACAGAGCAAGCATATCGAATACTTTGCAGCAGCATTCAGCAATCTGGAGCTCAAGGACTACCTGAACTACAATGGTATTTTTGGTATAACATACCCTAGTGACTTTTTTTTTCATCATTAATTTGTCTGAGTATTTTCTAAACTCAGCTACATAGTTCATGTCTGCAATATCCTGTGGCAATGAGTTCTACAGACTGAGTGTTGTGTGAAAAATACACTGCCTTCTTTGCTCTGGTTTCTAGCCTGCCATCTGATAATTTCATCTGATGCTCTGCTTTCTCTGTTGTGAGAGACAGAGAACATCCACGCCCTATTCACCTTCTCCAAGTCACTTTTTAAGACCATTTTTCTGCAGTAGAAATTATATGTGTGTATTTTTGTATGTAGAAACTGCAACAATGTAGGAAACACAGGTTTTAGTATCTACAGTTATCCATCTCTCTGTGTGTCTCTGGCTTTGCCTGGCCATTCACTGTGGAAAATTGCCTAGGAAAGGATTCAGTGCAAGAGTTAGATACGCGTTTGGGTTTTTTACCTGGGACCTGTGGCTCTCCGCTGAAGATAGACAGATGAACGCTAAAGAGATCATCCTTACTTTATGCTTTTAGAATTTGACTTTTTCTGTTTTGCTTCACAGCTAGTTGCTTACTAACCTACAGTCAAATTTTGATCTTTAGACTTCCAGAGGAAAAACTTTTCTAAGGCCTCATCCCTGTAATCCTTACACAGAACACACATGAATGCATCTATTTGTATGGATTGTGGACCATTCAATTATTCACATAAGGAAGAAATTCTTGAGTAACAGTCCTAAAGCAGCATTCACAAGAACAAGTCTCCATAGAAATTCCTCTCAATTTATGGATTACTATAAACATCAAACAATGAGTTGGCAGAATCACTTGTGCATTAGTAAGCACAAGTCTTGGAAAGAAAAACTAACATTTAAGCACTAGAAAAGGGCCCAGACTCACTGCTCCAAATCAAAACATGTCCAGTTAGGGGAGCTCAGCGTTTCCCCTAGGCTGCAAGTGTTCTGCATCAGTCTCATCTTTAGCAAAAGAATAATGATAAAAATTCAACAAAATTCATTCCTAGCCCTTGACACTTCTCATGTGAAATATAGGCACACATACATATACATGCATATATAGATGCGTATGTGTATACACAAGCACATACATAAATGAAATGGAAATAGTGGCAGCACAGATTTTCTAGGTGTTTTAAATTCTCAGAACACTTGTCTTCCCAGTCATGACTTTTGTATTCACTCCCTCCATATCTTTCTCCGAACAGCAATTCATTTCACTACATTTACATGTTTGTCTTTCAATGTAAATTCACACTCAGCTTGTCAAATGAGAAAAGAAGATGGTTGATTAGAAACATCTGTGCACCACTCAGAGTTCTCCTTTTTATCATAAACACAGGTTTTCTGTTTTGCTTGTGGTCCAGTTCAGCTCTGCAGAACAAATATTTTGGTGCTTTTTTGTTCTAGGTCCACCCTGGAAAAAATGTCACCAAGCTACACTTACTTTTTTTTCCACAAACTGTTAAGTATTTGTTCTTGTTCAGTCTCCTAAGTGATTAAGATATTGAATTTCTAGTCCTTTTGATTTGCTCTGGTTGCCAGACTTTCTTTAGATTCTCTGTGCCAGTGTGACCCAGATGCAACAACTCTGGTTTTATTTGTGATGTAAATTCAGTGTTTCATTCACAGATTCATTTAGTAGTGGAACTATGGCCTAGAGTAGAGGATATGGAGGCAGAAGGTCATGAGATCTAATCATAGTTATAAAACTGTGGCCATGGGTAAGTTGCTTCATCTGCTGTATCTAACAAATGAGAGCACCCCTTTCCTCACAGGAATGTTATATGCATTAGCTCATACCCACTTGTGTCACAGAGTCACTGTGGGGTTTCTCTGATGGCAAAACAGCTAAGTATTATTAACAGATGTGTCCCTTTTGTTACCCATGCCTTTATCTACTGGTTGTCTGTTCTCTTGTAACACAGGATCTTCCCTCATGGTCTGTCCCATTCTTTAAACTTTGCCACTGGAGGCACAGCCACTCATTTTATTTTTTCTTTGGATCATTTTGTAAGTTCATCCTTTCTCTCTACGAATTAAATGTGGTTTCGAATCTTGAGATGTTCCCTGCATCTCAGTACCGCAGCTGAGCTCTCTGTTTTCAGCTATATTATCTAGCCTGAGAGTCACATACAGTTACTCCAGTACCTGCCTCTACTGCTTTGGTTTGAGCTCTACAGCTTTTTTCCCCCCTCAGTTTAACTTGCCTTTTATCATTTTCATTTAATATGTTTCAGGCAGCTCTTCTGCACCTTTTCCCTTTATTCGTGAACACTTTAGGCAATGGAGTTTTGAACAGTTTTTGTGATGGGAATCCTAGCCCCTGTGTGCTTCATCCAATTCTCTCTTATCTTTTTGAGGATAGCTTCCCATCAAGAGTGCGAATTTGACTTCTTACATCTCTCAGAATGTGCACTATATTCCACTGAATTTTAGGACAGCCTCCTTTGTTTGAAATATTGAAGTCTTTCAACATTTCCTCCTGGTGTAAGACTATATCCAACTCTCCAACAGACATTTCTCAGAAGTCAAAAATAAAGGAAAAGAACCTTTTGTAAATGTCATTCATACCTAGATCCGCCCTTACCCTCTGGATACACACACCAGCCATAAAATCCAACCACTGAGCTGACCCAATTCTCTTCAGTTTCTAAGCTCTCTAAGATATTTGATATCATTTCAGATTCCCTTGCCTAGGCAGGATGGGCCTGATCCTGCCATCTACTGAGTATTTCTGAATATCAGTCCTTCTTCTCTGCGTGGTCCAGCTTTCACAGTCATGCGGGCTGAATCCCCCTCACAGCCCTCACCCACCCACAGCCATGCCCATCCCACTTTGTATCCATTCCCAGCTAGACCTGTGCCTGGTCTAGCCTGACCGCTCCAGCAGAGACGGGTCTGTGAGCTGTTTGGAGACCACTTCCTTGGGAAGCACATGGTGGGCTGGTCAGGAGCATGGGCCTGAACCATGCCATGGGCTTGAACTGTTCCTAGGCCACTAGTTAGACTGCTCTGCTCCACGTGAAATAAATGATTCCCGCTGCCTGTGACTCTGGCTTCCTACCTTTAAGGTGTCTTAGGCATGTGTCATTTGTGCTGTGTTTGTCTATAGCATTACTTGTCCATAGCAAAATGAGAGAGGAAAGAGTAGGAAAATCTGTCTTGATAACCCATGGGAGGACTTTCTCACTGACACAGCAGTGGTTAAAGAAAGAACTGGCATCCATAGTCTTATCCAACTTAAAGGCCTTATCAACATTTCCCCAGTGTTAGTGCAATGCCCTCTGAACGGAAGTCACTGCCCAGCTTTTCACAGTATTAATACCTTACTTTTTCTCTCCTTGCACTTTCAAAGCAGACAGAGGAAGAAGCAAAAGACAAGGTAGAGGGCTTCAGATAGAATTATCTGTGGAAAGGTACCATGAAGTCAGCAATACTGTCCCCAAACTCTAAGGTTCGAGACAACCCTGCCAAAATGGGACTAAGAGTGTCAGGATTTCAGGTTGCAGTGCTTGGTCTTTGCACCTTTCTCTCCACAAACAGAAGACCAAAGCCACCAGGAACCTGGAAAATTGACTAGGTGACTGCAAAATTCGACTATGAGATGGTAACGGGCAGCCAAATATGAAAGACATTCATTCAAGGTCTGCCAAAAAAAAGTCCGAGCAACCCAGAGATTCCATGAGGGTCAGGCTGATCCCATTCTTCATGCCATGTGTCATCACACCTATAAAGATTCTGGTGAATTTATAGCTAGAAAAAAATAGGAAAACTGGAGAGATTTCAGGGAAAGGTGAAACTAATGTTAGGGAAATATAATCTTGAGAGTGACTAAGAGCTAAGAATGAGCACCCTGGTCACGCAAAAGCTAAAAACTACAATAATCTAAAAGCTAAAACCAGAAAGGATACAGTAAAGTGTTTAAAGGAAGACAAAGAGCTATATACAGGCAGGATAAAATTAAGAACAGGAGAATTCTGGCTCAAGAAAAACTCTAGAAAACTCTCCTCAACAAATGTTTGAAAGGCATAGTAGGATGTAAGTGGAAATCATATGAGTCTCATCATTTGAAAATTTAAACTCCATCTAAAAAATAAACTAGAACAGACTTTGGGGAGAATAGGGAGGCACTAGCAAGCCCATTATGAGCTGAGAGATTTTTTTCATTTTAATTTTTCCGTATTTTGCTACACAATGTTGTTCCTGGGAAGTTCCACAACTACTCTCTACAGGTAACTCTTGTCACTTTAGGGTCTGAGGTGAGTTTTGGCCTGATACAGCTCTGTACAGTTTATAAGAGAGCAAAGTAGGAAGGTATAAGACAAGGTTGCTACAGGCACCTCTGGCAGAAATGCTCAATTGTGACAGCCCAGTTGTTAAAGACAGCCCAGTTGTTAAAGAGAGAAAACCTGAGCTGCCTCAATGTCTATACAACAAACTCACACATTCCCAATAAAACTTATTACCCTTCTTGCCTCTTACTTTGGCATCTTGGAAAAGAGAAAATCATTTTTCTGTCCCATATGAAACATTAAAATGGCTCCACATTTCACAGACAACTTTCTGCAATCTGAGAAACTAGAGGAGCAGTAAGTTCCTGAATTTTTAAGTAAAATGTTCCATTATTAATAATAACAGTGCAAATTCCTCTCCCTTTTAAATTATATGTAAGAGACATTCCTCAGATCTGAATTATCTGCCATTTAGAAATAGTTTTCATGCTCATTTTATCACCAGTGAGATAAATTAGATGATCTCTTGAGCTATACTTTTCTCTCTTCAATGTCCTTCAAATCCTTCCTGATGGAATTAATAATTTGTTTTTGTCCCAGGGTCCCTTCATTAAATGAACACCATTTTTTTCTGCTGCCTTCCTCTCACCCACTTGCTCGTTAAATAATATATACCCCCTCACACATATCATACATTATCTCTAAATTCTGCACGACCTTTCAATAATATACTGCATGCCTGAAATAAATCTCATTTCTCATTGCTGGTACTAATAAAAGGCTTACATTTCCATTTTCATCCCCCCTGAAACATTAGGTGCAAGAGCTTGTAATTGTATAGAGTTTTGTTCTTAGTTTGCTTACGGAATTTTTTAATACTGCTACTGCTAAAGAAATTTATCTTGTTGCATATTCCCCAAGTCAGAGTTTGGCTTTCAGGCTGACCAGTGCTAATGTATATAGCACATTTTGACTCTCTAGTAGTGGCTCTGAGGAACATTTTTCTATGTACTTGTAATATTGCTTTTGCATAAGGTGTGCTGGCATGCTCAGTGGAGGCCAAACACTGAAAATGGCCACAGAAACTGCACTTGGTAACAAGTAGGGGAGTGGAGCAGCTTTTGCTGTTATAAGTCCTAGCATATATCTTCTGCAGCAAGAGCAAGCTATGGACTTGCCTTGGGACCCTGGGTGCCACCATCCTAGCCAAACCAGTCTAATGACTGTCAGAGAAAGCCTGATAGAGGCTGAAACTGAAGAAATTCAAATCACGATCATCAGAAAGAGGACATTTTCTCAGGAGAAAGCCTAAATGACACTTTTTTCTCCAGTGAATGCTACCATGACCCAGCACACTGCTAAAAGCCACAGCAGCCTCTGAGCCAGAGAAATGCTGCGCAGGGAAGCTCTGCATCAGGATTTTGGATCCTGAGCTTTGGGATTTCCTGGCTCCATGAAAGTGGCTGGCAAGTGCTCTGGAGCCAGAGAAGCTGGAAGGCCCAGAAATCACAGCTCCAAGATGCTGTTGCTGGAGGAAGCATAACATGCAGAGTATGTGGAAGTTACTTTTTTTTCCTCTCTGATTAAGAAAATAATAATTTTTAAAAAATCCAGCAGAAAATATAAATTTCTTTGAAAATTTACTGCTGTGAAACCATTCTAACAGGAAAACTCCCAGCCTGCTCTACCTACATGCAATTCATGCAGCTCACTGATTTTTGCAGTCATTGACTATGGCCAAGCCTACTAAAGTCAGGTAAATGACTTTAAGGTAAATCCCATCAGGTTCGACTTTTAGCCTGCAAGTCTCTGATTTGATCAAATTCTTTTTCTTGGTTTAACTTTTGTTTTGAGGGCAAGTCTGATTACATGACTACTTGAGTATCATTATATAGCAATTCTTAAAGCTTATAATCTCTGTATTTCCAAAGTTTTTTTATGAAATTGGTGTCTGTCTGCATTTCACTGCTGGGGAAGCTATAGCATGGAGATACCAAGTGATTTACCTGAAGGCAAACAGTGAGTGACTGGCAGAGCTAGGAGTAGTCCTGTCATCTCCTGATATTCTTACTACTTTTACATTTAAACTGACCCAGCTTTGTGCAGAAATCAGCATTAAATAATTATACCATTATGTAATCCACACACTATTCTCAGCAGCAGTGTTTTGTACGAAGGTGATGGAGCCATATGGGAGCGGATAGTTCAGTGTGTCTGAACAGAAATCACAGGAGTTAAAGAGGGAACTAGCCACGAACAGCTTAGCAGTTACTGCTGGGTATTGTGAAGCCCTTTGCAAAGTCCCATCACTAAAGAGCTTTTCTGAATTCAGACTTACAGAATTTGTTGCCTTCATTCATCACAGAGCTTATTTCTTAATCTTGGCCCATGAGCTCTGTCAGTCCATGTAAATCTCTGATACCATTTATTCCTACTTATCCCTTCTCTCCCCAGCATGCATCCACAAGGTGAGGACACCCCAGGTTCTCACAGGGTTTGCTGGCTGAAAAGAACAGATGTGGAGGTGGATTCAGATGGCTCTCATGAAACATCATCCCTCTGCAGCTTGGCATAGCAGCCCAGAGATGGTTAATGCCTAACACGTAAGTCCACAGAGACTAACTTTAGCCAAAAGCATAAGGACATTGGCTGTCAAAATGTTTTTGGAACGGCTGTGTCCTCAAGGAGGGAATGAGGTGAGGGATTTCTGGAGGCCATGGCTCAGAGCGCTCAGGAGAACTGCTTTTTTATTCCTTTTCATAAGCAGTGAGCAGGACCTTCAAGCAAGCATATGAGTTTGGCAATGGATTTGATGAAATAGCCCATCAGCCTCGGAAGGCATCAGGCCATCTTGCCACCCTGAGGCAGGTGGCTCTGCGCTCTCCTCTGCACAGGACTGCCAGACCTTGATGTAAGAGGTCACACACACTATGAGGCAGGAGCCCTGACTCCAAACTTATGCTTTAGGAGTCCCAGCCTTCTTTTCTGGCTCCTGTCTGCCTTCAAGGTTCTCTGCATGCTGGGATCATGGGCACGACGTAAGTCTGCTGTTAGCAAGACTGAATTCATGAGGTCCTGCAGCCTCATAGAAGCAAGCTGGATAAGTTGTGGTGGGAATGTCTTTCTCTCTGTGACACTCCTGACACTCTCTCTGAGCCTGCAATCATTTCAGCACAGGCTTTGTTTCTGCAAGGAGCTCAGTTCACAGTGATGGTACTTACACTCAGGAATGGCCTGGCATCTTCTGATGCTGCTCTCAAGATCAACTCTGAGCTCAAGCTCTCCTGAATATATGGCAGCAAACACTGTGGGATCCACCATAAGGACCCTAACCTTCTTGCCACCTCTCCTGCACTGGAGAGCACTGCTGACTGGGAAGCCACACACTGACAAGCAGCCCAGCTGTTCTCCTTCAGACCCTGGCAAGAGCTGGATGTGAATGAGAGCCAGAGAGGCTCGAGGGCATTAGCTTTGCTATGTGATCATCATTCTTCCCCACAGCAGGAACAGACTGCTGGGAGCTGAACCACTTTGGAGGACAGGTAGTCTTGGTCAGGAGTTCCTGAAGGAAATGCTTTCCGGGGGTGATGTGTGTTTACACGGGCCATGTCTGAGGGGGGCTGGTGATGTCTAGCATGCTTGCCTGTTGACTTTTGTTGCCCCTCAGAACTTTTACTTTTTGGAGCTGACGGGCTCTGCGTTTAGGTGAAAAAAGAGCATGGTTGCAACTTTTACAACCAGAAATTAGAAGGGGGTGAACAAGGAAAGCCAAGAGTGCTAGGAATTGGGTTGAAAATTATTTTATTTTTTTTAAAGCAAGACTCTCAAAGCAGAGAACAAATACATGCAAACACTGCAACAGATCCTGTACAGGAAAGGGCAAGGAAACCACTGTGATAAAAAGGTGGTCACAGTGATGAAAGTGTTTTCTGGAATAAGGAGGCTCTTGGACCTTGAAGAACAAGGAATGCTCTGAACAGCTACAGCCACACACCCAAGCAGCACTGCTCTGCTTGGTCGTGCCTGTCACCACAGACTCAGCAATGAGTGGGTGAGGCTTTGGGTGAGGGTCTCAGAGGTACTTCCAACCTCTGTGTTATCACAGGCACTTTTAGCCGGCAAGGCTAAAATACTAACAGCCAGCTCCACAAAGGTGCCCATGTCATGGTGATTTCAGTAGCTAAAAGAGCAAATAGGTGCCTAAATGTCACTTAGGCACTCACGTTCAGTATCAAATACAAGTCCTGGAGGACTAACAAGGATTATTCCCCGAAAGTGCCCCACCCCCACCCCCCTTCACTGCAGTAGCTTCCATTCAGGTTGCTAGCAAGGGAGGATTTTGGATAAACTGTTATTTCTGCCCTTACTCACTTGTGTTTCAACAGAGAGGAAACTCCCCACCCTCCTTTGTGCCTCTTGTGATGCCCCAAGACACATTCTCCCAGCTCCATGCCCAGCTCCAGCCACAGCTCAGGCAGAAATGCTGGGACAGACAATTCACCACGAAGATTTTTAGCCTTAATTTATCTCCCAGGAAAGAGTCCTGGAAGTTCAAATCTCCTCTCATTGTTGCATTTTGCCAGTCCTCACATTAATCCTGAAAATGTTAAAGGAAATCATAACAAGAGCAGCTGATTGATCAGCCAACCCCAAGTACCAGATATAGTAGACTTCCAGTCCTGTTCTCTGGGCCTCTTTGCTTTTGCAGTGGTTCCACCAGATAGGAATAATTACACAAAACTATGACATAATCCCTACTGAAATCCGAATCTTTTCATTCCCTTCCAGCCAATTGGAACCCACCCCTGATGTTTTCCAGCTCCCTGCTTCTGTGAATGAGACGGTATCCATGTGAAAATATGCTTGGATCACCCACTGTGATTTATTCATCTGGAGGCAATTTGGAGGTTGTTGCTTACAATTAGCCACTTGATCTTTATCAGCATTGTTCTTAGCCCTTAGAGAGCTGTGTCTCTGGATACAACCTTTCTGGTACTTGGATGGCCTATTTAATTACACAACTGGACCTGTTTGCGCATGGGATACTGGAGTGAGCGAAATCCTAATGATCCTCAACATTCACTTTCTCTATCAGTGGCAAGAACTAATATTTAGAATAAATTCCCCAGTGTGTCCCTTGGAAAACATCACAATATCACACTGCAGAGGAGAGCACTGTCTGCTCAGGGGGAAGATTGTAGGGCAATAGAGAAGCTGATATACTCATTATTATACCAAATTATGAAGGAGAGTAAATCATCTTGAGGTGTTTAATTTTGGAGAGGTCAGCTTTCCAGCTAAACAGGGACAAGCCCAGGCAGTGCTGGATTAGAAAGACAGTCTAAAGAAATGCATATTGCTTTGAAACAATGTTTGTGAATGTGCATTAACTATAACAGGAAAACACTATTTAATGATACAGATTCACCCTAGCATAGATGACAGAATAGTTTATTCAGACTTTTGCAGGGATCTGAGCTGGATTTCAGACAGAAGGGAAGATCTGGCATTGCCTGTTTAAGAAAAAGAGATAGAAATTACCAAGTGTTGAGATGAGAGTGTAGGGAAAAAGAAAATGAAGGGAACTAAAAAGCAGGAGAGTACTAAGGAAGTAGCAGGGCAATTTGGTTGGCTGTGAAATGCAGTTCCTGAGTTCTTGAAGAAACCAAAGAGGAGTATGGGAGCCATAAGAAAGAGCAAGTGCAGGGATACTGCCTGGTCGTTTGTGTCATCGTTCCTATCGCCTGGGGCTATTCTGCCTTGGCAGTGTTTTGTATCAGCTGCAAACAGCCTGCAAGACAGTGAAATCATGCCCATGAGTGCAACAAAGGGAAGCGTGTAAAGTAGCTTGCTTCAGAGATGCTTGAGTGTAAAATCCTCAAGGAGGAATGAAGCCTTTGAATGAACTTTGCAGGGGAAAATAATGAAACTGTCAGCATTTAAGAATACTGGTTATTACAGTAAACTTTCAAAGTAGCTTTAAGGTTACCCCAAAGCACTGCACGAACATGCAGTCTATATGCTTGCACCCAAGAAGCTACGAACAGTGTATCAGTAGTCTTCAGAGAGGACAAGGAGTGGTTAGAGGCACAGACCCCAAATCTACAAGCTACTCCGGGCCCTTCTCATTTTTTTAGCTCCGAAGAAATCAAAAGACATATCTCCTCCCCCCCCAGCTAGGAGGCAGAAGACATCTCCATCAGCAACTCACAACTGTATACCAGCCCCCTGCCATCTGTGACCTTTGCAAAAGGTGGGGGTGAGCCTAAAGTGTGCCAGTGGAGCAGACTGTTTTTTTGGCCTGCATGCAGTTTTTCTGTGCTGAAGAGCTGATTTATGCCATACATTAGAGTACACCTGTCAGGAAGACTTAGTCTCCTAAGTGATTCAGTGATGAAATGACAGGGAAAAGTGTCTTTGTCCCATCCAAGAGTACCTGGACTGTAGCTTGGTCCAACCTGTCCTCCTGCAATACTGATTCATCCTTCTACATGGCAAGTCATACCAGGGAGACTCCTGTGGATGGTTTTGTCTCTAAGGCATGTTAGCATGTTTTGTTTTGGGGTGGGGCAAGTGGAGATTCCCTATGAATCCATTTTATGTGGTTTAGAAATACACCTCTTTTCCTATGGCAAGCCTATCCTTGGATGGATTACATTAACAAAGAGACAATTTCTGATTTATTTAGATGATAGCAATGCCTGGGGCTATGCTCTGGGCAGAATACTATGGGTTTTTACCAGACACATTTCACTTTCTGAAAAACTAAAAAAACTGCCTAGTTAATAGACACTGAGAAAATACCAAAGGGACAAGAGGAGTTGTCAATAAAGCAGACAGATGTCCTGTCTCTTTCAGCCTTGATGTCAGCTACATTTACTCACTGGAGTTTCAAAACACTGTAAAAATATTATGAGACCAAACACTGCTAAATGGTATGAGCAACTTCCTCTCAGAGACTGCATGACTTGCCCAATCCAACAGTCGTATTGACAGAGCTGAAGGAAAGAGCAGTCCTAGGGACCAGTTTTCTGCAGGCTGATTCACAAGCAGCAATTGTTTGGTGATTGATTCAGATGTTTGTAGCAATTTCCATCCTCAGTCATCAACCTCATTTTTCTCTTAGGTGTTTCTGTCTTCCTGTGGGTGCATCTTGGCTGTTCGTGTAACAGGAGCTGAACAACTTTAGTTTATCACTCAGTGAATTAAGACAACCCAAAACTGACGTTAGGTTACCTTAAAGCACCAGACATAATGTTTGGTGGTTTGGCAGTTGCAATGTGAACAGTTCCAAACATCCTTCTAACCAAGGGAGAAACCTCCAGGAAATACAGTTGAAGTGAAAACTGGGAGCAGAAATTGCTACCTCCACCTCAAGACAAGCCCTTCAAATTCACATGCTAGGCAATAAACAATACACACCTTGCCCTTGTAAACACATGATACTCCTGGAAAGGAGTATACTGTGGGGCAGTATGGGGCAGCAAGGATAACATCCTAGCAAACATCTAGCCAGCATCACAATGTTCTTCTGACCAGCTCAGGAGAAAAAAAGAGGGCATTATCCCACCAGAACTGCACTCTGAAGGTGACTTATTAAAAACTTCTCTGAGGACTGCAGTACTATTATCTTACCTGGCTTTGTAGAGAAATGTGGGTCAATGAAGCATCCCGTATGACTGCACTGGCCATGTCTTCACTGCAGGATTATCTCACTCTGTCTGAACTAACTGTCCTTCTGAACAGTCTTGCCCATAAAGAGCAGTTTAACCAAGTAATAGTGCTCAAGGCACAAGTAGCAATACGATGTTACCTCTCAGAGGGAGTCGCAGGAAGGTTCTGGAGAACAAGCCACCTCTGAGAGCTTCCTGCCTGTGTTCACACTACAGGGTTGCTGTTTGACAGGCTGAAGGATGGTGTTGGATTATGCTTTAGCCTGTAACCTCTAATAGGTCTGCAAAACCTGAGAACTGCCACATTCCAGTTAAAGGTTTTTGCTAGTGTGTGGGTCTTAAGACAGGTGAACCCTTGGATTGTGATAGTGAAAAAAGGCCACTAGCCTTTACTCCTTAGCAGCTCCAGGTATATATGTGCTTTGGCAGCAGCAGGAGTTGGGTTCTTACCTCCCACCCTACACAGGCAAGCTTATAGGGAGGATAGTAGAAATGTGACGGAGAAAGAGTGGCATTAATCTTATCTCTTTGACATAGCCACCAAAAAAGCCACCTTGACACAAGTGGGGAAGAACTCTGTCCCTTTAAAAAAGCTGTAATTAGCTATTTTCCACTGGAAAAAACAAGCAAAACTCAACAAACAACAAAAAACAACAGCAGGGCTAAAAGTAGGGAAATTAAGAGTCATATTTCTTTTGGAACATTTTCCCTAACCAGAATAGGACTGATTTCCAGGCCGGAGTGGCAAGAAAGAGCTCAGGGGCATTTGGTTATACTTGAAGTTCTTCACTGTAACCATGCAGCATAGGCATGGTCTAACATGTGGTCTGCAAATGGCACAATACATACCTGTGCTTATAGACAGTGATTATGGCACTCCTTGAAACCTACTCCTGAGAATCCTTCTGACAAAATTTTAAAAACCTCCAAGCGTTCCCTTAGAAGACTCTGCATTACATGTCCGTGGTTAGGCAAGAAAACTAGGTTTAATGTCCAGAACCTTTACCCAGTGCCTCATCCTAGGCTCTGCTGGGATTAAAACTCTGTCTAGCCTATGCCAAGCACTGACAGCTGGGCTCATTTCTTCCACAGCAGAACAAGGCAGGGGGCAGGAGAGTGTTAATGCTTTCTCCCTATCTTAAATATCAGTCAGTCAGTCAGTCCGTTAAGGGTGAGGGCATCCCTAAGACCAGCCCAAGTCACAGTCATATGGGGCCAAGAAGGATGGAAGGGGATTATATCAGCAGTGGGGAAGGGCCTGAAAGCTATATTCAGAGGCCTGTTGGAACATAATAAGGCCAGCCCCAGCAACATCAAAGGCTACAGCAAGGAGTTAGTTTATGCAGTTTAGTCAGTCCCTTCATTAGGATGCAGAACAACTCTCTTCTTCTTGGCAGACAGGAGCGAGAAACAGAATAAAAATGGAAATCGAATCTGAGCCCTGAATTCCCCATTCAGCACAAGTTCCTCTTATTTGCGTAGGAACTCTAGTTCGCCTGGCTTTGTTTGAAATAAAGGTAACAGGAAATTTCAGGGCAGGATGAGGTCAAGGTCTCTTGCTTCGGGGCCAGCAAGCCCTGGGAGGACTCTTGAGTCAGAACACCCCGTCCTAGGAGGAGGACAAGCAGAGGGGGAGAGCATTTGCCATGGGGTACCAGCAGTACCGTCTCTACAGCTGCATCTTCAGCAGGCAAACTCAACACTGGGACTTTGGAAAAGACCTCTCTTCGTTTGAGTTGAACAAGTAGTTGTCATGCTGTACAGAGTCATTGACAGTCTGATACCCGAGTGGATGCTTTTTAGCACGCAGAGCACCAGGATGAGGCCACTAGTCAGTTATTTTTTTCCCCAATGTGCATCTTTTGGGGAAGTTGTTGCTCTGTTTCAGGGTATTGCAGGCTAAAAGAACAAGATGATCTGGTTTTGGTTTTTCTTTTAATGCCTCTGACTGCAGGATTATTTGCATTAAAATCCACAAAGGTCAGACAGAAAAGCCCGAGTTTGACCTCAGTCATGTCAGCATGGCTGGGAGGGATATGCAGGTATACTACAAATTCAGTTTAAGATCAGAAAGAAACCCAAGTATTTAAAATAGGAATTAGTTTTCTTTACTTACTGTATCATCATAACAAAGCATGCTTATGTGTAAGAAAGTATTTGTTGCTGGTCTCTAGGACTTATCTTTATTGTGTTTTAGGGCAGAAGAAAGAAGGAAAGATCTCACTCTATTGGTTAGCATTTGTTTTACAATCTCATATAGATTATTTTTAAGAGTCTCTGGAGTGAAATCAGACATATTTAGATAAAATACTTCTTGCCCTGAAACAGGACTGATTGAAATATTACCAGCTGTTAGAAAGATACATGCTTGCATTTCACTGCATGCCGTTGAAGCCTTTAAATCACTACATTAGCCCCTCAAATGGTAAACAAAAAGACAATTTCTTGGCTGCCATAGTAGAAAAGAAAAGAGACTGGTAGTTATACACAACCTGTGCCTTTAATTATTTTATTAATATTGCAAATTGTAACTGACAGAGCAATTAGGGTTGAATAGTACCCCAGGAAAGCAGCTTGACCAATGTTGATCATGCTGTTAAATAGATGGAATTTAGTTTAACAGAGGAAAAAATAGGTTCCTTGTGGTTTATCTCATTAGGGTGATTTCTGTAATTCCAGTAGTGATTCCCACATCTTTAAAACTAAACTTGGTAGCAGACAAAAAGACACAGCTGCATTGGGATGGTGAGGGACTTAGAGATTTCTGATTCTGTCATGAAATGTCCATTGCCGAATTTGTTTAATTTGGCCTTAACTTATTCCCCAATGAGATAATCCTACAGTCTCCTTTCCTCTGAAGTATGACCCCTGGATTCCTTTAAAACCCTCATACCTCTATGGATACCTTCTCATGCACCACTCCAAATCTTCTACATGCTCTTAACATTAAGGAGCTCTAATTTTCTTCTTTCTTATACCTATTTTTCATCAACATAAATCCATTTACTTTAATGGGACTGCACCTGACTTCCTCCAAGAAAACCAGACTGAAAGAATCAGCCTCATAGTGTCCAAAGTCATATTCAATATTCCAAAATAGAACATTTTATGACTGTTTTCTGCAGAAATAAATTTATTTCCCTTGGCTCCACCTCACAAGACAGCACTGTTGCTGCAAGACCTAACAGACAGAAAGATTCTGAGCATGACACAATCTCCCTTTAACGTTTAAATTGCAATGCTGTTCAGGAAACTACATGACTAATTTGTAAAGAATTACAGCCACAGATATTTTTTCCAGTTCTTCCTTTTGCCCTTAAAAAACAAACCAAACTTTAATTTTCTACCTTTTTCCCCCTATACACTGGAAAATACTTAGGATATGTTTTGGCAAAACTGAAGGAAATATCTTAAGAAAAAACTTCTTTGAAGATAGAGAGAACAGAGATTTGCTATGATGTTTTCCCAATGTGAGGTTTGCTACTCACATAGAAGAAAAAAAGTCAACCTTCATGTTATGGAAGGCAGCAATATAAGGTGCTGGAAAAAATACTTCCTAGCATAAGCAAAAGGCAAGCATACAGCTGCAAACATCATAAAGTAACAGTATTTTATCCACCTAAACTCTTCCTTCACAAATCAAACTACAGGATTTCTGTCAAGTGAACTTACTGTATATATTTTTAAGTGTCTCCTCCCTTTTATTCTGTTACTACCTATACCCTTCATTGTTTACAATAAGACAGAAATCTCTTCCTATTGTTTATCGACTAACTCCTCTGTTGTTTGCTGTGTGTGTTGCATGGGTGAGGTTTCTACACTGGAATTACAAGAGAAAACTAGTAAAAGAATGTGAGCTTCATTTCTTGCCTTGGCTGTAGTGTAAAGCCTGCCAAAACTAGGGTTGAGGTTTGCTGGAAATTTAATTAATTTGAAATTTAGGTTGGTTCTAAACCAGACAGGAATCTTTTCCTTTTTTTAACTCTCTCCTAAAGACAGGAATGGAAGTAATCTCACTGAGCAGTTGCAATGAGTTTGGGAGTTTCCAGTCCCTAAACGACCTGATAAACAACTACTCAGAGGAAAGAGGTTGTTAGCAGAAGAGCCAGCCACATCAGCCCTGAGGTCAGGAACCCTCAATTTTCAGCAAGCCTTTCTCCACAGAAAACATACCAGGAATCTGTGCAATCTGGCAGAATGTGGCATGCTGTTCAGAACCAAAACTTTTTCAGGCTTATAGAAAATGTAAAACTACCTCTCCTCTGGTCTGCTGGTAGAAAAGTCAAGTCTTATGAGCTACTTCTGGATCTGTAGAAATCAAAAGGTCTTTTATCTCAAAATCATTCATGCAAGGAGGTACCGCGTCACTATGATTTAACTCCCCTGATGGAGTAAAAGCAATTCCAGGAGAGAAATCCACTACTGGCAATGGCACACGTGGGGAAAAGATTTTGAAGTAGTGAGGTTTGGTGTATATTGGCTGCTCTGACAATAGAACTGAAAACTCTGGAAGCAGGCAAGGCATTGTGTGTCTTATGGCTGGAGTAATGCCACAGCAGGGCACAGTAAGCCATGCTTTCTGTCTTGGGCCAAATATGATCCCAAGTGGATTTCACTAGTATCACTGAAATCCTCCAGAGTCAGCTGGAGCTCTAGCTCAGTGACTTTAAATATTGCACAATGCTCTTTTCAGCTAGTAGAGATGATACAGCTTTTATCATAGCATATATTCCACAATTCTTACTCCTTGCTCTCTCAAGCCCTGTTAGATGAAGACATTTGCTCAAGCATGAAGAATTAAGCCACTAGGACAGACAATTGATTTGAACTCATTTTAACCCAGTTATTTTATAATTCACTTGGCAGCACAAAACCAGGTATATGACTATATATAACAAACACATATAAATTATATATGTTTCTTTTCCAAGTTAAGTAAAGGTGGCCCATCTACCTATGTCAAATCTGGTAATAATGGTCCAAATTGGTAAAATTTTGACATTTCCAATTAATATTTTATCCAAATCTAGGTTAATATGATGCATCATGATCACAAGTTCCAATTTACTACCCCAACCTTTCCAACGACAAGGTGACAAGGCAGGGGTAGTTTTATTAAAGAAATAAGTAATAATACAGCAAAGGCAATATAATACAGAACAGCAAACAGATAATTAAGTTCTTAAAATAAATCTCGACTAATGATACAGACCAGCGACAAATAATTAAGTTCTTACAATAGATCTCGAATGACTCACAAACATATGTACAATATCAACTGATGTAAGTAAAGCCCTTCTTGAAATACATAGTGCAATTTTTTCTTGTTGGGAATTTGAGATTCCTAATGCTTTTAACACTTCGTAATTGCCAGAATACCATTTTCCTTGCGCACCCACAGGGAATCCCTTAAATTTAATATTTTTAGCATTCATTAGTTCCTGAATTTGATTTTTAAGATGACAATATTTCTTTACTTTTTCTGCCTCCGCGTCCACTAGTGATGGCAATTTACTTTAGTATCGAATTGTTACATCGATAACCATCACCAGGTCTCCTTTCACAAATACCAGATCAGGCTTGTATATTT
>JAVJGG010000032.1:26644376-26658566 GCA_035590195.1 Aviceda cuculoides | reverse complement strand
GCTTTACTTACATCAGTTGATATTGTACATATGTTTGTGAGTCATTCGAGATCTATTGTAAGAACTTAATTATTTGTTGCTGGTCTGTATCATTAGTCGAGATTTATTGTAAGAACTTAATTATCTGTTTGTTGTTCTATATTATATTGCCTTTGCTGTATTATTACCTATTTCTTTAATAAAACTACCCCTGGTACCCCTGTCTTGTCACCTTTTCACTGGAAAGGTTGGGATAGTAAATTGGAACTCGTGATCATGATGCATCATATTAACCTAGATTTGGATAAAATATTAATTGGAAATGTCAAAATGTATATGTACAGTGAGGACCACCAACACAGATATGGACAGAATTGACCCTTTTTCATTTGTTTTGATCCCAAGACTCTGTCATTCATGGTGCCCGAACTCAACCTTTCAGATGGCTGTGAGGGAAGACAAACCTCCTAGGAATGACTCTGGCTAGAGCATCAAACGCAGAGCTTAGCTGGTTTATGTACTTTTAGAAGAGAACAGCTGATCCCCACAGTGGAAAATAGCAGGCAGGTATATCTCTGTCTGATAAGGCTAGTCCATTACAAGATTCCTTGTGTACTGTCTCCCAGCTCCAATTCTGTTTTACCTTTTTTACACATAGATATAAAGCTCCAGAACTATTTAGTAGTAATCTTCATAAACTGCAAGCAACATGCCTTAAAAAATGCCACAAGAAGCTGAGTGCATTCTCTGTCACTGTGATAGACCTAACCCACATATCAATGACACTCCTAACAATTAATGGCCTGCATCAGTGACAACCCTGGAGGCTGGTCATACACACAGTGCCTGTACTCACAGTTTTCACAGCGGTTCCCTGTATAGCCAGCCAGACAGGCACATTTGTAGGTACCACTTTTGTCTAGAATGCACGTTCCATCATGAAGACATGGAGACGAAGAACAAGCTATAAAAGAAAAGCAAGAACATTCATGGTCTCTCATAAGATGGGCATCCTATCTACTTTTTCTCATGATGGTTGTGTCTTGGGGTAAATAACATATTCTGGTTAAAAGTTAGGAAGACACAACAAAGGGCCTAGCACATGTCAAAAAGTCTTCTTTCTTACTTGCTGGAGAAGAGATCTTATAGGGATGGGCAGTTCTTTTACCAGGATTCATCACTTACTCTTACCATTTTCCTTCAACTGTAGTCAAGTGGTGAGAAAGGTTTGTGGGAGAAAAATAATTTACAGCAAGTTCCAACAGTGTTTAGAGCTTAGCCTAAATTAAAGTTTAATATCAGCCTACATTTCTCTTGCCATTCAACCCAGAGTTTAGGGATAAGTTCTGGGATCTATGGTTCTGGTGGGTTTTTTGGGTCTTGGATCTTGTCATCCCAGACTTTGGGAGTTGCTTTGCCCCTGAAGAGTACTTCTTCGGTGTTGCGTTCAGGAAACTCTGAATGTTCATGATGACCCTAAGTCTGCTGGGGAAGCTCTCGCACACCACAAATCTAGCAGTGATACACATCAAACTATACATATTAGCATAAATTAATATCAGAATGTGTATTACGCCATTTAATATCAGCAAATTCCACTGTGCAATAACATACACACTTTTTTTGTGCCTCGTCTAAGGGGAGATGAGTAAGAAGAACATAATTTACTCTCAAAAATACAAAGAAACCATTTCCACTTAGATTATTTTCCAAACTGAGTGTGGGTTTTAGCAGACAGAAAGTAGAGCCAAAAATCTCAAGATTTAGATCCAGTTTAAGATTCAAGTAACAACAACACCTAAGGAGTTCAGGATCTGATGCCCTGCTTTAAGTCCATCTTAACAAAACAAGACGCTGCAGCAAAGTTCACATCTGGATCCATACCAGAAGTTAAGTTCAGTCCTTCCACACTAAATACACTGATTACTTTGGTTATAACAGAAATATGCATCTTTGTACCAGGCGTTGAATGTTGCAACCATGAGTAACCCACCTTGGGGGACCTATGGTGAGGTTGTGAACTATTACATTTAAAGCATTCTCTCTGCTGCAGTCCAGAATGACAGATATCAGAATCAGCAGTTTTCCTTGCAAAGACTTCACTTGAAGCATAATCTCTGAGTTTCTTATATCCAGATGGCAAGAGGCAAGAAATATATAGATGCCACATACGGATTTCTCTGGAGGTTTCATGTTGTGATGTAACAGCAACTCATACATAGCTAGGCAATGAGTATCTTCCAGGTCTCACTGAAGACTAAGGTCTGACTAAGGACAGTAATTCATTCGTTAAAAGAAATGTATATGTGGCATTTGTACTGTATCCAACTAACATAAAATATCACTAAGAAAGGGAAGGAGAAGCAGAAGAGCCTGTACAGACTGATATTTTGTACTCACTGGTTTGAAGCCAGTGAACTTTCAACTTTGTCCTTGCCCCAGCTTTGTCTCATGATTCTGTAAAAGTAAGTATGCCAAGTGAACAAGGGTAAGTGCCAGATACTGTCCTTGAAAATGCCTGATACTCAAGAGCACTAAATATTTTTCTTTTTTTTAAGAGTCTCGATTTCCTGGCTTCAGTCAAGCAACATGGGACAGTACTACAAAAGGTTAAAGCCACTCTGTTGTGTCACAGATCACTAGCTTGGGGGGACAGAAAGTAAAGCGTTATTGAAATCCAATAACAGGCTTTCATCTAACTAGATCCAGCATATCCAGATCCCTGAGAGACCCTGATGCCTCCCCATCTGGCCTCCCATCCTTCTCATCTGAAGTCTGTTGAGTAAATTCTAGTCACTCATGCCAATTACTGGTTCCCATTTGACACTTGGCATGGGATGGAACCTAACGCCTGCTTCCAGACCAGGCAGCGCAGTAGGCTGTGTGGTTTCATCCTTTAATAACTACACAGGCAGTGACCCTTCCTAAAGGGGAATTAGGCTTTGCAGTTTATTCTGTATCAATCAAAACCTTTCTGGCAGTTGAACCAGTGACCTCTGTGCAGTCAGTGCCACTGCTTCAGCAAGCTGTGACTTATAAGCCAGCACAGAGCTCAGAGGAAAGGAAGACAGAAAGAGAAGGAATTCAGTTCTGACAGCACAAGACGCTTCTTCAGTCCTCTCCATTACACCAAGGTGCTAGGGACATCAGATCACTTCCATGGCCTGGTCCACATCCTGTAAGCACAAGTGTTGTTGCTCTCACCTGCAGCACAGGGAATTGCTCTAGCAAGCCCTGTGCAATCTGTTCTGGAGACTTCAGCTTTTCCACAGTGCTGTGCACAGAGGGGAATGTCAGGGGAAATGCTTCAGTTTGTAATGTGCTGCCAGAGCTTCCGATCCTGTGCTGCCCCCGCTTTCAATTGTACGCTGCCCCATGCACACCATATTCTTCTCCTAAACTGTCCTGCTGGCCAGGTTAATGCTTCACATAAAAAGGCACTAGGGGTGTTTTAAAAGCCTTTCACTGCAGCTACACATTAGGCCAGAACGGCTTCATAATAAAGTGCACAATAAGACCTCCTCACAAACTCTAAGAAGCCCTTTGCAATGTGCTCTGTGTGGATTACCACACTTGCAGCCACCCAGCCTCAGAATAATTACCACTAAAAATGGGGCGGAAATAAAGTGCTCAACAGTATTTGAATACCAAGTGTTCCCTGCTGGGCAGAGAAAACAGAATCAATTCAGCTTGCACCATATGGAAAATGTTAGTTCCCTGAGTCTAGGCAGCCCTTATGCAACATAGCCCACACCACATTCATTTGTTCTATATCACCTCTCCTGCTGTAAGCCCAGGCGAAACATCAATAGCTAACTGCTCCTGCTATGTTACTAACAGGTACTAAAGGTAACATTTGAAGAACAAGGCAGGCTAAAAAATGGCATAGGCACTGCATTTAGCAGTATGCACATTTCATATTGCTAGTTACACCCCTGATCATTGTTAACAGCTGATCCACTGTAGGTTTGTGTATTTATATAACAATTATATAAAATAACTAAACTTCCTGAGCCAGATATACCCTGCATGACCTCATGAAATGTGGGTCACCAGAGTGTGCAGAAGGCAAGTTTTGGTGAGTCAGAGATCCTGCAGGGTTTATCTATGACAAAGCAGCATACTCTGATTAGCCTTCTGTGCCAGGAGTAGTGTGGATAGATTTGACCAAAATTCCCTACATAGCTAAACAAGGAAGATCCAGGAAGGACGTAGAGGCTGCTACAAATGCAATGGCAAAATGAGGAGCCAGCTACGCTTTCAATGTTATTTTGCAGCCAGAAAGAAAGAACGGAAAGCAGCGTGGGGGACTCAAGCACTGAGTACTAACAAAAACACAGGAATTCTGGAGCCCTGCTTCTGTCATTCATAACATTGAGTTCATCACAGAATGGGAAACGCCTCCTTTTTTTCTTGAAGAAAATAATCTGTCCTTTGTACACACTTTTTTTTTAAACCCTAATAGTATGATTCATAAGCCAACACAAGAGTCACGTCAGGACATTTTCACTGAGCTAATTATGAGGCTTTGCATTAGGTTTTTGCTAATTGAGACAGTGACTCTGCTCCTGCACGCAGCATTGAGCAATTCTGCAATTGCAGATACACATGCCCCTTCCTCTATTTCCTTCTGTGCTCTTAGTTCTCAGATTTAAACAGAAAAGTCTCACAAAACAGCAGCATTTCTGTGCTGGCTGATGTGCTTATTCTTCACACAGGTAGAAGGAATTCAGTCTTTGTTAGAAGAGCCTCACATTCACATGCCATCTGATGGCTTTTGAATCTTCCCTGCACTGAGGTTGTGTAAGTTGCTGTTGGCAACACAGCATGAAAGCTTTTAATGAGGCAAAACAGGGAGAGACATTAGTGAAACTGAATTAATGAGAATGAGTGGCATGTTCCACTTTTGGTTTATTTTACCTGTAATTTCTTCAAAGACAGCATAAAATCCATCAAAGTTCTTGGATCCATCGGACTGGAAGAGGACATGGAGTGAAGACCCAGTGCTTCGGATGGGAGGCGGCCTCTCATTTCCACAGAATTTCTTAATTATTCGGCTGTCCAAATTGTCCCCATCACGGACCTCCACATAGTCATACTGGCACATGTAGTCAAACTCCACGCTCAGCATGGAGAATCTTGGGGAACAAAGACAAACAGTCAGACTGCATACTCTCACCTGTGCACCCTGAATGACTTATTTGGATGTTTAGTTATGTTACTGCTTCCCCCCCTCAATAAATCAAGAATTCCCTAATTACATGATATCGCCCTCACTTCATCTCAATTTTTGCATCATGATCCTTGGAAGTCAGCTCAAATCTACATAGCTGCTCCAGAGAGTATTTAAGTGGCAGAACAGTGAAGTCTAAATTGAAGTCATACAGTCTGTTCACATGCATCAGGTCCCTAACTACATCACAATGTTAGAACTTTCATCTAGGATCAGACACTATAGGGGACATATTTCTATCATGGCTGTTTGCTAAAAACTGTTCTACTTCTCCTAAATAAAGCTCTAAGTACTGAAAGTAACAGCATCAAAGACCAAGGCTCAAAAGCTATTTACATTGTGTTGTTCAGAAATCATCAATCAGGGGTACAAGGAAAGCTTGGGGATGTAACAGAAGCAGAAACAGGCAGAGAAAGGGAATCTGAAACACTACAGCATGTTTTGCATTAGAAAGCAAAATGGTAGTAAATCCCCAATGTCTGGCACTTGCCCTTCTTTTGAGGGCAGAAATAAGGGACAGGAGTTAGTGCAGAAGGGAAATATTTAACGACTTTTCCCACCATGTCTGTCTTTCCTAGCTTTGATTCAGCCACTGCACGAGGCTCTTGTTCATTAACAGCAATGTTATATGCTGCTGTTTGAATTCAGTGGGGCACTGAGCCAAAGCATCCCACCAGAATATGAATGAGAAACAGAGTGAGAAACACCAAGCGCCTCTGGGAAATGAGCAATAGCCAGGGGTGCTGGGCCCAGCCTTGGTACAGCAGATAAGAATGAGAAGATCTGGGCCTGGGAGAGGCCATGCTACTAACTGTTCAGCAGAACATTCTATAATGAAACTTGTTGTCTACCCAATCTTCCTGAGAACTCCTAATGCCACAGATATGTGTATTTAGGATTAGGCTAAATCTCCCACATTGCCTATTCCAGTGTGGGCCTAGTGATTCACAAAGACTGCATTTTCACACCAAAGGGATGAGACAAATTTTGGATCTGCTGCTGGATCTCACAGTCTGAAGAGGCAAGAGAGTACTGGAGCCTATTTCCTGCTCTTCTCTTCTTGGGACTCAGGCCCCCATGTTAAGGAGGCCCACGTTATGTGAAATGACCTTTCTCTGACGACTCATGAGCTGACTTAAGAGGCCTCTTCACTCAATCACTTTTGTTCGGGTCATATGGTTGATTTTAGAGCATCAGGAGTATACTACATGAATGAGCAGTTGTAGGAAGCTGCACCAACGGAGCAGAGCCCATTTTTTAAATCATCAGGTGGAATGTAGAATAAGAAAAAAAAGACATCTAATTTAAATATGCATTAGAGAGCGATTAATTCAACTTAGCTTTGCATAAAATGCATGAGCTGAATTCTAGTTCTGTCAGGTTTGCCAAAGACATCCTCACAGGCATCAGGTTATACACTACATCTTCAAAACATTCTTTCACTGGTGGATCATACCCCAGGGATCTACCCTTATGGAAGTTACAAAGCAATACAAATTAACCCATTCATCCTTGTCACACTTATCAGGCTACAGTTTATCCTGACTCAATCCTAAAAATATTTACCAGTTCTCTGAACTGGTACATTCCTGATTAAAATTAAGTATGTGTGTAAGTACAGAGGGAAAGTTTCTGGGATGCCCACCATGTAATGGGAGCAGTATTATTTATAGATGTAAAGGTAAACTGTCTAGCAGTGTGTTCCTGAACAAAGAATATCAAGAGATACTCACACAGAGTGAAGGTACAGAATGAAAGAGCCACACATAGAACACTGTTCTTAATTGTTTACTTTCTCTGCTTTAAAAAATTATGAAAATGGAGTGGAAGATGTGAAAGGCATAGGGGGTTCTGATTTGCATTTTATTTAACTTAGCATAGAAGCAGATACACTGTACTGATGACATGGGATCCCATGATTAAGACTGAGAACTGGCAAGTCAGGAAATCTGCCAAAGCTTTTCAAAACCTCTTGGCTATGGCCCAGTTGACGGGACCCTTTACAGACCACGAGTTCCATTGCCCTTTAAATCACAAGTACAGGCAATGTAATGAACCTCAGTTCCCTCACCTGTGAAACTGTATATCATAATTCTCTTGGATATTATGAATCTAGGCATGCTAATTTAGTGCTATAGGTCATCAGATACAAAATGGAATGCAAAGTATTGGCTTGATTCCATCAGTGTCTGCAGCACGAATACATTCATCCACCTCTCTGAGGAAATCTTCTAGCCAAAGGAAAATATTTAAAACTGCATCTCTGCTGAGGCATTAAAGAAAATGATTGAAAGTTGTGAGCTGCTTCTACTGTGGTACAATATCCCTGACATGGCTCAGGCTGAGGGAGCCTATGCACCACAACCCAAAGAAAAACAAGGCTGGAAAAAAAGCATAGAAAACAACCTACCACCACAATCTAGGCATCATTTATCAAAACGGCTCTGCTTAGCCAACCCCCAAAGGACTGCATGGCACAGCTTGAAGCAAGGCAAGATTTATCTGTGCTCCTGAGAGTTTTAGTCTTCCTGCCTTATGTAAGTATAGACAAACTGCTTTGTTCCCCTTCTGTATTACACTGTCTCCCTGCCCTCATAAGCCATCAGAGCAGCAGCAAACAGGATTTGTGCACAGAGAGAACGAAGAAAGGATTTTGTTTGTTAGCAGTTGTGCTGATTCAGCACAATGTGGTTGTGTGTTACAACTTATAGCTAGCACCCACAGAAGGGATCAATGTGTTTATATGAAAATGCAGCAAAGGCAACGATTCAGCATGGATGGCAGACCCAGGAGGAAGACTCATGGCCTGCTTAGTTGTACCTGCTCTTCTGTGTAAGAATGGCCTAAAGGAGAAGCTTTAGGCTAAATGTACCCAGTTTCCACAGTATCTAACTGCAGAAGTACCTCAACGGCCAGCTTTGAGGTAGTCCACCTTGAAAACCTCAGCTGATTTAGAACACACTCTAGGGTTACCTTATGTGAGGTAGATATAGGTCCTCATGTTCTGTGTTTGCCCTGGAGGCTTCCTTCTATGCCTCCTGACTTGCAGGGTGGCGGGATTAAGTGTGGACATTCAGGACAGTTCCTGATCTTTCCCTAGAAGTGCTGTGTCATCTGCTGGGATCTTTAGGTACCCAGACATTAAGCTCAGCTCAGGCTGGGCATAGGGCTTTAGGCTTCTCCAGTGCTACTCAGCTCAGATAAATGTAGTTGCGGACAATAGAAGGTTGGTAGCTCAGGCTTCCCTCTTGGAGACTTTCATATTTGGAATGTAACGTTATGTCACATCAAGGAGATGCCTAGTATTGTGTTTGTCTGACTGTAGGAAAGATGGACGCTGCAAAAAAGAGAAAGGCACTCTTTGCAGGATACTCCTCATGTTAAAGTTTTGCATCTTCTTGTAACAGCATGGGTAAATGGAGTGAACTATACAGATCTCATGTGACACTAACATCTTCCTAGCACGCACTGGGTGGCCCTCAGGGTCTAGAATGGAGGTCTGATTTCTCCAAAGAGTTAGTACATCTGCTAGCTTACTCTACAGCACTCCCCATTCCTCTGCCTTGAAAATGAATGAGACTCTCCTTAGAGCAGCCACAGCAAGTACTGCTGTTCAACCTAGTGTCCTTTGTTACAATAGCCTTTCCTCCCTTTCTTGTACCTTGTGCCTGGTGCCACCTGGCTGTCAACTCTTTACCCAGAGGTGGGTGCATTCACTAGTGATGTGCATGTACAGGATCCCTTTCCACTCTCACACCCATCCCCATAAAAGTGAAGACAGGATGACACCTGTAGCTCCTGAAGCACTTTTTAAGCCTTACAATTGACAAAGCCTTGTTCAGAAATCGAAAAAATACCCGTTTACCAACTCCCTGAGCTTGTGCTGTGCAAATCATACACCTAGCCAACAATGTCTTTTAAAAACAAGGTAGGTACAGTTCATACCTGCTGAGACTGATGCAAAGCTGTGTCACGAGAACATAAAACTCCTCCTCACAGCACTGCTCCCCTGTGTCTCCTGCACACTTCTCTAGAGTCAAGAGGCTCCAACACTATCCAGGCAATAATTGCAGTTGCTCATAACTACACAATAGGCTTGCATTTGCAAGTCTGAAAAAGGGGCATTAGTGAGGGAATGCCACAAGCTCTTTTTTTTCTATTCAGTTGATCTCTTCCTCTTACTAAATACTAACTCTCTCTTTAAACATATAGGAAGGAATCCGTTTGTGTATCTAGTATAGTCCTTTCACCTGGGATCCAAAGCTGGCGAAATATTGATGTGAAGGCTTTAACTACTGTTTTTATTATATTAGCTAGTGGGTTTTGAATACAATCCCCTGCCAAGCTTCCTGCTGCATGTGTGAGTTCCCTGATACATATGCATGAAAACAGTTTTAATTACCCCAACTAGGGGCTCTCCTGCACTAGGTAGGATACCCCATCAAGAACTGTGAGCTTGAGTCAGCAGGGGTGGGTTAACAGGTCTAAGCATACACAGGTCAGAGGAGCAATGACTTGCAGGAGAACCAATCACATCCTCCAGACATCGGAAGGGTAAGAGGAATAACTGAGGCTGGTAGAGGACAGGGCTGGTAAAATGAGTAAAAGAAAAATAAAAATGGGAAAATGTAGGCTAAATGCAAGGCAGGTCCCATGGGCAACTCTCTCCTGGCATGAGACATCATATCAAAATATTCCTACAGCTTTGCTTCAAAGAATGTCTTAGTTCAGCCTGGTACACTCTTCAGAAAATATTGGGTGCTTTGGTGCCAAGGTCTTGAAGAAGCCTCTAGAGAGATACATTGTGCCCAATACCTGAGAAACTCTCCTTAGCATCCAGCTGTCCTAAATGGGAATTGAAGGCATGTTATTGATGATTTGTGCAGTGGCTGCCCATCACAAGCTAGACCAGGGAAAAGAGCGGAGATACCAAATGCAAAGTGGTGGCAGTACCTTCACCGCACCAGGGCTCCCAGCTATTGACCCTGGTTGACTCTTAGTCATACACATGCCCCAATGTCCACCTGAAACCAGTGCTGGCTAAAAGTCAGTATGACCTACCTTAATTCAATGTTAAACCCAGCTTGAACATGAATAGTCCATTCGCATCGTGCATTCAGTGGGTAACCCTCCAGCAAAATCTGACCCCTAGAAGCCTGAAGAACCTGCCCGCACCCTGGGGAGCAAAAGAAGAAAAAAAATCTATGTGAGGGACCTTCAAGAGGCATTTGAAGAAAACACATGTAGGAACACACCAGAATGAGAAGACAGGGTGGCTTAGGAAGATACACACTTTCTTACAAGACAGTATATAAAATAATGGGACAGCCACACAATGGCTATAAAGAGTTATGACTCCATTAGAGCATTGCCTAGCCTAGGAGCACCCGTATGAAAGTTTTAGTTGATTGCTTCTCCCTGTTTTCCAACGCAGCCCCATGAAACCATTTCTGTCAGCTTTTGCCCCACTCTTGATTAGCCCACCCTCCCACCTGGCTGACACTCCAGCTCAGAACAGTTTTGATGGATCTCATGTTGACATGTGTAATCACTGAAGAAGAGGAAGCTGGTGGGAAAGTACCAAAGGTACAATGAACAGTTGAATTAGCTCAAGGGAGTGAGACAATGAGAGGAAGAGCTGTTGCACCCAACATCATAGTTTCAAGTCCTTCACAAGAGACTCTTGGAGGAAAACCAGCTGATGTAGTCCTAGAGAAGACACCTGTTTGTCCTCAGGATTCACCACATCATCCTTATATCTTAAGGCCACCATGCCAGTGGAGACATAACCATCACAGCTCCTCCACCAATGACTCAATGTAACACATAAATAATATACACCCCTCATCCCTTCTCTCAGGTTCATTCCTACCCTTCCTCTCCTCCTATCCCACTCTGCCTGTCTTGCTCTCAGCTTTTCACCATACAGAATAAGATGAAGTACTCTGGTCATTTGTGCCCAGTTTGAGAAAACCATCAGAGGACAATGACCTGAACAAACAGCAGACAAGGTCACACAATGAGGAAGCAGTATCTTTTCACAGCTATCCTGCAGCTGCCCCTAGGCAGCTGTCCAGGGATATTCGTCCTAATTCCTCATCTTGGATGCTGAACATTTCCAGCCCAGAGAGTTCTTCAGTAACCTTCCCCTTTCCCCCAGCTATAAAATATGGCTAATGGTAATTTCCTCTGTGCAAGAAGGAAAGTTGTTTACTGATTTTTTTCAAGCCTTCTGTGATCTGTAAATGCAAGTGCTAGCAAATTGCACAGTTAAATCATTACGCACCAAACAGAGCTAATTTCTCAGTTTCTACTTTCCTGACTACATCTTTCCGAATGGAGTCTTGCACATGGCTACACTCCCTGGTAAGCTTTCTGTTGCTTTGCTGGGGGATGAGGCTGTACACATAAGCCAGAAATTGCAATTGAGTCTAACAGCATTACTGAACTAAGGGACTCTGATAGGCTGCACACCACAGATAATAAATAAAAAGATGAATGACCCAAAAGCCCTCCACAGCAACCCTCTCACTTCTTTCTACCTCTGTAGTCCAACAGAAAGCCCTGCTCCTTCCATCTCTTTCCAAAGAGGAACACTAAACTTTTATCCAGTAACACAGGATGAGTGTTTCCTACTGAAATGGTGGGTTTTAACACTTGCCTCAGGGGCCTTCCTTCCTTTGGGAAAAGAGGGTGACAGTGACCTGATTTGGTGAAGTACCAAGCATTTGTGGTTCCCATTGATCTCAGTGTCTGGAAATCAGTCCTGCTGCATCTGGTCTATGGGGAAATGTGAAAAACTGCAGGTCAGTTACTCCTCTTTCTTCTTAAGAAAGTGTTGCTCAAATTAAATACCCTTTGTTCATTTACCCTCGGTTACCCTTAATTAAGCAGGACCCAAGGAAACAGAAATCCTGCTCAGAAGAGTTCCTCAAAAGTGTTTCATCCTCCTCTGTGGCTTGCTTAGTTCCCTCTGTAAAATGCATGGATTAATGACTGTGCCGAGCAACCACATTAGGATTCAGCGAGTACAGCAGGATCTGCTGTGGTGCACATGATAATGCTCCTTCCCACAGCAAGAAACAGGACCTTGTGCTGCTGTTGGCTCCTGCCTCAAAAACAACCTGAGACAAAGCTGCTAGAAATCTTCAGATGGTTTGACAGGGGGCTTGGACCACCTCAAAGAAAGCTTCCCTTTCGTCCCGAAGGGCTTTTGAGTTTCCAATGCCTTTAACAAAGGAAAACCACAGAACTGGTGCAAAGAGATACTTGTATGCGTGGCATACTAAATGCACTTTTCTGTTTGCAGTGGTACAGCCTGAACTCTCTGAACACTGGTGCCAAGGAAGTAGGTTTGGCCAGCAAAGCAGGTGGTCCAGAGGCATTCAATGACTGCCTCCAAAAGAACGTTCTCAGATTTGCTACCGCCCTTCGCTGCATGAAGCACCTTTGCGATCACAGCAGATCTGTGCTCTTGTATCTCCAGCCCTTCTAGCAGAAGCTAGGCTGACTCCTCAGACCAACAGTTCAATCATCTGTTGATCAAAAGAGTCTTTTCTCTTCCCATTCTGAATCTGCGGGAGACCTGGAAAGCTCTCAAATATAATTTACATCCTGAACACAAACGCTGGCAAATTCTGCCTCATTTACAAAAAAATAATCCACTTTGGCGGAGTGTCAACATCCTTGTTCCGTTCCTGTTCCTGAAAAAAAGGCAGCTTTTAGGGCCACAGTAAGATTTCCTCTAAGGCTTGTTACTAACAGAAAAGAAAACAATTCAGGAGACCTCTGAGTTGTAGCCCACAGAGACCCGTGGGTCGATGGAGGAAGAGATCCTGAGAAGACCACCAGTAAGAACTCATTATCTGCTGTCCAAGTGCTACAGCATCGATGTGGGGGCTCCTTCAAAGGTCAAGAGGACTGAACAGAGGACAATGAGAGTAGAAACATTACTGGTATTCAGAAACAGGCTGATACAGCAAGGCCGCTGTCACTCATCATGTCTTGTTGCTACATGTTGCTTGTTGGTCACCAGTATTACGTGAAACACTGATGTTTGCAAAGTCTCTAAAACTACAAGTACTGCTGTTCATCACAGGGACCACAATGGGACAGCGAGGCGCAGGATGGCTGTTAGCCAGCACCACTTCCACCCGCCCCGCTTTGATGGAGTATATGTTCTCAAGCGACATGACAGTCGGAGGTTGACAAAGGCTGTTGGAGTGCAGGGTACAGAGGAAAGGGTCCTGTAGGGTCATTTGTCTTCTTCTATTAGATTCTGATGTGCCTTTTAGGGCATGATAGTCCAATCCAATAAACAGTCCCATCAGGAAATGTCCCAGTACCCAATTAACTCTATTCAGTGCAGCTTTTTCCTAGCAACACTCCTTTGGGCTCCCCTATACCATTTCACTTTTTACCAAACGATCTGGTGTCCTTTGGCTGTTTTTCAGCCACCTCCACAGTCCGGCTGTGCCAGCAGACAGTATGAACCGAACAGACCCACGGGCTTCTTCCGTGCCATGGCCCTCCAGGCACATCACCACTTTTGCCGGCAGTCCCCAGGGGCTCACCCTGCCCTCGCAATGGCAGGCAGCCCCTCGACCGCTGCCCCGCGCCTTGGGGCAGCGCCACTGGCCCGTGGAGCCGGATGGGGCACCCCAAGGCCGCGGGGCTGCCCTTGGGGTAACCAGGGCCTGCCCCACAGCTGCCCCCCCGGCAGCGCGGTATTAAGCGGGCATTAATCCTGCCCGCAGGCTAAACCGCAGCTGCGCGCTCCTCTCCTCCCCTCCCGCCCACGGGCGCGGCCATTTCCCCCCCCCGCGGCTGACAGGAGCGGGCCGGGCGCAGGGCACCGCCTTCCTCCGGCGGGGCCCCCGGGCGCCACCTAGCGCCCCCGCCGCGGTGCTGCCGGGCGGCGCCCGCGGGCTGGCCGGGGCACCTGAGGGAAGGAAATGGCGCCCGCGGGAGAGGAGGCG
>JAVJGG010000032.1:26610584-26644157 GCA_035590195.1 Aviceda cuculoides | reverse complement strand
GGTCTGCCCGCCCGTCCCTCCGGCTCTTCGCCGCCGCACCGGCCCGTGCTCGGGGCGGCCGCCCTGAAGCGTTCAGGCGGTGGCGTGAGGTCTGCGGGTAGGTTGCCCTCGGCGCCGGGGCGAGGCGGGCGCGGGCCTCGCTGGACGGGAGGAGGTGAAAGCCGGGGAAGACGCTTCAGCTGGAGGCGCCTGGCAAGGGCAGCTCTGCCGGGAGGAGCCCTCCTTTCCGGCCGCTGCAGCAACGCTGCTCCCCGCAGCCACCGACCTTTGCGTGCGGCTTTGCGGGCACGACCCGCTCGCTCAGGGCAGGTCCTGCGGGCTGTCCGCGGGCTTGCTAGCATTTGCAGTATAGGATGAAGTAGACAGATTACATTCCCCCAATTACTGTGGTTGCGCTCCTTTGTGTTCCCGGGATTTACTGGCACTCTGCCACTGGGGAGACGCCCGGCGCAGGCTGCAAAGTTCCAGATGTGATCCTATGTGCAGGTACCAAAGAGAGATGCCGCCTGCTTCGCTCTCCAAAACGTGTTGTGTTAGCACATCCGCTGCTCCAGCAGCCAGCGCATGCTGTTGTTCAAAGGCTACTTGCTGGCCGCCCTCCAGACCCAAAGCTACATAGCCGTGAGGCTGCAGGCCAGCACCTGGCGCGGTTATAGGCTGCTTTCCGGACTTGCAGTCTCTGCGTGCCTGAGCCTACTGTCATAGCCAAAGGTGAGAGAGGTGTGAGAGCCAGAGCAGGGGAGCTCGGGAGTGTGCTGGGATCACAACGGTCCCCCACGCTCCTCTTTAAGAGTGGAAGAGACAATAGCGCTATCTGCCCATCCTACCCTGCCTCTGAAGTACTGCAGAACCACACAAAAGACCGCATCCTCAGTGTCACGCTGCTTGCCTCAAAAGAGCAAGTAATAGGAAAAACACTATAAGGCAAAGCTGTGCGAAATGTCAGTATTGCAAAAATGTCCAAATAGACTGCAGTGTGAGGGTGTATTTGCTTTAAAACACAAGCAGGCTGAAATATACTGTTAGGCAACCGATACACTCAGGCAGAGGGAGGAAGGCTTAGATGAGCTAATGATTCTTTCTTGTCTCTGCTCTTACAAAAAGTGCCAGGGGAGCTCTAGCATCGACCCAGAGCAAACAGGACTTTAAAGTGCTATCAGAAATCACGCTGTAAACTGCAAGGGACTCAGTTTATCAACTTGCAAAGCACCAAGGTTGAGTTAGCCCTGCTGCTGACACATGTTGATGCCCTGTATTCTGCTGTTTGAAGCAATGGTTTTATTTTGTTTGTTTTCACCTCCTGAATGCTCATTAGCTGTGTTGGGAAAGCAGGTTCAGTTGTTGCTTTAAAATCAGTGACAAAGAGGAGACAAGACTAAGGTGTGTAGAATAATGGACAGAACAGAGTAGGAAAAGCAGACTCGGCTTTCATCCCTTTCAGTGAAATGTGAACAAAGAGACAGTCAATGAAGATTGAAAGAGGGCTGGTGAAAGGCTATGCCTTCTCAGGTGAGCAATTGGTAAAGGAAATACTAGTCTTAAACTGTATCCAGTTAGCTTATGAAATTCAGTATTGAAAGATATCATTGGGACCAACAGCTTAGCAAAATCCAAGAAGCAGGAGCTATTGTACACTGTCAGGAACAAAACCTTCAGATATCACTACCAGAGCCTGAAACACTCCTGGTCCATCACAGCACTGTTAGCAGTTGCAAGATAACTGTTTTTCAGAGCTGCCTTGGAGTGCATTGGAGCTGTGCAAAGGAGGGAGGGAACACTGGGGCTTCCTTGGGGCTGGTTCTGCAGCCCAGGGGTTGAAGGAGGACAGAAGCTCTTTGATATAGCTATTGCCCTTGTAAATGTTTATGCTTTGCTGAAGGCCTCTGGGGAATCAGTTATGCTGAAGTATGTCCAAGAAATGCAGAGAACAGAAGATTTCCAGAGTCACAGTAGTTAAAGTTTTAAAATAAAGCAACACAAACCAGAAGTTTAATAGGGTTGTAACCTCCCGTGACTTGGGGCCTGGGCCAATCCCTAGCAGATGAGCACTGGGAGAGCAGTTTTCCCCACTGTAGATCTGCTTACTGCCTGGCTGTGTTTGTCCTCTCCTGCCTGTGCCCTTTGCAAGAGTCACCATACAGGAATAGCTGGAAAGGCACAGCATGGCTCTGGCTCTGTCCCACCACTCCCTGTCCCTGACATGCCTCCCTGCCCGTGTAGGACACTTACTCATGCAGTCCCCTCCATACCAGCCAGCTCTGCACTCTGCACAGTAGATCCCCTTGATGTAGAAGTCATCAAGCATCCCTCCCCAGGAGCCGTTGTGGCAGGACTTGCAGTTCTCAAAAATGGTGCAGCCTGAAGAAAAAGCCACTGCATTAGAGGAAAGCCAAGGTGGATTGTCCTGCAAGGGAGAAGAGCAGCCTCTCTCTCTTCCACAAAAAGTGCCAGTGACATTAGTGACTGCAGCAGTGCTGACAGCTTCCCCACTGTGAACTGTACCCAGCCTCCACCCCCAAACCCTAGGCAGCTCAGGCTGAGATTTGGAGCCAAACTCCCGGTCTGACTTGCCCAAACCTCTAACTCATTGCACTGACTGTAAATGCTTCTCTCAGGAGTCTGAATGTGGGTGCTGGTGCTGCTCAGGCCCAGCCCAAGTGATTCTGATGTCTTCTAACCTGGTCCTGTCTCCTCCTCTCACCTTTCACTTTGCATTCTCTGCCTTGCTAGCCGGACTTCCAAGTTGTCTCTCCCTTCTTGCTCTGGGGATGCAAATCATCCCAGAGAACCTACAAAACACTCCTGGTCTGAAGCCAGCTGCAACATCACCCTTTGGCAGCTCCCAAGTCTGCTGAAGATGCCCTGAGGACAACACTGCCGGTAGAGTGTTTGGTTTTTTATTTCTGGCAGCGATGCTACCTGCTGCAGGGGCACCGTGCCAAGTGTCTTGCTGCTGTCAGCAGAGTGGCAGAGGGAGTTCCTGCGGAGATGCGGGGCAATTCCATAACCCAGTGAGATGTGCCTGCCCTCACCACTTCACTGTCCAGCAGCTACCATTATGTGCTGATGCCTTGGCTAAAGATCTGGTGTGAATGCCGTGTGGCCCTAAACATACCTGGGTGGATTAAGCAGGAGTCACACTCATTCTCCTCGTTCCTGCAGCAGGGAATGGTGTAGCCCACTCTTTCCTTCCGTCCTGGGCAGATGCACTCAATTTGGTCATATTCGCAGCACTCCCGGCACATGATATTCCACTCGGCGCCCGGGCAGTTTTCATTGATCACTGTGTACTCTGCAAGTGGGGAACAAAAAGGGGGACACATGGAAATAATCCATTATCTGCTGAGGATTGATAAAATCTATTATTCAGCGATTTGTCAGATCGTGTATGGCATGAGGCTGGTCAAGTTCTTCAGCCCAGGAAATCCCAAACTACATGGTAACATGCAGCCGAAACATCAGCTCGGTTTGGGTGTCTAAAGACACAAGGGCACTTTTGCAGTGCCAGCCAGAGGAGGCAAACAGACAAGAGGGAAAGAATATGTTCACTTCAGTCTTTTCTCTGCAAGGCTTTCCCACTTCTGTGGTGAGAAAAATAGTTTTTAAAAGCCACAGAGGATGATGTCACATGAGAAAGTCGTCTTCGGATTGCATGACTGATTTCTGGCCTCATATATATTATAGACTATTTAAACTATAATAGCATGTTTTGGTTGTATTTCTGTTTGTCAGTTTGCTACTCTTGAAGACTAGAGTGTCCACCAGGAAAGGCCAATTTTGAGGCTGGGTTTTAGCCGGTTTCACTCCCTATTTTTACTCAGAAGCACACAGTGTTACACTTGGCTTCATTGCCAAAAGAAACAAGATTTTTCATTATTTTTAAAGGTTCATTTTGTCTGGCATTTCTAATATGGTAACATAATTAATATCTTTTTATTATTTAGTGTAACCTCATATGATGATATTTCAGCTATGCTGGAAGTGCTCTTTTAGGAAACAACCTCAGACTGTGATTCTGGACTGCCACAGTAAATGCAGATGCCATCTTTCTCCACCAGCATGCTGTCTAAATTCTACAAAGTGAAATCTAATGAGTGCACCGTGCTGTCAGCATGTCTCCTAACCAGCCGACAGACCCGATGACTGCTTTCATGGAGTTTGATGGTAAAAAGAGAGAGAGCAGACTAGAAAGATGAGACATGAAGGAAACATAATGAGACTATCTCTTTCTTCTTCCCTCCCTCCTCCCCTTTTTCCTTTTTTTTTCCCCTTCATTGTGGTTAGGTAACATCCTTTTCCCTTTTGTTTCAAACTCTGAGTAACAGGGCTGCTTTGTCATTGCAACAAGCCATACATCTCTAAGGCACAGCACTCCCGTCTGTGCCTGTACTTGGGTCCCTTCTCATACTGCTGTTTTTTGTTTCATTGTGCCTCATAACCTAATTACCATGTCTGCTGGAGCTCCCTACCACTGAACCTTGCTGCTCTGCCTCACTTGATTCTCCATGGCCTCATGAAGCCTCGTTCCTGGAAGCTTATCTTTTCCTCTAATGATATTTACTGGCTCCATAAAAAAGGGACCACCAAACTGTTTCTTCATTTTTTTTCCCTTTGTCTGGGAAATGAAATTCAGCCCTTCGTGCTCCTCAGAACTGAGCCTTTCCCTTGTGCCTGGTGTACCAACCAGAGAGAGTCCACTGCTGCTCCAAGTTTAGAAACCAGATTGCTGTTTGTGCTGAAACATTTCTATTCCCCCACCCTGCCCCCATAATCATTGCAAAAAGAAAAAGAAATCTGCTTCTGTCATTCAATAAGGTTCTGTAATCTTTAATTCCAGTAATAAATTCCTGCATCAAAATAACCTTAGTGTTTAGTAGTTATATAGCCTTTTGACTGTAGATCTTGACATGCTCTATAAAGTCCTTTTTCCAGATGGGAAACTGAAGCACAAGGAAGGTGAAGTGACTTTGCTGAAGGTCCCAGAGAAAAACAATAGCAGAGCCAGGAATTAAACTCATGCCTTCTAATTCCCAGAACAGCAGTCAATCAACTGGGCCAAGTTGGGACTTCTTAACCTGTGGCTATTATTCTCTTTTAAGTAAGCCATTTATCTATGAACTGTATCTGATTCAGATTCCAGAGCAAATTGATTACACATGTCTAATTATCTTATTAGAACTGACACTCAGTTTGATACATCTCACTATACATGACTGAAAATAGATGTTTTGGTGGTGTATGGGGCTGGGGGTCTCACTCCTTGTTGAAGGAGGACTTGCCAAAGTCTGAGTGATAAATAACTACCCAACACTCAGGAGCTTTTGCAAAACTTCCTTCAAATTATCGTGTTTCCCAACTCAAGCTAGAAATCTAATTTCTCTCAAGATTGCTAAAGCTTATTAATAAAATGGCTATATCCATTTGGGTTATAGCTATAAATTGCCCAAGACAAACTGCTATCTGTAAATTGATCCAAATGTTCACAGGCAAAGTTGCACTGGGGTGACAAAGGCATGTCTCTGTCCTTGCAGGAATTAAAAACCTGGGGAGATAAGGCTGTGAGCAACGCAATGTAACTTCCAAGTTAGCGCTTCTCTGAGAGAGGGGCTAGACCAGATGACCTCCAGAGGTCCCTTTCAGCCTAAATTGTGCTTCCATAAAATATCACACATATATTTGTATGTGTGTAGAGAGAGTGTGTGTGTGCATATGCATATTTATTTTTATATGTACAGCTTGTGTATGCAACAGGACCAAAAAGCAGATGCCACACTTATTCTTGGTGAATCAAATGGGTGTATTCATAGCATAAGTTGAGTTTAAGGTAATATTTAGTGTTCAGATGGGAGCAGCAGATCTTGGCCCTTAAAGAATTGTAAAAATAAATTTGCTGCCACCTAGAAATGCTGTTTGCTCACTTCTTGCCCTTGTCTTGACTGAGACAATGAAAATAGACTGTCTTTTGATTTACCGAGAATTTAATTCCCTTTTAGGTTCTTGGGTACTGCAGTTTGGGCAACGTATATAGCCTTGACAAGGAAATTTGTGGATTTGAGATTTTTTTTTAAGTGATCCTCTCAATGATTTTCTTCACAGAAATCATGAAATCTATTATTCTGAAGTTTTGTAGAAGCTATTCTTTAAAGAAATTTGTGTGAAGACTTTATGCACCTCTTTAATAACGGTAGGATCCCTTTTGTTTTGCATAAGTATCTCCAGGCTACTGAACAAAAGGCAAAGGAAGCCTTTCCCTCAGAAATTTAAGAGGGAGATGCACAGAGCTGCTAGCGTGTGTAATGAATTTCTGTTGCTGAGCTCAGCCTGGGCTCCAGGGAGGAAGAGGCATAACCCCACTCCCCTTTGTGCATTTGGGGAATGGTAACCACTGGCGGCTCCCCACACCCACACTTGGCCATTTTTACCCCAAAACAGAAGAGAATGAGGCAGAGAAGAGCAGGGGGAGATTTATTGACTGAGTAAAATACTGGAAGCCAGGCCTTGGCCAGCTGTGGCAGAGATAATTGTGGGGTGATTTGTGGGCCTGACTTTGATAATCCTCCAGAGCAGGCAGTCTGGCTTTCAGGCAGTGGCTGTATCTCCCAGCATCAAACACAGTCCAGAAAGTGGCTTGACCTGATTTTGGGAGAAACAGGAAGAAGCTGCCTGACAACCCATGCAAAATATTTAGCTGAAAAGAACAAACAAGTCTCTGGACAGACAAATAAACAGTGGATTAATTTGTGGGTTTTTAATGATGGAAGAAAAACCCATTAAATCCAGGCATAAACAACACACATGGAAGCAACTCAAGACCATGGAAACCAAGCAAGAAATGGCTGTGTTGGGAAAGCATGAGAAACTCCGGGGAAGGTGTTGGAGGAAAGACCTGCTTGGCTCGGGAGCCTGGCAGAGTGCAACACAATGTTTCACCCGATGCTTTGAGTCCAGCCTCAGGGACAAGTGAGGAGGGAGATGAGCACTGAGGCATATGCAGGGTGGCTGGTAATTCTCACGTGTTTCTGCATTTGGATGGCAACATGTTCATGCTTTTCACCGACATCTGCACCTAGCAAGACAGCCTAGTCCCTATAGCACATTTCAGATCCTAACGGCTGTCAGTGATGGATTTTGTATGGCAGCAGTAGGAGGGGATGTTCCCAGTCAACGTCCTCCCTGTTAGCAGCGTCAGTCTAGGGGCTGAGTTACAGTGACAGCAATTCATCACAGTGATGCTGCCAGCTCCCCTGATTCCCAGTGCTGAGCCGGGGCTTTGGAAGAGCCTTTGGCTCCACACTTTGGGGAGCCCTCCCTGCCCATGTGCACCCTGAGCTTCCTCTACGAAAACCTGTGTGCGGGTGATGAGCTGCAGCAAAGAGAATGTGCAGCAGGACCTTGTGGAGGGGTGGGTTCACTGATCCTGCTCTGGCCTCTGCTGAGCTGGTACTGGGAGCTGAGCTGCTGAAAAGCAGATGAAGACTATTTACAGAGGAGCTGGCACTGAATGAAATGCACAGCCTATTTGCTGAGTAGTTTAATGCTTACTGACTTCTGTCAGTAACAGGACCTCAGTTTCTCAAGACTGCAAAGGCAAAACTTTCAGTCTTTGCTCTTGATTTTGACTCATCTCAGTGTTTGCCTTTTAAAAAGTGATGCTTGCCAGCCTGTCTCTGTATCATGAATCCACAGGAGCCAGCGAAGGGAAAGAGTTGAAGTAGGTTACTCCTGGTGCTGCAATAGCTTGAAGGGTAAATAGTTTTAATCTGCTGGACTATCAAGCTTCTACTGTCACTCACTTCCTTTATGAAGTTGCAGCAAATCCAGCTCTGATTTGACTTGCTAGGCTCACCCACATCCCTCAATTTCTCTGGCCCAGAATTCCCTTTTTTTTCTTCTTATTTTTTCCTCACCTTTTCAAAACGTGCCAACTTCCTTGATCAAAATGTGCTTGGGCAGCCTGGTGTGCAGCAGAGGAGCTTGAACAGTTAGCGATGTAGTCATCATCTCCCTGACACAAGTGTGTCTGTTTTTCCTATCACCCTCATCAGTCTGGGCACACATATGACTCAGCCATCTCTGTCCTCACTAAAACTCAAACACTATTCTGTTCCAAACTGCAGGACTTTGGAAAATGAGGTGATAAAAACCATACAAGAAATTCTTTTATTGGTACTTGGGAAGGGTCATGATGGAGGTTTGACAGAAATATTGTTTGAAATTGAGTGTAAATGCAACCTTCCAAAAGGGTAGTTTTTACTGCACCATTCTGAAAAGCCAGAAGTCTCCTCGGAAGATAAGTGAAGGCTCCATTAGCAATCACCCTGAAGACTGGAGACATGTTACTTATTCTTATGCCAGTGAGTTCAAAGAGGATGCCCAAGTAATAAAAAATAGCTGCAAGGATAAGACCATTTTAAGCACTAGTTCTATTCAATACAAGGTCTGCTGGAAAGGATAGTGATGAATCCTGTGGGATATACAATGAGCCCAGTCAAATCTCTCATTCAAGGGAAAAGCATAGGCCTATCAGGGATGGAAAAAATTCTGATCATCAAAGCAAGCTATGTCTTAGAGCTCAGGGACAAAGGAAGAACTGCCAAAAGCCAAGCTGAGTTTGACCTTGCAAAGGAAATTAAAATAATAGCAAAAGGTTCTTCAGCCATGTAAAGAAAAAAGAAATAAGGAAAGAGGAAGAGAGACTCCTGTGGGATGGGAGTGCGGATGAAATGTAAGACCATGGTGGAGAATGTAGCGAGTTATTAGCTTTCATCTTTAAGGAGGTTGTTTATGGGGAACCTGTGAGCAAGCCTTTGAGGGTGTGAAAACAAATGAAGTGTGATCCACCTATTAGCGAGCTTCTAACCAACTGCAGTTTGCCCCTTGGGATATTCAAGCCAGCTTCAATTTTGGTTTATCTTACTAGGTCAGGCTTAAAGCTTTGGTGATTCGGAAACAGATTCACAAGCACATCGCTGCCTCAGGGATGGATCAGGCAGCTCATCATGGTAAAACTTCAGCTTCAGCACACTTGTCTTTTGCCATGATGAATTTGTCAGTCATAGATACCCTGCTAGATAGAAAGGAGATTTCTGTTCCAAAGATCTGAGAGCTGGGAAAATTATATGGCTAAGAACTAAGGTGAATTGAAGCAAGCCTGATGATTACATCAATTAACTCTTGTGTCTTCCACTTTGAAAGAATGACTTTTTTAGGCTGCAGTCGCTTTAAACTCTTTTAAGCCCATGCTGCTGCTGAGATGCGACACTTTCCTCCCGTCTCTCCCTGACTTCCCATTCCCACTCCTTATCTTTGTGCTGGCATTAGCTGCTATGTGAAGGGATCAGAGGGCTAAACCAACAGAAAAACAGTTTTCCATCTCCATCCATCCTTGGGGGAAAAAAGAGAAAAGTTTACAACCTAAGTGTGCTCTACAGTCCTCCAAAAGAGAGAGCACCTTAGGACCCTGCTAGATATAGGTATTTATCAGAACTCCTGGAAGATGGAAGAAAGGACATCCATATCTTGGTCTGAACTGATGAAACTTCTCATCCTATAAGTCCATCCTGTTATCCTGCAACGATGAGTTCTCATTCCACGCCTCAATTTATCCATCAGCAGATTGGTAAAACACTACTTAGCCTCAAAGAAGTATTATTTCAAATTCCTTTGAATAGTGCTGTACAAATTCACAGTGCATTGTAAATAAAAGCAGATACAAACAGATAAGTCTCTAAAATTAGAGTCCATAGAGGATGACTTTTTCAAAGTGATTATTCAACCAGTACATGTTTCAGAGATGAGAACATGCTCCTTTTTATTTTATTGCATTTTAATTTTTCAGCATGATGCTCAAAAACAATTACTGCCTTCTGCAGAAGAAACAAGTGCTTGAGTTTGAGGGAGCAATTTCTTAAGGCTCTTATTAGGGAATGTTTGTCCATGTAATAATTCTGAAATGAAGCTTTCTCTTTTAAAGAAAAAATAGCTTCGACAGAGGTGAAACCTAGGAACAGCTAACGTTTTCTTTAGGTCTGTCTCATTTTTATTACTGTTTTATCCTGCTCCTTTCTTACTCAGCTCTATTGTCATTGCACAGTTGTGCAAGCTGGGCCCCACCCCATAGGTATCATGTGTGTGGACATTAACTTTAACAACAAGAAGAGCTCTGAGCACACAGGAGATCTAGAATTTGTCAGCTGGAAATGAGAAACTTGTTGGGTGAAACTGTGGCTCACTGTGATGGAGAAATGGACCTCAGAAGGGAAGAGAGGGGTTCCATTTAAAAGGCTTTTACTGGGGTTCTTGGAAAACAATGCATCCCAAACCATTAATAATGAAGGAAAGTGCAGGTCTTTGTTCTTACTCTTTTTGCCTCAGATAACCTATTGTGCAAATGATACCTGTTTTTGTAATACATGTGTTAAGAGGATGAAAGGGATAATGCTGTCTCTAAAATCACTTGCTTCTCTCAGAGATTATGTACCTGTTATTCTTTTTAGCAGCTGGGCTGATTAAAAGAGGAGCTAAAACACATCCCTGGTTTAGTTTTACTCAGTGTGCTTACTTTATGGGTCGCAGACCTTTGCTGAATAATGAGACTGCTTCTCCTACAGAGTCACCTAGCATCCTTTCCTGGCCATTAGTGTATGTTTTCACACAGCAGTTAAGAGTAGGGGGGGGGGGAAATGAAAGGATTTCTATTAAAAAAAAAAAAATCACAGCCAATGACTGAACACAGGGGGAAGTCTACTATACTAAGCTGAATCTGTCCCCTTATTAAATGTGCATTAACTCGACTGTCTTTTTTAAGTCCCAAATGCAGGATTGTGTTGAAAGCAGACTAAACTACTACAGAAAGTATATTCTGTTTAAGAAATGCATTGAAAACCTGTCTAGTATAAATATGACTGTGTTCTGCTGGGTAAGACCACCATTGTCTTAAGCGCTACCTTTTTAACAATTCAGATGATCATGTTTCACATAGAAAAAAAAGGCTAATGCACATTCTCCTTTGATTCAGGAATTGGGGTCTGCCTAATGTTTTCAAATAGGGGGGTGTCTGTTCCAGGGTTTCTGTTGTCATGTAGTGTTTAGTAGCTATAAATTCAGACATAAGTAGTCCTGATGTTGTTCCTGATAAGCCATAGGTTTGCTTCACCATGCTCCTACAATAGTGCCGTTTTCACATTTGTAAGCTTCTGTTCTTAACTAGGCTATGACAAACAAATCATAAACTCCCAACACTTCTGCTCCAAGGAGGGAAGAATCATTAGTTCAATAAAAAAATTATTTTTGAGGTCTCCATTGGGTCCTTAACAGGTTTTCCCATGTGACTTCCAAAGCTTGTATCTCTCTCCGCACTGCCTTGTTCTGCTTTGCCAGTGACAAAAATCAAGTATCTTGGTGTAACTAAAAGGAAAGCCAAATAAAAATTGTGCATCCTATTTGTGAGGTCTAGACTTTGCCCATCTAAGCTCTATAATGGTGGGTTAATGCAAAACCAGCATTAACACAAATAGCTCTAGGGTTTTCTGTTTCCAGTCTTAACTGAAAACAGGACTGTCAATTTGGTCTTTCTACATGTTAAAGCCTCAGTAGTCCCACTACCCCTCAGCCAACATTGCCCCAGTTGTGATGGCCAACTGGTTGTGTCATATCCACCATTTTCCTCTTTGAATAAACCTGCATTCCCTGCAGCCCCTCCTCTTGCCTGCTCTGCCCACTGCTGCAGAGAGGAGTGACAGGTACATTCCTGTCAGAAGCTTCCCGTTCCCTTTCTTCCTACATTTCAGCAGCCCTTCTTCCCTCATGGTAACCTGTAACATGCAAAACAGAGCCATACTCCACACCTCCCAAGTCAAAACTCTGCTCCTTTCCCATTTTCTTGTACTGAACCCTTATATCCCCTCCTTTCCCTCTAGGGACAGGCTGGTTGGGCCACAGGCCCAGGGAACTGCATCACATGTTCATGCCTCCACCACATTTCAGATCCAGTTCCAGTTTAAACCTCAATCTCCTCTGCATGCAGCTTCCCCTTGCACTCAAAACACCACACAGCTTCCTTTTACTGTATCTTTTTGTCATAGTTGGATTTAAATGACAGGCTACCTATGCCACTAGCCAGGATTTTTTTAGCATCTAAAGCAACCTGAAGAACTCTGCCCTAAACCTCCCCCTCCTTCGGTTTCTTCTCTGTAATTATGAGCTGGCATTTGTGATCTTATTGGCACTGTGGCCTTGTGTCTTCATCTGAGAAGGGCTGTGACAGGATGAAATAGCCAGGGTAAGGTGGTTGCCACATTACCCTTCAGGCCTTGATTTCTTTCTGGGACAGAGGAGCTTATTCTGGCCAGAAAATTTGTACTGGTGTGATCAGGAAGAGATTTTGTTATCTCTGCTCTGCAGGACAAGGAACAGGAACAGGTAATGAATGTAATACTTTTGAGTTAGTGACAGCATCGATGAGGTTAGAGAGCCCAGCCTTTGCTAATGGGGTCTGGGGGGCAAAGCCGGACTTCTGCAATAGGGGAGAATATTTGGGAATCTATGGAGAAGAAGCAGCCACAGTATTGAAATTCATGACCACATAACATGAGAACATGCTTGTGTTATAAACATGGAGGAGTGGTGCTGGACCTGTCTTGAGGGCTTGCTTGCTGCAACGGTGTGAGACCTGGAACTTGTTGGCAGTTTACTTGCAGTTAACATTGCCCAGATAGAAAGAGTCCACACAGACAGCAGCAAACCCCTGAGCCTCCATCTCAAATTTTACTCCTTACAGCTCCCCCGGGGTGTGTAGCCCAGCCCTTACCAAGGGCTGCAGATGCCCTCAGGCTGCCAGCCCTTTGTCCTTGTTGATAGCCTGCCTCCCTGCCCTGTGGCGTCCCTCCCCATTTGCCCCCGCACCACGTCCCTGGTCCTGCAGAAAGGAGAGGGGCATCCACATCCCCAAGGGAGCTTGTGCTACTGGCAGCACCCGCATGGCCCTGCGGTGGTGAGGGCTCACTCTGGGATGACAGAGAGCCAAATCCTGGGCACCGGAGGCTTGCAGGGACTCCTGGGAGCCCCTTGAGGCCTTGGGGTCAAGAGGGAGTAACCCCAGCTTTTCTCCAAAATAAAAAGCAACTCTCTTTCCCTTTGTCCATGCTAGGAACCTAAACATGTGAACTGAAGTAACCCATTTGCTAAGATTGAATGCATCTGGATGTGTCTGAGTGCATCTGGCCTCCGCTTCTCTAGACAGAGGCTGGAGGGGGAGGGGAAGAGAGGTTGGGAAGGGTTTAGATAGGCAGGAACACATACAAACACACATATATTTTTAAGGAAATATGAGTCACTTGCACTTCAAGTTTATTCCAAACATCAATTCCCAGACCTCCCCGACTCCTGCCCCCAACTCTTGAGGCAGGCCCTGTGCAACTGGGTGTGATAAATATGGATAAAAATTGGATACATCTGTGGGGAGGAGGCAAAATGCTATTTTCCAACCTGCCCTGACATGCTAAGGCCACCACGCTTTTGAATCACTCTCCCCATCTCCGAGTGCCCTCCCCCTGCCGCTGCCAGAGGGGAGCTCCTGGCCCCCTCCTCATGCTGCCAGCCATGTGCTGGGCGAGTGCCCGTGCTGGCCGCTCCACCAGCAGCAGGGCAGGGGAGGCAAGGTGAGGAGGGAGAGGGGGTGAGGGGGATGGCTCTCTTCCATGTGTCCCACAGGCCCTTCTCGCACTGCTTCTGGCACGTTTGGAGCTGGTGTCGGGGGGGAACTGGCATTGTCCCTCCCAAGCTCGCGGCCCCACAGCCCTCGTGTCCCATTGCCTGTCATCCTTCCGCCTGCCTCCCCTCGCCGACTGCTACTGAGGGGGCCCCCAGCAGCCCAGTGCCTGCCCGCTCCGCAGATGGGCTTCTTTCCATGAGAGAGATGTGCAGCCCCCACAGCAGGAGAGATTTGTTGCCCACCAAGCCCATGCCTAGGGCTGCTCTGCCACCGGCAGGGCTATTTCTGTGCCGCTCTGGCACGTGCCACAGAGCCACCTCACCCGGCCAGTGTGCAAGGTGGCACACGGCTGAGGGACAGGCCACCGTGGGGACCAGTTGGTGCCTGTGGGACGGCGGTGCGGAGAAGCTCTCTGTGCTCGTGCCCCAGGGGCAAACTTTGGCAGGAGGTCAGTCCCCTGGGTGCCGGTGGCCAGCCTGGTGGGCAGATGTCCCTGGTCACCGCCTGCCTCCTGCACCCTGGGCCCTGAGGGGGTGGCAGGGAAGGGCACTTCAGCGGCAAGACCCTCTGCCGCTGCCCCTGGAGAGGCGGGCTCTGAAGCGCTGACCTTGACAGCGGTTATTTATAGCCATCGCAATCAGCATGTCTGCATACCTGACAGCTCCCCCGGTAAGAGGGGGAGCTTACCTTGCCAGCAGTGCCGCAGTCTGCGGCAGCTTGAAGGGTGTGTGTTTCGGGGGCACCTCACCTCCCAGTCCTAAGGACTGCAGCTCCTGAGAAAGCAGCCTGCGATGCTGACAGCTAGCTGCTGCAAGCAGCTCCAGCCACTTCCAGGTGTAAACAGCCCATGTTTGTGGCCGTAACAACAGCAAATTTGCACTCAACAGCAAATGGTCTTTGCTTAACCTTATCAAGAAGAAACCATACATGCTGGTTCAGCATAAACTGGAGCAAGGCTTGAGCATAAAAAAGATCATTCTGCTTTAACGAGGCTTCCCCTTCGAAAGAATAATATTGGCAGAACTAAAGCCCAGATCGGAAACAATGTGTGGCTTTTGTTTTCTTTTTTTCCTTCACTTTTTCCCTCCCTTGCCTCCATTCTTGGTGTTGGGGCTGGAGAGGAAAGTCTCTGTCTTGCCAAACTAAACAAATAACGCTTTACAATTCAGAGACTTAAATGCCTCTTTTTATCATCATTTCCTTAGCACTGAGTGTTGAGAAAATAAAGCAGTAGTAAGAGAAGTGATTGCATACCCTTTTCTTGATGGCCATTGGCAAACAAATCCAGCCAGTTGTTTCTCTTTAAGGCTATAAAGTTTGCCTGGAAATCATCCCTGGGCAAACCTCCCACCACACACACTTCATGCCAGCAAGGAAAAAATAAATAAAGCAGAGCCCCTTCTTTCTGTTATTACCATCCCTGCAGATCTCTCTACTTCCCGTGACAGTGCATGAGATCAAACCCCTCTGACCATGCTGAAGGAAAGGGACTCATTCGGCCGTGCCGGCAATGCACACGCTCACTTACGGTACCTCTCGGCAAGCAGGAGATGAGCAGGAGCTGGAGGAGAGTGAGTCCTACATGTGTCCAGGGGGCTCGCTCCATACTGCCCAGGCCAGTGCAGCGGTGTGACTGCTCGGGAAGGGAAAGCAGGCAAACAGCTTTTACTGGGACCTCACCAGCTCCGGGCTGCGAGGGATCTCGGATTTCAGACCTCAGCTCGCTCCCATCCTCACCAGAGGGGAACTACCTTCAAGAGACTTCTCAGGCGTCCAGAAGTACGACGTCACCCCAAACCTCTCCAACTGCTGCCTTAACCCTTTCTGGACTCTGGCAGCCGATCCCTTTTGTGATGGGTTTATTGGCTCAGTCCTCAGCTCCGAGACAGCGATTTTCATCTCCGAAAGAAAGATATTGTAAAGAGGAAAGAAACAGAAATGCGAATATCTATATGAGTCATCCCAGTTGCTGTGGGTGAGCTGAAGTTGCAGACATCTCCAGGAGGAGGCACTTTGTACGTGCTCCCTTTGGGCTTGCAGGGGTTGATGCATCCCCAGGGTGCTGCCCTTAACTGTGGGGCTGGGTGTGGGGTGGGTGCAGAGAGGGATTCCTGGCCCACGCTCTTGTCACTGGGCAGCCTGGCCAAGTGACATGTTCCACTTTACAACGTGCTTAAAATAGCCGTGCATTTTTATGGTGGGGCAGATGAATGAATGAGGCTCTCTAAGAGTTCACTCCACAGTGAATGAAAACCACAAAACACAAAAGGAATCACTTGGCATACATGCGCTCGAGCTAGTCAAAACCTTTTTACGGAGTCCATTTCTGCCAGGAAATGCAATTTTGGCAAAATTGAAATGTTTTGTCGGAACATGTTGATATTGAGGAAATGTTCAATCCAAACAAAGGAGACCATTTAATTTGGATTTTATCTTTGTGTCATATTTTGTTTTGACTTTTCTATTAGCACATGCTACTGATTTTATCTGGTCTTCAGCCCATGTTTCGTAGCAGTATACTTTTTTTTTCCGAATGTTTTTCTTGCACAATTGTTCAATACTATTCAAAGGAAACATTTCATATTTATAAACCAGACTTTCTCAATTTCATTTCTGTAGCAAGTTTTCAAAATTTACATATCTTATGGGGGGGAATTGAAATATTGGCATTTGCTTAGTAGAAGCAAAGTATCTCAAAGTATCTCAAAAAGCTTTAACAAAGCTCCTAGGCATGTTGAGCAACCTCAAAAATTTGAGAGCAGTAGCCAATGGAAACCTTGAGTAGTTTACTGCAGTGGAAAATCCATTACACCTTCAGGTGATCTTTCATGGGGTGAATTCCTTTATCCAGACATCTCTTTAGGTTATGCTTGTCTGTCTACTGTTGACTTTTAACTGTGAACAGTCTTTGCAGTGTTTGTGCACCTTCCATAGAAAACAATACCAAAATATACATGATCATCTTTTTTCTGTAAAGCTCTTAACACCGGTGCAAAACCACCAGTGGGAATACTAGTATAAGAAGACCTGAGATAGATGCCAAGATCTTAACCATTATGGCACATAGTGCTACTCAGAACATGTTAACATAACATGGTACTTGAAGGACATTTTTCACTTAGCTGCCATTTGACTTTCTGCATGGCTGTGGAACCCATGCTAACTGCAAATACAGTAACAATCATTCAATAAACACATAGTTTCCATTTCTCAAACACCAACTTTTTAACTATTTCAGTATAATCTACAGATACTAATTATGGTGGGTTAACCTTGGCCTAAGGGCCCCCTTCTCAGCAGGACAGAGAGTGACGATAAAGACAGGGAAGGTGGTTACCAGCTCCTCTCACAGGCAAAACAGACTTGACTTGATTTACTCCCAATTAAAATAGATGTGGGTAGTGAGAAACAAAAATGAAATGTAAAACAACACATTGTCCCCCTCCCCGCTCTCCCAGACTAAGTTTTGCACCTTCCCTCCTGACTCCTCTACCTCCCCTCTGAGCAGCACAGGGGGACAGAGAACTGGGGTTGCGGTCAGTCCATTGCAGCTCCTCTCTGCTGCTTCTTCCTCCTGGCACTTTCACCCCGCTCCAGCACAGGCTGTCCACAGGCTGCAGTCGTTCAGGAGATATCCACCTGCTCTGGCACGGGGTTCTCCAGGGGCTGTGGCGTGGATATCTGCTCTGGCATGGGCCCTCTGTGGGCTGCAGGGGAATCCCTACTCTGCCTGGACCTCCTCCTCCCCCTCCTCAATCTCTGACCTTGGTGTTTGCAGGCTGTTTCTCACTTTTTTCCTCTCTTCCTCTGTCCGTCTGGTGTTTTTTGCCCTGTCTTAAATATGCTTTCCCTGAGGTGCCACCAGCCTGGCAGAGGGGCTTGGCTGTTCCCTGTGGCAGGGCCCTTGGAACTGGCTGGAACTGGTCGGAAATGGCTGGAACCAGCTGTGTGAGGCACGGGGCAGTCCCGGCTTCTCCTCACAGGGGCCCCTGCTGCCTCTGCTGTCAGAACCTTGCCAGGGACACCTGTAGAGTAATTTAGTTTCCACACACCCCTATATCTCATAGTAGCTCCTGTTCTCCACCTCTGTCATCAAAGGCAAAATGTTCACAGCTTTTGTAAAAGGTGAAGAAACTAAGGCTGTCGAGTGGAAGTCTCTCTCTGGGGACAGGAATAATTGTAACGATGGTCTGTAGCAATCTGAAACCCAAAGTCCTAACAAGCGGACAAGCTTTTCCGCCGATCCTGGCGTGTGAGCCATCCTGGCTGGTGCCCCGGGTGCTCAGCAGCTCAGGAGGAGGCTACGAAAGCTCTCCAAGTCCCACTGGGCCCTATTATGGTTCAGCTACCATGTTCCCTCAGAGCCCTTGATGGGCACCTCATGCCCCAGAGCCCTGAAACCCTGCCTTGGTGGCCCCCTGCTACTTTCTGATCTCTCACACATATACTCAAAACTCTTCCTAATTCCAGCTTTGGGTTCCTCTAACAAGCCATTGCTGGTCAGTGGCAGGAAGAAAAAAAATAAGGAAAAAAACTGAAGTCCCCCAAACCAGATGAAAACAGAGAGCCCTTACCTCTTCACAAAGAAACACAAACTATTTTCATGTCTGTGGAATCAAGTTTAGTTTATTTCCTAGCCCTTATTTCTAGTAACCAATTAAATTATTTAACCTAGTAAGTCCTTTTAGGACTGAAAGTTGGATTACGGATATCTGAGGCTTAGGTATCTCTGAGGGGGAGTCTCATGAGGACATAAGCCAAAATCTGGTTTTGGTGTGTGAAGGGAGGGGAAATCCTAGAGCTCTGAATGAGGCTGGACACAGGGAAACGGAGTGTTAAGGCCAGACATAGAGGACCTAATACTTAGGTTTCTCATAAAGGCCAGAACCTTTGGGGAAAACATACCCACAAGGGCCACAACTATTTGTTTATTTGAGCCAGTTCCTGTGGTGAGACCATGCAGTAGAAAAGGAGTAGCTGAAGTTGTGTCTTTGCCCTGTGCAAGGAGCAGCTCTGCAGGGACACCTTCTGCTCTAGGGTAGAAAAGTGGTCTTTCTGGTTTATGGAGGAGTGGGCTAAAGGGGAAGACTGGTAGACCTCTGACTTCTTTTTGTTCTTCTTGTCTCTGAGGGAAGGTAATTATGCCACCAGGAAATATAATTGCACTAAGTGTTACTCTACAGTGCTTAACTTAGCTTGGCACCTTGCAAAATCAGTTTAGTTGGTGGATCCACTGCCTCCTTAGAGAATGGCTCAGCAGCTAAAGAAGTGAATTCAGCCGTGATCCCACAGATTTGCACATGGCCCCAGGAATGACTCTGGGCAACTTACACAGTGCTCCTGAATGCACTTCTTGCATTCCCATTAAGAGGCAGGGACCAAACCAGGAAGATCACACTGGCCAAATATTTTGGGCTGTATGTAATCCTCCATGAAAGAAAGCTAAAAGCTCTTAACCATGTGTCTGTGCTGCTGAGGAATCTCACTGTAGCATTTGGCTGCAATGATTGTATCTGCCCTATTGCTGAACATACTTAAGAGTAGAGGTTTGAAAATTACATTCCACTGAAACTGAATTGTAAAACAGAGTGCTGCAAAAATTGATAGTTATATATTAATAGTAATTTTAAAGTACCTAGCAATCTATTTCAACCTAGAGTAAAACAAGCCCTTTGGTAATTAATAATTGACCGCTGAGTGAATAATTAATACCACTAACTTGGACTTCTACTAATCCGCCATCAAATCTGAGACATGAAAACACTATGTGGTCCAATCTGCAAGAACAGAAAGAATGCCACCATTTTAATATGGAGAAAACTGACATGCGGGGAGATATGCTGAGGTTCATATCCCAAATCAGTGATGGATCAAGAACTTCACAGCACTTCAGTAACACAGTACACAGAATACAGTAACTTCACCCCCATTTGGTACTTGAAGCAGTGGACTGTCCTGCTTGAGAGGACTCAGTGAAGAATAACTAGGGATGAATGTATAGTTCTGAATAAAATCAGTTTGGACTTGAAATAAAATCACTGTCTCAGAGCCAGAAGGACTTTTTTTCAGTCTTTGAAATTTTAGTGAATTTTTTATTTCCCCCAATTTTCACAAACTACTGAAATCTCTTGTTTCTGTTACTGGAACATTACCAGAACACTTTCTTCTTTTGTAATTTCTGCTCAGATGATTGCATCCCAAACGGCCCTGATGATCTTCCAAAGCTGCAGAGGTTCTGCTGGAAGGAAGTCTGTGATTTTCAATGTTAATCATTTACGCTACTGCAGATTGGATGCCTTCACAGGACATCGTTCTTACAAGAACATTTGGAGCCCATTTCTCTCTCTTCTCACAGGCAAGATTCCCACTGAAACTAGTGGAGTCTTCTGCCAAAGAAAGAGTTTGAATCATCTGAGCTCAAACATGCTCCCAGCAGGGTTGGTGGAGTTAGGTCTTTAACTTTAGTGACTGCCCAATAATACCCATCCCTCTCAAACAAAATCTGAAGAAACCATTTGAAAGACATTGTAAAAGAAAATGGACCCATCGAGAGGCTGGAAAAGGCTTGTATCTCAGAGGAAAAACAAAGTTCAAATGAAACTCAGACCTGGAGCTTTAAGAGTAGCAGCAGGAGCAGTTAACGAAAGATTAGCACGAATGTTTTATTCCTCCCCTCAAAGCATTATTGTCAAATAAGGAGGTCCTTTTAGAGGAGAGATGACAAAGTGTTTGCCTTTAAAATGCAGCTTTTAGAAGAAATCCCAGACCTTACTGTAACATCTGAGGAGCATTTTATAACTTTCTAGGAGTATTAAGAATATACTTTGGCCTTTGGGCTTCAAGTTCTGCCAAATGTGTGCAATGCAATATCCAGTATTTATGAACCACAGTAGAATTGCGGCAGTCTACCTACACAGGCACCTACAGGCAAGGGCACTCTTCTGTGTGGCTTTTTCTGGCCAGAACTCCACAAACTATTCCCATCTCTGTGTGGGATGTTAATCCTCAGTGACTGAGGCATCACAGTCCAAGAAAGCTAAACGGATGAGAATGGGAGAAGCCAAAAGTGCTAGGAGCTATAGTGCCAGCACACATTACAGCCCCTGACCTAATGGGACTTGTAATGACAATGGTAATGCTTGTATTTCTTAAAAAGATTTTGTCAGGAAAATCGAGGTAGTTTAAAGTTTGTGATTCCAAATATATTTCTGGGCAGGTGATCAGCAAAATATGGCCAGCAAAATAGGACCTCTTACTGGCACCTAACAAGCAATATGCTTTTTTTCAATTGTTATTTCATGTCTTGATCTGTCTGGATGTTTTTTTCAGTTACCCTTCTGTGTTTCACTTCTGTATACAGTCTATGATGATCTTTACCATAGCAACATGAGAGAAAAGAAACAGGTGGAAGATTTGGGTTGAAATTAAAAGTAGCCAGTAGTCAAGCCTACTTAACAATCGGTCAGACACTGATATTACAGTCTAAAGGGGTAACAAAAAAGGGCTGCAATTACACATTTCCCTACGTGGACATGAACAACATGTAGATTCAGTCATTCATGTGATATACATTTTTACTTCGTAGGTTAGTAAATAAGGCACCTAGGTTAATGGATAAAACTTTTAGTCTGTATAGCAGATTCAAACTGATCACCAAAACAACAGAGACACAGAAAAATAACAACTGTTTTGCTTTTATTTAAGTTGGGCTTATGATTTATGTAAGTGGGTACACATGAGTCAGCATGGAAGCCAAGAAGAGAATATGATTTTGAGACAGAAACCTAACCATGCTCCACCTAGAAGGCCAGCCTAGCACTGCATCATGAAGTCCAGCCAGATGAATGTGTGCATGAAATAAAGGTCAGTAAAATGTATGTTGGAAGTAACTGGTGGAAGGTCAGCTTTTCAGAGGTGGTGAATGCCTGATTTTCCAAACTGGAAATGTAAAAGTATAGCACTTCTGGAAATATCATTCACATGAACTGTAGCTATATTGCAGTTAGATAATGGAGTGATGTAAGACTTGAGCAGTGCTGTCTAACAAATTAAGAGCTTAGTTTGAACCGCAGGGGTTTTGTGATCTCCTTTTCCCCTTTCATTGATCCCCATAAAAAACTGAAATTAAGGCTCGCTTTCTCTGTCCCTGTAGGTCAAATTTGCCAAAATGTTCTTATGAATGTTCTTTGAAAAAGTCTAGTTAGGAACAACTGTGAAATTCTAATTAAAAGGAGTAATGAAATTCACCTTTTATACAGTTGTCTTACATGTCATACAAGTAAATAATCAGGAAACGTACAGTAACACACCATGTATCTTCCCAATGCATCTTTTGGGAGTTCTGCCATCTATCATTTAACACCCTCTTATGCTAATCATTTCCCAGTTTTTCTGTCCTTCTCCCTTGATTGACTTGACAGACATTGACAAAAAGGAGGGGACCTGAGTAAGATGACAAAGACAATAAAAATATAATGATTCAGAAAGAGAGAGCAAGATTGCTCAAACTCATGAATGAGGTGGCTGAGATCTTTCAGAGCAGTAGTTAATTCCGAGAACAATTGGACAAGGTCACCAGGGCATTGCAAAATTTGATCTCAATATAAAAAGATAATGATCAAAATCTCAGGCCAATATGCAGTCATGCCTTCAATTTTATTTAAAGCAAAAAGTCATCAGCATCTTCAACTAGTGCAAAACCAGGTGCTGAAAAGCAAGTTGCTGAAAAGTACCATCCTGTCCACCTCTTCCTGTCCCTATCAGACATTGATGTGGCAGTTGACAGTCTTGATGATCCTGTTTCCACATATTTATTTTGCATGTCATCCTTGTCATCTTTGACCTCTGTCATGCCAGACCACTATTGATGTTTCACTTAAAAACGTGAAAAAAAATTAAATAGGTTTCCTAATAATTTTTATTTTATTATTTTTTAGGCAGTGATATTGGGATACAAATCAGAAAGATCGTATGTTGTAACATACTGTGTCTCAGTATTTAAACTGCGTGTAATTCTGAAGCACAGATCCCACCGACTGCCCTTACATTAATTCTTATGGGAAAACTTGTTTTGCTATCTGTCAAATCACTAACTGTCGCACTTTTCAGGAATGCATGCTCAGTGAGTAGTGTGACATGTTAGTAACAGGAAATCCCCCTCTGTGTATCTAGTGCCACAAAAAAAAAATGCATCTTAGTATAATTCTGTTACTTATAGCTATATAAACCAGGGAGATTTAGAAGATTTATAAGCTGTTAATCAAGGAAAAAGACACTATGCACAAAAAACACGAGCTAGAAAGTTCATTCAAGTTAATGGAAAACTTTGTATAGCTCATAAGACCTCTGAAATATCCATGAAGATACTACATAGTACTGATTGCAATGGTATTTTAAGCTCTGACCTAGCAGAGACTTAAGCATGTGCTTAACTTTGGTTAAATCAGTAATCCCACTGAATTCAGTGGGGCTGAATGACACTCCTTTTAAGTTTTTGAATCCTAAAGGTCTTAGTGGATAACCATAACTGAAACTGGAAGAAGTGACAATGTCAGGGGTCGCATGGAAAGCTTTCTGCCCAAGTCCTGGGCTGGCTGGACTTCCTGCACCTCCAGAAGTGTGGAGCATTGCTATCATTACTGCAGTTGCCGCCCTCAGCAGCAAACAGGAATGAGGCTCTCGTTTTGCAGTGTGTTGCCTGCTTTGTACAAGAAATAAAAAGAAATAGATTCCATCAGACCAGATTTCCCACTGGGACTACCAGCAGACTAGCACCAGACCACTAGTTCGGAGATATGGAAAGACCATCAGGAGTTCCTAAGTAAGACAGCTTTCAACAGTCATTGTTAATAGGTGTATCAGAGTTTTAAGTAAATATTTATGTAGCAACCTCCAGGATTAGAAATCAACACTAATGCTTCCCTTTAACGATTGAAAAAACTCAGTTGAAGCAAAGTGAAAGATTTTACCATACCGTTGTTGCTCCCTTGACTGTTAACATTCAGTGGCGTGCAAGCTGACAGAGAGGGTATTGATTTTTGTTACTTTGAACATTTCTTTGTAGAAGAGAAGCAACAAAAAGGAGTAGAAAAGAAATAATAGTAATTCTTGTTTTCTCCAGCAGGACTTCGATCTTACAAGTTTAAGCAGTGAAAGAAAGGAATTGTCTATTCCATTGCACTCTGTCCTGCTAGAAAATCCACATTTCTCCATTCTTGTTATTTCTCTATCTTGAAACCACAATGAGAGCATGTGCCTCATGACAGCATAGTTTCAAACTTCTGATATCTATTCATGGCTCCTGGAGACCTTACCTAACTCCCATTGCACTGTAACACACAAAATCATGCAAGGAAAGAAAAGTCTACACAGAGAAGTCTGCTTCGAGCAGTCTGCTTCAGGAAGGACCTCAGAAGAGCCAGTCTTGGATCCAGTAGAGAATTTTTAGTTTGTGCTAAAAGAGTACTGACTATTGTGGGGGGTTTTCCTACATGTCTGGTTCTGTCCATAATTCCATTGTTTGTATTCAGTCATCATCTTCTGTGTGAAGAATCTCTTGGCCAATTACATTTGTTTTTGGTTTCTCTTCATGTATCTTTAATCCAAAACAGCTTGATCTAAAGCCACTGAAGTGAATGGAAAGACTATCACTGAGTTCAGTGACCTTCAGAGCAGGCCCATAAGGATCCTGATGATGAGCTGAGACAGAAATTCATCTGAAATCGAAGGCCATGTCTATGCTATGTTGAAACAGAAACCTCTGGAGTGTTTGTGAGCCTGGTTTGTTTCCTCTCCTGCCTGTCTTGAGTTACCTTTTGGCTGGCCTGGGCATACATGATCCTATAGATGATGGAAATGGTGCTCCAGTTGTAACTCAAGCCATGCCTGGAAGCTCACCCTATGGCAGATAGGCAATTCATCTCTTGGGGCAGTCATGGGACCATCCTTTGCAGGCAATACAGGCATAGTTAATGTGAGTGCACTACTTCAAATAACTTAATCATCTAGATTCATGTGACTACAGGCAAAAGTCTAAATTAAATATAGTATTTCTTCCTGTATTAAATGTGCTTATGAACAAGGATTTTCACAAACACTATTGAAACAAACATTAAGAAGAAATTTCCTGTATGGACTGTTTATATCTTAACTATCCAAAGCTGGCTTTTCTATGCCTTCAGAAGTAACCACTGTCAAAGACAGGAGAACAACTGAGCACATCCAGCTATTTGATCTCTGAGGGACTATTCTTAATGTCCTCAGCTGTGTTTCCCAAATATTTTGGCATGTTAAAATTTCTAAACTATGCGTCTTTACTGAGACCCATAGTAAGCACTGGCTTTTAGACAATTAGTTTGTAAGAGTAGTATCTCAAGGCTGAAGCCAATGCCAGCACCTTGAAATGTTTCATTCGTTTTCACGTGCAGCTTTTACCTCTGCTCTAAACATACAAATGGCACGCACATCATTATGAGTAAGAGATCTTAGGCAGAAGCCTACAATAGCAACTCAATGACCCACTTAATGGGATTGTTGCCTATGGTGGAATATCACAATGCATAACTAACGCAGACAGTAATCACTTTCCTTATCATAATACATGGCATTTCTGCTCTTTCAATGGGAGTCAGTCAGTGAAAATTGGTTCGCCTGCCTCATCTTCTATTCCTCACCTAAGGTGTAATTCAACCAACATGTCTCAGTCCTGGCCTCTAGCATTTTGTACTCTTTCATGGGTCTTCTATTTCAGACATGAGGATACCATCCATCTCACCAAATGTTAGATGATTTTATGTAGATATCTGAGTTAGTGCTTTAGGTGCTCTTCATTTTAAATAGAGAGAACTAGAAACTTCTTTTAGAAATCAGCATTAGGATGAGTTTTCTGTTCTTCTCCGTGCACTAGAAAGGGGGTTTAAATTACTACCTTTGATGTAAATACTGACATTTAGGATGTCTGATGTTAGATAAGGTGAACCTAAACCCAATCAGGTGAACTTATGTGAGGACTGTGTGCCATGTTGTCATAGTTTAACCCCAGCTGGCTACCAAGCACCACCCAGCCACTTGCTCACTCCCCTCCGGTGGGATGGGGGGCAATCAGAAGGGTAAAAGTAAGAAAACCTGTGTGTTGAGAAAGACAGTTTAACAGGTAAAGCAAAAGCTGTGTGCGCAAGCAAAGCAAACCAAGGATTTCATTCACTGCTTCCCATGGGCAGGCAGGTGTCCAGCCATCTCCAGGACAGCCGGGCTCCATCATGCTAAGTAACGGTTACTTGGGAAGACAAACACCATCATTCTGAACGCCCCCCACCCTTCCTGCTTCTTCACGGAGCTTTATCTGCTGAGTGTGATGTCATATGGTCTGGAATATCCCTTCGTCTGGTTCAGGTCAGCTGTCCTGGCTGTGTCCCCTCTCAACTTCTTGTGCATCTGCTTGCTGGCAGAGCATGGGAAACTGAAAAATCCTCAACTTAGGATAAGTGCTACTTCACAACAACTAAAACATCAGTGTGTTATCAACATTATTCTCACGCTAAATCCAAAACACAACGTATCAGCTACTAGGAAGAAAATTAACTCTAGCCTAGCCAACACATATAAAAAAGTAAAATGCAATATTGACTTAATCTGCAAGCCCGTATTTCATGGGACAGGTTACATTGGTTTGGGTTGCCATTCATCATGAAGCAAAATATTGTCTGCTTCTGCAAAGTACAGATGCCAGAAGAGTGGCAGGTAAGTGCCACATGGTGATCTGACCTTCAGTGCCAACCCTTCTCTGCTGTTTTAGCAGAGTAAAGCCTTACTGGCCACCACAGATGAGCTGCTTTAAATGTTTTATCATTTTCTCAAGCAAAAGAAGCCACATGGGCCACAGCGTAAACAAATAAGTGCAAACAATAAGATGCAGATGACAGAGATCTGCACATTCCTGGCTATCTGGAGTGTATTTAGTATTATATCATCCCCTTCCCCGATGTGATCACAACTAAGGTGGAACCACTGCTTTCTTTTACAGCCTTTCCCTTTAAAGTATAACATATCAACTGCAAAAAAGAAGAGGTAAACATAAATCAGCATGCCTTAAAAAATAGTACTCTAAAAGAAGCTGGTGAAGCTTTTTTCTTGCCTCTGTACATAGGCACAGAGTAAACAGGTTAATCAGTTTAAGATTCTTTTATAAGGTCACAGTGCTCAGTATGATTAACTGGAGATGAAATTTGGCAGGCAATAGATTCATAATATGATCTAATCAAGTTTGGTTGTGTGGGGAGCGAAATAAAAAAATTGGCTGAGAGAGGATTGCTTAAAAATTGGCAACTTTGCAAATACTGTAACTTCTCTATGGAAATCTCATCAGATGAGCCAGCCAGCTTTTCCGAGCCTGTCCAGAATTTTTCCTTTCAAAATATTTGTGCCTGAGTGATAAATGTATGACTTCTATTACTGGATGGCTTTTGCAGTGCACTTCAGGACTGACCTGAAGTATCCCCTGCTATTTCATTATTGGACTACAAACTCCTCTGCCAAAAAGGCTCACTCCTCAATTTCTCCTTTTCTTTCAGGCCTAGGGTTCATAGGTCTGTTGGAATATTGTCACATAAACACAGTCAGGCCAGACAAGATTGAGTATCCTCTTTGTATAGTGTTCTGCCTCCAGAAATGACCAGGACCATATATTTCAGCAGATATAGACAGTAAACTTATTGGGATAACCTGTTCCAGCTCACGGTTCTATCCTGTTCTCCACTAATAAAGACTAACTCAACTCCTAAAGTGTTTATGGTTTAGCAATTATACTCCTTACCTCTTGCTATCTACACATATGTCTAATAACCCTTTTAAACTTGCTAAGATTTTGCTCCCAGAGGTATGCAGCGGAAATGATCACTTATCTAACTACATGTTGCACCAAGAATCATTTCTCCAGTAGATTTGAACTGGCCACCTTCTATTTCATTAAATTACCCTTTGGTTCCTAAAACCCAGGCAAACAGTTAAACCATACCTCTCTAACATTTTCTTGATTCAGCAGGTTACCATTTTTTGGTAAGACGTTCCATATTTTTTTTTAATTGCTACCAGGAGACCAGTTTAATGGTTTTTCCCTGCCTCTTCCCTTTTTCTCTCCACTCTCCAGTCCCACAACATCCATTTGAAATGCAGTGATGGGGGTGAGGTGATTATCCCACAGGGGCGATCCTGCTGATTAGGTCAAAGCATTGCATCATTCTCTTGATCATGCTCTCCTCTGTCCATACTTGCTGGCTTGCTGGGATGCAGCTGCCACTGCAGCCACCACCTCTTTGGCCTGCCCAGAGCAGGACCCAGCTGACTTGCCTGAGCTGATATAACTCACCTATAACTAAGGAGTGCAGAGGTAACTTACTCTTTTGATCCTTGTATTGAACTCTGCTTGTCATGTTGTCTGCTTCCCTAGATCCTTCCTTAGGCTGCGCTTGGACCATTTGCAAGTTCTTCAATAGACATTCCTTGGTCTGGACTGATCAGCTTAACCTTATGCTATCTGCCACGGTTGCTAGGTCTCAACTCACCCCTCTTTAATATGAGTATTAAACTACGCATGGCTTCATATCCATGTTAGACACCTCGCTACACCTATGTTGCCAGGTATGAGAAAAAGACTTTCGTTCCTACTCTTTCTTCCTATTTCTCAGACAGTTTTGAGCCATATTCTTTGTTTCTCAGCTGTGATAGTTAAAATTTATTTCTGTCCTTCTCATCTCAGGACATCTCAGAAGGGGCTGCAGGGAAGTCTAACTGACCTATGGCAACCAGCTACCCTCTATCAGCTGCTTTATGCTCATGTAGATTCACTGGATTTCTGTCTTGCAATGCCCATTGCCATTCTGAGCCCAGAGCTCCTCACAGAGCCAGCACAGCTACCACTGTCCTCATCTGCTGCAGCCTCACATGGTTCCTGCTGAACTTCTGTCTTCACCTGTGCAATTCCCTGTTATTTACGATGTGGATCTCGCTGTCAAGTGTACAAGCAGCCCTATTGGTATGAGTGATCAGTGTGAGCATTACCTAAATTTACCACAGGAATCATGATTTTTTTATGTAGCTTCATGGACTTTATTCCCATATGCTCAAATATGCAGGCATTAGGTCCCATTGCAACATCACTATGAGGTGCCTGAAATTTTTGCACCAAAAAAATTGCTTACGTTACAAATGAGAAATAATAGCACTACTGTCACTAAAGAATGATTCATCATTCTGTAAAGGTTTGGCAATGTGACAAAGGGCAAATGTTCAGGGAAAGAGAGTATTTTCCCAGTGTTAGTAAAATGTTCAACAAAATAAATATGAACTCCCTGGACATCACAGGCAATGAACATCTCTAATTTCAGCCTCCACAGAAATGCATCACTGTTTCTTTTTTCTTTGTAGTTCCCCAGAATAAGGAACATATTTATGGAAGATGAATCTCTAGATAGTGGGTTTCCCATGAAAGGCATTTACCTTTTCTCTACTCTCTTTTGACCCTTCAGAAATTAACACATGGGTGTTCTGAGTATTAGTTGCCAGACTGTTATCTGGTCTGGGGTGCAGCCTTGGGCACACACTATTGGAGAGATTCTTTTAGCATTGCAAGTTGCCTTTGATTTACCCATCTTACCTGTTGTGTAAAATAACTTTTAATTTATGAAACGCAGAGCTAAATGGGTGTTGGGCCAGTGTGACAGCAAACTCCATAGCACATCCTGCGAGTACCTTTACTCGAGGCAGAAATCCTGCTTTGGAGCAGGTGCTTCAGTCCCAAGCATGAACCCTGGTTTCCAGAACTGCTCTGCCATGGGAAGTGGGCCTGTCAGCACATCAACAAGTGCCTACCAGAAAGGGAAGGTGTCAGTCATTAAACCTTACTGATAGCCTGCCTAAGGGAGACACTTTGGGAGGATGGGCTGGCTACAAGTGTTCATTAGCTCCTCAACTTCTCTGCAAGAGAGAAAGGGGAAATGGAAAGTGGAAGATGCCTAACATCAAAGCAAAAGGACCAGATGTTGGTGATGGGCTGTATAAACTGAGGAATTCATGACAGACAGGAAATCTTAGCGGGTGAGAGGATCAAAGAAATGTTTTCACAGCAGAAGGACTTCTCCTAATGTGTGGGAATAGGCAAAGCAAGCTGTTCTGTAGCAAGGAAGAAAAGAGTGAGAGAGAGCTAGAGAGAGAGAGATAAACACCATGACTGAAGAACAAATTAATTTTCATTTGCTGTTCAAGTCAAGTGCCTGTAAGAGAAAACTAAGATACAGGCATTTTTCTCTACTTTGTCCGCTACTTCTTTGTACTTCTGCTTTTATTTAAGTAAATCATTGTATTCAACAAGATTTTACATCCAGAGTGTTTACTTTCCCTGCCATGGGAATTGCAATATTATCCCAAACACCATCCAGGCAGAAATGCCAGGAAGAGATGCTCCTGTTCCTGTACCCCACGGGATGGCAGCAGCAAAGATGCCACAGTGACACTTCCATAATGGCACTTTGGGCACAGCGGTGGCCTGCTGAAGAGGGTAACCCAGGATCTCTACAGATGGTGCCCTTGGACAACTGGGAAGAGAGGGCACCTTATGTGGAGGCCCTGTCATGACCTTGTGGCTGGCTGGTATGGAAAACTGCAACAGAAACAGGCAACCCCATCCTGTGGTGGAGCATACATAGTCAAAAAAGCTCTCAAATAAATGCTTGTCTTCATAAGGATAATGTTTACAATTGGGTGGGTCCTTAAATGCTTTCTTGAATGGGGATGGGCTGAAACACGTTCATCAGCCACAGTTGTTGCACTATCCTGAGGGGAAGAACTGTCATATCAAGATCATAATCTGGTTTAAATTGACTATCAAATGTGAGGCTTACAAAGTTTTCAGATGTGTCCAGAAGTGTAATTACCTTATATTCCCGGCATAAGGGATTAGCCGTTGTTTTTTCTTATCCTTTGCTTTCTCAGTCCTAACTCAGCCTCTTTAAACATATTATCCTTGTGTGATAGAGGGAAAAGACATAATTAAAATCACATGGCTAATAATAGGGCACAGTTAGCAGGAGAAGGAAAATTATTCATTAGGCCAAGTGATATAGCTGGAAAAAACAGACAAGGTTTCAAGCACACAAGCACGAGTGAGCCCAGAAGCTTGTCAGGTTTTCCCAGCTGTATCATTTGATATAACAAGAGCTATTTCCTCTCTCTCTGAACTGGCTTGTACGGATCCTCTGGGGGCACAGTGTGGAGAATGCACTGGGAGCAAGGGCGCCTGTTGAAGTGTCTCTAGCATCCCACTTTATAAATTGGCACAGCCTTGGGTGAAAAGTGCCTTGTTATTGTCCAGTTGCCTTGAAATCACTCTTAATTCAAGCCAGGATAAGATCAGTTACAAATAAAAGTATTTACTAATGAGATCCAAAATAGATAATATCGTCACAAAATTTATAAAAGGTAAAGGTGAAGCAATGAAAGGAAAAAAACATTTGAGATTCAATAGGAAGGGACTCCCTCTTACACTCTCCCTCCCTCTCTCTCTGACTTTCTCCCAGCAGTTCATTGCCGCCTTTCCACATGCTCTCCTGGCAGGGATGGTCTCTGCCTGCCTTCCTTTCACCTCAGCCTTAACCCGCAGGAGGACTCGGCTGGGCAGAGCGTGACAGCTCTCAAGTCTGGTCTCCCCTTGAAGCCTTCCAGGGGATGAAGGCAGGTGTGATCCCTCTCTCTGAATCTAGTTTATTTCTCTTCTATCCAGGCAGGAGCCTGATCATTCCTCACTAAAATATGGGTTGCTTGACTTTCTTGGGGATTTAAATATCTCTGCAATGGAACAGGTGTTATCTTCCATTCTTTTCTGACCACTTGCCTATGCATTATGCTTCCTTCCGTGTCCTCCTGCTGCCATACATGTGTGAATCTGCATTTGTGACCTTACACTGAACCCCATACATCATAGTAATCTGTACGTTAATAAGTGTGCTTGGCATCAGCATCTCTGTGGGAGAACTGTATGCATCTCCTGATTGGCTTTTGACTGAAAGCAGACATGAAGGTAATTAACCTTATGGCAATAGTGCATTTAGAGTTGTTGACTGTGAATATCTTTCTTCTAAACATACTTGAATAAATATCCTACTCTCATGCTTCATAACAATTAATGAATGCTTTCTCACAGCTCTGAGCAAGGAGGTGATAACTGTATCTTACTTTTTACTTGAGAGGCTGAGACAGATGGGCTGACAGATAAGCTCAGGAGTGTATTTGTTTCTGTGGTCTAAAATGAGATGCTCAGACAGTTTTTTTTGTTTTCCTTTTAAATTCTGTTGTTTCTTCTAACAGTACCAGAGCAGATTCCCACTGGCTTCACTTACTGCAGTCAGTGCCCACCCTCCTGCTGGTCAAATCTTGAGGTGGCAAGTAAAGAACCTGGAAAAATCAAAGGCAGATAGCTGAAAAGTTTGGGTTAAGGAACCCAGATGAGGTGTTTGGGTCTTCTGTGCCACTCTATAACAGAACTGTGGATAAAATCTGCAGGATTCTGCTTCTTTGAGCAGAAGGCACCCTCCTTTTCTTGGATTCCCTGATTTAATTCTCCACAATACTGAGAATTTCTGCAGGATGTAAGGCAGTGGTCTGACTACTTCCCACCCTTGGTAAAACACCATAAGGCAACATCTGGCAAAGCTTTCCCGTTGTGTCATTTTGTACAAGATACGCATATCAATTGGTAGAAATAGCTGTTTGAATGATGTGCCTTTGTTCAGGACTTTCAGTGCTCCCAGAAATCCCTGCTGTCTGAGCAATCACGGTTTTGGTTTTATTTCATTGCTTTAAATATTCTGGGATGTTTCAAGCACAGAATCAGTTGCAAGGTTGGCTTCTCAAGGCTGAGCGGGAGACACACAGCTGGGCTGCTTGCCACTTGGTGACTCTCCAGCCAGAAACTTCCACCTTGACTGTGGCTCTTTTCTGACATTTCCTGAGCTGTAAGGAGAAGCAGAAAGGTGAAATGGCAAAAGGAAGTGCAAGATGAGTCTGTGCTCTTCTTGTTCCTTTTTGATACAGATAAAAAAAGGCCTGAAAAGTGGGACTTTTTCTCCCTCTCAAAAAGGTCTCTACTCTCTTGTTTTTAATCTTTGAAGCATCAGAGAGGTCAAGGCTCATTTTCTCACTGCTTTTTCTTGTGAAACTGCATGGATATCTGTGACATTGGCTGTAGAGAGCAGACTGAGCTGAATCTTTAGCAAATAACTGATATTTTTTTTCCTCCAGCTGTCTATAGCGGGGTTGCATTAAACATATACTAAAAAAATTCAGCATTTTAAACAGCCTAGAAAAAATTTACTTCCTCTCTTAGCTATTCGTGCTATACCTTTATCACAGATATCATAATCCTATTAGTTGCCAAGCTGTCCAGAGAGTCTATCAGGAAAAACAGTAGAAACAAGATATGAATTTTTCTTGTACAAAGTATCTGCTGAAAAGTTCTCTCAAAAGTATCTGTAAAATAAAAACTCTTTCAGGCTTTCTTTATAGCTGGAAAATCAAAGAGAAGACACAGACCCATTTGTTCCTCTCTTGAGATCATGTCCAAAAGCTGGGAAAAGAGCGGAATTTAACTCAAATAAGCTCAACTCTACTCTTACCAGGATGCCATGGTCCAGGCTGGTCTTACAATCCATGGCTGGCAGTTTTGAGCTCCGACACCGATGACAGCGCACTCACTGCAGTGCAAGAGCCAGCAAGGCCAATTGCCAGGTCCTGCACTTTGGTCACAACAACCCCATGCAGCACTACAGGCTTGGGGAAGAGTGGCTGGAAAGCTGCCCGGCAGAGAAGGACCTGGG
>JAVJGG010000032.1:26598522-26610484 GCA_035590195.1 Aviceda cuculoides | reverse complement strand
TTGAGTCACCATCCCTGGAGGTATTTAAAAAGTGTGTAGATGTTGTGCTTAGGGACATGGTTTAGTGGTGGTCTTGGCAGTGTTAGGTTTATGGTTAGACTCAATGATCTTAAGGGTCTTTTCCAATGTATGATTCTAAGAGTTCACTGATTTCTCCTGCTCTGGGTCTGTAGGCTGCAGATACAAGAGGCATAGAGCTGATGTAGTGAAAAACAAAAGCTTTGCAGTCTTCAGAAGTTGTTTATCTGAACAATAAAACCTCTGATCCCACTGACTATTATTTAAAAAGTATTGGGTTCTATCTCCATGCAAAATGTATCAGGGTTGCATCAGGAAACAGTGTCACAGAGATTTCCATTGCGCCTTGAGCAGTACTCTACCAGTGCTTAACACAGACAGAAGCACATGTATGAAATAGGCAGGCGAGTGAGGCTGAAAGCACTGGCACTATGTTGTCCTCTAGGAGCTGGCATAAGAGAAGAGCCCTAGTCCTGAGCAGAGCTGAAGTGTGCTCAGCTGAAACACAAAATCGCATGGAATGAATGTTACACACTTGAAACCAAGCAGCTTGGTCAAAAAGGATCCTTTCATCTGGAACGTACCTGGCCCCAGTTCTGAGGAAACTTGGATGAAATTGTGAAAACCATAAACTGCTTGCTTTTTTTTTTCACTTGGAAATTGCTGAAACTCAGGGAATTCAAATCCACTGAGATGGAAGCCAAAGAAAAAGGTTGTCATTATTCTCATTTACCCTTGTACCCACTTCTTCATGATGCCTTGCCAGTACACACATTAAGAAGTTTAACAAGTCCTTGAATAAAGGAACACAACTCTCTTTCTGTACAATGAAAGCAGATATATTTTGGTGTGACACCAGAGAGTTATTCAACACTTATGTTCTTTGTACAAATGAGAGACTTTGACCAAGAGGAAGATGGCTGTGGGGCTGATAAAGCTAATAATCTGTAACTTCTACATGATGTTTTTCTTCCTCAGATATCAAAGGACTTCACAAAGGAGGGTATTCTTATCCTGTCATTATAGAAAAAGGGAACTTATACAACAAGAAATGAAGGAACTAGTCCAAGATCAAATGGTAGATTCCAGGGATAGAAATAATCTCTGTCCTGTTCCTGTACCTGTCCCCCATGATTAGCCTGCCTGTGAAACATGCTGAAGGTGAGAGTTGTTTCCTCAGTCTGCTCTTCAGAGGGAGGAATTCACACTGATGAAATTTCATCATCTCCCTCTACTGCTGCTGCTATTCTTCCTCCACTCTTGCCACCCTGTTACATGTTTTCTCCAAACCCTGAGCAGCCTGGACACAGAAACAACATCACTAAGAGAGGGCAGGTTTGTTGTGACTTTCCTTGCTTTGCTGCACTGCAGTCGGTGCTCCGAGTTGTGTGCTACACAAACATCGTGTACCACACAAACATCGTGTACCACACACACGCAGGGACAGTTCATGTCACGCACGTTGTGACCCACAGCGGTCTCGGTGCATTGCAGTAGCCTGTTCTGTCTCCAGACTAGCAGGTATTCAGGCCATATGTCTCCTCCTTATGGCTCCTCACAGCCTGGGGCAGGCTCACAGCAAGGGCCTTGGGGTAAGGGCAAGGACACTGGGGAAACGCAGTATCACCTTACAGGAGGAGAAAATTGACCGGTCCGGGGAAGTAATGCTTAAAGCAGCTGAATAAGAAAAAGAGATGGAGTCATTTGCCCACAATTCAGATGTCATTGCTGTTGGACGCTGAGAAGCAGAGTCTTGTGATGTCATTTTATTAAATTAAAAAATCAGTTACAACACACAGTGGAGAATTGCTCCATTTTTTACAAGGAAATATGTCTGTTTTGTGAAGATGACTTCCAAATTATTATACGTACATCATTAGGAGGTAGCAGCTCCAGGAGCCCGGAAATCCAGGCACTGAGCTTTGCAACGTGATGTGCTGCAAGGTAACAACCTGTCAATACCTTACACAGCAAGTTTCCCCCATGGCTATATGGAAATAGCTTTGCCAGGTCTCAGCTCAGGTTGAAGCCTCATTATGGTGGATTCTGCACAGGCACACAGGAAAGATTCCTTGCCCAGATGGGTTATGGTCTCTCTAACACAGACACTTCAGAGCTTGAAGGCATAGTGAAAGGGGATTCCTTGTCAAGGATCTCAGAGGAAGTTTGTGGTAGAAGTGCAAACACATTAATTTCAGATTGGCTGAGCTGAAGTCTGTATCCCGAATTCAAAAGCCCCTGCCTTCCACTGAGCACTTTCAGACTACTTTTTACCTGTCTCTCCTCTCCAGACGTTTATTGGAAACTACTGTGCCATGATGGCTAGAGATTCAGATCCACAAAGGAAAGAAAAGAAACAAGAAAAAAACTCCTTTGGGTTACTCTGGATAGAAGTCAGAGGGTTTACATATGGAAATTATCTGTTTGCCAGGGATTTAGGGGTTGAAGGGAGACCTGTGAAGTGTGGTCACTAGGGCCAGGATAAACTGGGACAAAACCTGGCATACCCTGAACACATACATAATTTTCAACAGGATACTGTCAATTAGCACAGAACGAGTCAGATGTCACTGGAGAAAAATCTCTGCTCTTCGGGGAAGGGAGGAATCTCTCCATGACTCAAGAGCGGATGGTTTGGCAGCAGCAGCTCAGCCAACTCCTATCACTGGCTTAACAAACTACACAGATATGCTCCCTTCTTTGTATTTACAGCACATGACTGGAAAGAAGGCTCAGGAAAAAAGGATAATGTGAGAAGAGCTCAGTTTCCACATGTAATGTCAGCTGAGTGGCCAGAAGGCATTCTGATGAAAGCCAGCAGCCTGCAGCAGGATGCTGCCTGTCTCTCTACCTCTAGCACATATACCTTGCTGTTCAAGGGCATAGGATCCCATCTCCTCATCCCAGATAGAACACAGCATTATAAACCACTGATATTTCCCTCCCTCTAATTCCCAGCACTTAAATTAATGCTGAGCCTGTGTCTTTAAGCCCTGTTTGTTGCTCCTCTTGTTGCCATAGCATTCAGTGTTTCCATGTTGGACATTTCCTTTTTTTTTTTCCAGACATTACCCCATCAGCAGAGTTCCAGACCTGGGATTCCAGCCACTTTTGGCTAAAAGGAAACTAATTTTTGTTGCTATAAAAATATCAAGCCATGTAAATGCCTGTGGCTCAGATTTAGGTCCTTGTGTCTAGGAATAGCAGCACAGCTGAAAGTGAATGAGAGAGGAGAGGAAGAAGCAAACAGACCTCTGTGTGTCTTGTCTCATTCCTCTGAGTCAACCTGTCCTCTCAAGGACAGGGAGAGGAACAGGCCTTTGCCATCCTCTGGCACAGCAGCAATTGTTGGTGTGATGTATGCTTGCCTCCAGGCTGCATCTTCAAGAGAGATGGCCAAGGCCAGTGTGCCCTGCCTGAAGTGTCGACCCATATACAAGGGCCTGGTTTGAGCCATTGGAGAAGGTGTCACCCACTCAAGAATATGATGACTCAAAGACAAAAGAAATTGCTCAGTTTGGGCCTGAGCCAAAGTCTAAGGCAGTAGGAACTCAGCCCTTTAAGAGGTGGTGGTCCATGGTTAGACCCAGCATGTCCCTACGGTCTTTGCTAGCATGCAGTGGACGTGGGAGGAGGTGTGACACCAGAGCCCCCTCCTTTGCTATATCCCACCTTCTCAGCCTGCATATAAGTGGAGTGGAGTTTGCTCTCTGCACTCAGGGATGAGAGAGATGCCTCAAGAGACCAGAAGTGGCTGGTGTAAGAGAAGAGATAAGCTGAGCCTTCTGAAGTGAACTATCTTCTGAATACCAGAGAGTTCAGAGGGAAGTTTTGGCTGGGCAGAGCATAAGTGCTGTGTTGCTTCTTGTGCTGGACTCCTGCAGCACCTGCAAACCCCTAGAAAACAATGGAAAAGATATGGCAGTATCCACAAAATGCAGATCCCAGATGTTAACGCTGCCCTGAAATCACTGCACTGGTCTGAGCCTCTGGTTGCCTGTCTGGAAAACAGAAGTAATGAATAGGTATTTAATTGTCTTAGTAAAGTGTCTGCTGATACAGGGATGGAAAATATGAGCTAAGCACAAAGTACCACTAATATTAAGCTATTTCTTACAGCATTGTTAACACTGCTTTCTGCAAATCATTGCTGTTGACTCACCCTGGCACTCCAATTATTTATGCTGCACAAAGTGTCAATCTCTTACATTGCAGCACAGATTGAAAGAACAAGATAAAATACTCTAGGGAATATGGCATGAAGTTCTAACTAGCTCTAAGTAACAGCTACTGCTAATTATTAATGTTATACAGTTCACTAAATTACATTAAAATAATAAAGCACTTCAGCTACTGCATTATGTTGCATTGTAATATATCAAAAGCAGCAGTGCATGCTAGTAATGTATCAGGAAATTACATTTAAAATGCAAAAAATTTTAAAAGTGTGGAAAATTAAATGAAATTTGAAGTAAAATTGTGATGCAAACCCAACACTTTCTACAGTGCTGTTTTAATTTTGAACACTTTTTTTCATTCAAATTCTATTCATAACCCTCATGGATTTTGAGGAGAAGCAAATCCAAGATCATTCCTGGAACTTTTCATGAGACTAAAATGGGAAGTGTGGTGCCAAATTCAAACAATATTCCTGGTTTCTACCCACTTGTGTTTTCTTGTGGTTTTGGATGAATACTTCCTGTCTAATATTCGTGGGTTATGTTGCTGTACAGGGAAAACCCCTGAAAGAAAGAAAGTTCAATGAAGAGCTTGTTGGCCACACTACCATGATTTATTTTTATTACCACTAAAAGTAGTAACTTTTTTTTTTTTTCTTTGCACATGAAAGGAAAAAAATTCTCCGGCAAAAGAGAAACTAGTAAAATCCTCAGTAAAGTCTCTCATTTACACTTTCTTGAAAGTCCAGAAGAAAAGAGGGCTAATGACAGCAGCAAGACTGAGGGAGCTGGATAAATCATGGTTAGGGAAGTAGAAAATGTTGATCAGCCATGCCGTTCCTCAGCAAGTGGGAATCCCCAAGCCTCGCTACCAGAGCACTGTGTCATCAAGCAGAAACTTGCTGCAGCAGCAGTGAAGACCCACTGCTCTGAAAAAGCACAGGCAAGTGTTCTGGCTTTCCTCTGGAGACTCTTCAGTAGAGGCTGATAAGCTCTGGCGTAGCACAAAGCGGGTCTGCAGCAAAGCAAGGATTACAGCTGCGTTTGTTGGGCAGCTCAGACAAGTGACTGGTGTGGTAGGGGGTAGGCAGCTGTGGATTCATTCAGTGTTGGTGGCAGTTAGTTGTGGTTGTAAGACTTGGTTTTGAGGTGAAAGCTTCTCAAATGATGAATATTAGTATGATTATTAGTGAACCGATAGAGGATACAGTGTTTCACAAGGTGTAGGCACCTGGGTAATCTGAGTATCGTCGTGGCATGCCGGCTAAGCCTAGAAGTGTTGTGGGAAGAAGGTTAGGTTCACACCTGTAAACACGACCCCAAAGTGAGCTTTGGCCCATGTAGGGTGTGGGGTATACCCTGCAAATAGTGGGACTCAGCGGGTGAATCCTGCTAGGATGTCAGAGACAGCCCCTGTTGAGAGGACGTAGTAGAAATGGGCAGCTACGTAGTATGTGTCGTGTAGGGCAATGTTTATTGAGGAGTTTGCTAGGACAATCCCTGTTACGCCTCCAATGGTGAAGAGGAAGATGAAGCCCAGGGCTCATAGTATTTGTGGATCTCATTTGATGGTGTCTCTGTGCGGTGTGGTTAATCAGCTAAAGACTTTAATGTCAGTTGTGATGGTGATTATTATGGTGGCCGATGTTAAGTATGCTCAGGTGTCTACACCCATTCTTACTGTAAATAGGTGGTGGGCTCATACAATAAAGCCCAGGAGTCTGATGGATACTATAGCTCATACCATCTCTATGTAGCCGAATGGCTCTTTTTTGCCTGTGTAGTATGTTACTACATGAGAGATGATTCTGAAGCCCGGTAGGATCAACATGTAAACTTCTGGGTGACCAAAGAATCAGAAGAGGTATTAGTATAGGACTGGGTCACCTCCCCCGGCAGGGCTGAAGAATGTGATATTTAGGTTTCAGTCTGTTAGTAGTATAGTGATGACAGCAGCAAGGACTGGAAGCAGGACTAGTAATAAGATGGCAGTGATAAGGACGTATCATATGAAGAGGTAGGTTTGGTATTGTGAGAGGGCTGCCAGTTTTATGTTGATGGCAGTTGTGATGAAGTTGATCGCCCCCAGGATAGAGCATACACCTTCTAGGTGGAGCGAAAAGATAGCCAGGTCTACTGAGGCCCCTGTATGGGATAGGTTGCCAGCTAGGGGTGAGCGTATGGCCCACCCTGTGCCAGATCCAGCTTCTACTCTGGACAAGGCTAGTAGCAGTAAGAAGGATGGGGGGAGTAATCAGAAGCTTATGTTGTTTATGCGTAGGAATGCTATGCCAGAGGCACCAATTATAACTGGGACTAGTCAGTTCCTAGTTCCTGAATCCTCCAAGTATAAATGGCATTACTATGAAGATTACTGTGAAGGCGTGAGCGGTGACAATCACATTGTAGATTTGGTCATCTCCCAAGAGGGTACCTGGCTGGCCAGGTTCTGCAGGAACAAGTAGGCTGAGGGCAGAGCCAACTATGCCTGCTCAGGCACCAAAGATTAGGTATAAAGATTAGGTATAAGGTGCAGATATATTTGTGGTTGGTTGAGAACAGTCACCAGTTGATGAAGTTCACAGATAAGATGGCTGAATGTTGAAGCGTTAGGCTGTAGTCTTTTTTACAGAGGCTTGATTCCTCTTCTTATCTGCTCTGTGGTGAAATTCATGTTGAGTTGCAAGCTCATCAATGGTGCCAGAGCCTGGTAGACAGAAGTCCACTGGTTTGGGCACCTAGCTGTTAACTAGGAATTTGTGGGATCGAGGCCCATCTGTCTAGGTGAGGTCCTAGCTTAATTAAATCATCTGGGTTGCATTCAGGAGATGCAGAGTAGTATCCTGCAGATCTTAGCAGAAACTAAGAGGGTTTAACTCTTGTTTAAGGCTTTGAAGGCCTTCAGTTTAGGTTATCCTAAGTTTCTAGATGGTGGTTAGGATTATAGGGGAGAGTGGTAAGAACGAGATTGATAGGGAGGCAAGGATGGCAACTGGGGTTCTTGTTGATTTGTTAATATGCCATTTTTTTATGTAGTTTGTGGAGTTTGGTGGCAGTGTAATTGTCGAGTAGCATACAAGGTGAAGGTAGAATAGTCCTAGTAGTAAGAGGATGGTGATGATTGTGGCTGTTGTGGCTATTTCTGGTTTAGTAAGTTCTTGAATAATAAGTCATTTAGGCAGGAAGCCTGTTAGTGGGGGAAGTCCTGCTAGGGAGAGTAGGGCCAGTATAAAGGTTGCATTTAGTATGGGGGCTTTTGTTCATGAGGTTATTACTGTCATTAGTTTTAGAACTTTGGTTGTGTTGAGAGTGAGGAATATGGTAGTGGTTATTAGGGAGTATAGGTAGGAAGTTAATAATAAGATGAGCTTGGGGCTGTAGATAATGATGGTAGCTATTCAGCCTAAGTGGGAGACGGATGAGTAGGCTAGGATTTTTAGAATCTGTGTCTGATTCAGCCCCGCAAAGCTGTTGAGGCAAGGGCTACAGTGGTTAGTAGTGGTGGGCTGAGTGAGTGGGATGTTAGGAAGAGAATGGTACTTGGGGGGGAATTTCATTGTTGTTGATGGTAGTAGGGCAGTGGTTAGGGATGAGCCTTGGAGTACTTCTGGGAATCAGAAATGGAACAGTAGTAGTCCTAGTTTCATTGCAATTGCTATTGTCAGTAGGAGATATGATGTTGGGAGGGTTAGCTGGGACATGTCTCATTGCCCTGTGGACCATGCATTGGTTGTGCTTGAGAAGAGGACTACTGCTGAGGCTGCTGCTTGTACTAGGAAGTACTTGACTGTAGGTTCAATGGCTCATGGGTGGTGGGATTTTGAGATGAGGGGGATGACAGCAAGGGTGTCAAGTTCTAGTCTGGTCCAGGCTATCATTCAGTCATTGCTTGAAATTGTAATGGTTGTCCCTAGGAGTAAGCTTAGAGAGGAAACTAGTTTTGTGGGGGGGCTCATTAGTAGGGGAAGGAGCTGAACCATCATTTTCGGGGCATGGGCCCGATAGCTTTGTTAGCTGACCCTACTAGGAAATAATATAAAGGAAGTATGGAGGGCTTTGATCTCTTCTGTGTAGGTTCGAGTCCTACTTTTCTAAATCTTTCTTAGGAAATGAGAGGGTTGGTGTACCTCCATGTTCACTTTATCATAGTGACCCTTTGTGTTCAGGCACATTTCCTTAACTAGGGAGACAGGCTTGTGTAGCAGATTGGTATGCTGGTGTGCCAGAGGCATAGTGCTAATGTTAGGGGTAGAAAGTTTTTTTCAGAGGAGGTGTATAAGCTGGTTGTAGAATTGTGGGTAGGAAGTGCAAATTCATAGGAAGCCAGAGGAGAAGAGTATGACTTTTGTGGCTAGAGCTACTGGAAATAGCTCTGGGGATAGACTGAGTGAGCTGGGGTTTAGGAATAGGATGGTAGTTAGTCTGTTTATTAGCATGAGGTTCACATACTTAGCTGGGAAGAACAGGGCAAATGGCCCTGCAGCATACTCTACCTTGAAGCCAGTACTAGTTCAGACTCCCCCTCTGTGAGGTCAAATGGGGTGCGGTTTGTTTCGGCAAGCATAGACGTGTATCATATTGTTGTGACGGGTCAAGAGAAGACCAGGTATTTCTGGGTGATGGCAAGGGTGTTTAGGGTGCAGTTCCTGATTAGTATGATTATGGACAGAAGGGTAATGGCTAGTGTTACTTCATAGGAGATAGTTTGTGTTACTGCTCATAGCACCCCAATTAAAGAATATTTTGAATGTGAGGCCCACCCTGACTTTAAGATTGAATACACTGCTAGACTTGAAATGGCTAGGAGGAAGAGGAGGCCTAGATTTAGGCTGGTAAGGCAGAAGGGGAGGCGAAAGGGGATTCAGATTGTGATTGCTAGGAGGAGAGCTAGTATGAGGCTTATGATGAAGAAAAATGGGGAGGAAGTGGATGGGAGGGTGGGTTCTTTAATAAAGAAGTTTTACACTGTCTGCTACAGGTTGTAATAGCCAGAAGGGGCCTACAGTGTTTGGGCCCTTTCAGACTTGCATATAGTTTAGGACTTTTTGTTCTACTATTGTTAGGAAGGCTACAGCAATTAGAATTGGGATAGCATAGGATAGGGATATGATGAGACAGTTTAGGGTAGGGGGTTGGGTCATGGGCAGGGGAAAAAAGAAAGCTAGGGAGAAGATTTGAACCTCTGGATAAAGGGCTTAAGCCTTTTGCATTTGCCAAGCTCTGCCATGCTAGAGGTCCTTTTCTACGACGTGGTGGTGCAGGTAGCCCCTTGGTAATTTTGTTGGGCTCATTAGTTGGGGGCCAGGCATGCGTGTCGTATTGGCCTTACTTTTCCAGTCCTTTTTTACAGGGGAAAGTTCATCATAGATAGAAACTGACCTGGATTGCTCCGGTCTGAACTCAGATCACGTAGGAGTGTTAATCGTTAAATAAACAAAGCCATAATAGCAGCTGCACCATTAGGATGGCCTGATCCAACATCGAGGCCGTAAACTTCCTTGTCAATACGGGCTTTTGGAGGAGATGGCACTGTTATCCCTGGGGTAGCTTGGTCCATCGGTCAATTATATTGGTTACTATTAGTACGTTGAGGGGTTGTTCTTGGTTAAGAGGTGTGGTCCTATTTTTGGAGGGTCTGTTTTTCTCCAAGGTCACCCCAACCAAATGCAGGCCAGCGTTTTGGGGGTGGTAGGCCTGGTAGGCTTAGGTTTATGTGCGGTGGCCACTGATTTTTAAGTTCCACAGGGTCTTCTCATCTTATGTATTCATTCCTGCTTTTGTACAGGAGGATCTATTTCATGGATTATCTGTAGGAGACAGTTAAGACCTCCTTTAGCCACTCATACAAGTCTCGATTTATGGGACAATTGACTGTGCTACCTTCGCACAGCTAGGATACCGTGGCCGTTAAACGTGGTGTCACTGGCCAGGCACCACCTTCAACATGTGGTTTACTGAAGGCTATGTTTTTGGTAAACAGTTGGGTCTTGGACTTGCCTAGTTCCTTTTATAGATTTTAATCTTTCTAGTGGGTGCTCCTGAGTTGGGCTAACAGGGTGGATTTAATACACAGTCTTGTTAAAATTGAGGTATTAATTGTACTCTGTTAATAATGTAATGATGTAAGATTGCACTTGAGATGGGGAGAGTCCCCAGTTAGCCATTTTAGCATTGATTCTCCTATTGTTACAGGTTGACCTGCTGGTGAGAAGGGAGTCACAGTGGTTTTGGATTTTTAGGTGTAGAGCTTTGATGCACTCTTTGTTGGTGGCTGCTTGAATGCCCACAGTTTGGAGGGCAGGAGTTGAGTGGCTCTCCTCTAGGAGAGATTGTGTTCTTTTTTAAAGGAGCTATACCCCCTTTAAATTGCTCTTGATTCATTACATGGTGGCTAGATTGGGTGTCCGTGGAGGAGAATTAAGAGAGAACTTAAATTCATTTCACAAGCAACCAACTATCACCCAGCTCCGTTGGCTTTTCACCTCTACTAGCAAGTCATCACAGTCTTTTGCAGCAGAGGAGGGTTCGATCAGGGCTAGCTGCTTGTAAGTAGCTTATTTGGGTTTCAGGGTGGCAAGCTTAAATTTGTTTTGCTTGGTTGTTCTTGCTAAATCATGATGCAAGAGGTACAAGGGTTTATCTTTGCTGTCTACTGCTCGGCTTTTCATTGTAATTTCATCTTTCCCTTGTGGTACAAATGTCTGTCGCGCCAAGTAGGTGTCTTTTCTATCACCTATACCAATTTGGAAGAATGTTTTAGTTTGGTGGTGAAGTGGGTTCTTAGCTATTTTTAGTTGTGGTGTGGCTGGGCTAGAGTCAAGCTTCAAGACAATCTGGTGGGTGGCAGATATCTTTCAGGTGTAAGCTGAATGCTTTCATGTTATAGCTACGTCTTGGAGTGCTAAGTGCACGTTCTGGTACACTCACCTCGTTACAACTTACCTCATCTTCAGCTGATGGGTTTATTAGCTGTGGGAGTTTGTGGCTTGCGAGGAGGGTGACGGGCAGTGTGTACACATCCTAGTGCCAACTTAAAGGGGGCCCTATTGTCCAGCTTTACTGCTAAATCTGCCTTCTAGGGGTGGTTTCACACCCCTTTCCATGAGGTTTTCTGTCTTAGAAAATGTAGCTCATTTTTCCACTCCATGAGCTATACCTTGACCTGTCTTGCTAGCAGGGCTGGAGGCTACTATGCTCACTGTTGTGCTCTCAGGGGAGGTGAGCTGGCAAGGGCAGTACATAGGCTGTTTTGGCAAGGAGGGGTAGGTGTATCGTGGGTTATCGATTACAGAGTTTTAAGCATTTGTGCCCGTAGTTCTTGGGTGTATGCTTTGGTGGGGTAAGCATCAAGATTCAGGGCTAGGCATAGTGGGGTATCTAATCCCAGTTTGTGCCGTAGCTTTCATGGGGTTTAATCAATCTAAGGGGGCTAAGATCATCTTGAGGGTGACCTTAGGTGCATCTTGGGCTTATGACAGCTCGGATGCATCTTGATCTTAGTTGTTGAGATAACATGGTACTACTCTTTATGCCATGTACAGTTAATTTGGGTTTCTTGTGTGGCTGCAGTGGCTGGCACAAGGTTTACCAACCCTGAGTACTGCTATAACTAAATCAAGTTTATTGCTTAATGTTAATTACTGCTGTGTTGCCTTTGGTAGGCGTAGCGACCTGGTTCAGGAACGGCATGGCGACCAACCCCAGGCCGCTCGGGCCATCAGCTCACAGACACCAATGTGGTGGACGGCAAATGGCATTTATTGGTA
>JAVJGG010000032.1:26551107-26584979 GCA_035590195.1 Aviceda cuculoides | reverse complement strand
TACCGGGCGCGGGAGCCGCTCTGGGCCCGCCTCGGCTTCCTCTCGGAGCGGCAGGCCGAGCTGCTGCAGGCCCGCGTCGACTTCGTGCACCGCCACATCGCCCACTGCCGCGCCCAGGCCGCCCTGCTCTGAGGGGCCGCCGCAGCGGGAGGGAGCCGCCTGATCCCCCCCCTCCCCTCACCCCGCTGGGGGAGCGGGACTGACTCGCCCTGGCGAGGCTCCGTGCCCCGCGGCTGCCGCCGGGCCAAAACGGGAGGATTCCACGTCCTGAGCGCGTTCCGTAACCCCCTCGGTGCGGGAGAGAGCCCGCAGGGAGGCTGTCGTCTTTGTCCGCATCGGGGCTGGCCGCCTTCTCCTTCCAAAGGAGGGAGGGAGGCAGGCGGAGACCTTTTTCTACGTACTCTTCCCTCCGCAGCAGCGTCTTTTAAGTACGAATGTTGATATTCGTAGGCCGAGAACTGATTGCACAATAGGGGAGCCCCTAAGGAGCAAAACTGCCCTATTTATGAAGCTTGTTTCCCACCGGTTTTCTTTAACGAGAGTGAACCTTTCCGCTGATTGTTAAATCTTGTCGATGAGAAGTGTATAGGAAGCCCATATTCTGCTAGCTCTTAGTCTTTGTTGTGGATGCATCTGGTTGTTTTGATTCTTAAGCGTTTGTTTGTAATCATCACCACCGCCACCCTTTCGTCTGACCAGCGAAGTAACTGACTAATGGGTGACACAAGAGGATCTCCCAGGTTTTAAAAACATTGCTGTGCGCTAAGACTTTGACGCAATAGTTAAAGTGGAGGAAAAACTGTTTCATGCACTTTACTTTGACTTTTTAATTTTTTTATAAAAGAAGACCTTTTTATTTTACAAAGTCAGCCTTTTATGTACATTATATATGTTCATAAGCTTTTGTGTAACATACTAAAGAAACTGATATTTCAGTAAAGCGTGTTAACGTTTTGCCTTCTTTGTCCTGAGTGTTTGCCTGAGCTTTGACAGGGAAGCATGCGCCTCCTCCGTCTTCCCTGATGGGCAGTGGAGACCACCTCTTTCCAGCTTCTCACTTCACCGAACCGAACGAACGTGTACTCGTTCCCTCCGAGGCAGTGCGGGGTAGAGTTAAGCTTTCAAACACTCCCCTTCTCTCTCTCTTTCCTAGCTGTTGTGTCACCAAAAGGGCAAACGCTCTTTGAGTGGTGGAAATAATGTGACTATTGCATTCTTTAGCTGAATAGACTTTTGTCTGGTTTTTAAAGCCTGAAATGAACTGCCTTGACTAGCGCTGAGATAACTGAAGCTGTTTCAGCAAACCAATATAGATCCTGTGGGCTTAGCTGCCGTCAGCCTATTCAGGTGCTGGGTACCAACCTCTTAATACAGGTCACGTCAAGTGTTCCTGTACCAGGAACGTCTCCAGAGGTGGCGATTGCTTTCAGTAGGTGTTTATGCTGGTTCTCAGTCCTCTCTTCCTATTTTGGGTATCTTTGCAATGGGGGTTGAGGCAGGATTGGGGAACGGGAATGCTTTGCAATCTTGCTAAAATAGTTGGTGGGTTTTTTTCCTACAAAAGTTTTGTTCTAGTTAAGGCAAAGCAGTAGCAATGGGTGTACAAAATAAAGTATCTGCATCTCTTGTTTGCTTTTTTACATGTGACAGTATTCATAGAAGAGATCATTGTATGGCTCAAAATACAGCCAGAGTAAGGACAAAGGACAAACTAATCCTCTTCAAACCCCAAATGCTGGTATATATCCTGCTGTAATCAAACAGCAGCATAATCTCCTCTATATCTGGAGAGGCACCTCTCTTGATGAAGGCAGCGGCTGCTATGCAAGTAAGTGCTGCCTTCAGTATGTTGAGTGCTAACCTTCCCCTGAACCCAGAAAGAGCTGTGCATTCATACCTGCAGGAGGTCTTTAGTCCTCATTTATTTAGATTAAACTTCCCATAAAGACAATTTTCTTTGGCCATTACAGTGTGTTTGGGGTTTTTTTGGTGGTTGGTTTGTTTTTTTTTTTAATAAGACAACAGTTTTACAAACAACTTAAAGTTAACGGTTGATTAGTTAGCTGTATTAGATATTGCAACTGTGTGTGTGAGTATTTATTTTAGAATGTACCAGCAGCCTCCGAGACTAGCTTTCGTTCAACTGCTTAACTGACAAGGCTCTCTATTGAACTTGTATTTATAGTTCACTGCATTTATCGCTCCAAACAATGCACAGAATCCCATGTGACCTTCCTTTGCCATTTACATGATAATACACAATTTAACTGTGTAATTCTTAGTTCTTCTTTAGCATTGCTTTGTAACTCAAATGCAGCAGCTCTGTTGCATTCACCTAATGAAAATACATTTAAATAATTAACTGCTGGCATAAATTTTAAACCACTGTGCAGAGCAAACTGCTGTGCCACAGACTTCTAAGGTTTCATTTCTGTTTAAGTACTTCTGTAAGTATGGCACAACTGTGGTTTTGACAGCTAATGGGAAATAAATCTCCTTTGCAACGTCTTTAGAGCCAGAGCCTAGATAATTACACCTTTAGAGAAGAAACACGGTTTTCTACTTGGTGACTGGTAACTACCTTAACTACCTCGAGTCCTATATAGGTTACATGTTCAAAAATGGTGTAGTTGTAGGCTGGTGTGAAACTAGAGACGCTGTGCTAGAGAAGCTGTGCCCTGCTGGGAAATGTGTTTGTTCAAAGAGGATGGAGAAAACTAGCTTGGATGGGTGGTGATAACTTCACTTTGTTGCTGCATTTTATTTTTCTGGTGTGGATCATCTGCTTCTGTGCCAGGGGAAGCTTTGAGTTACCATCACATTAAGGAAAACTTACTTTCTTCCCTGTGATTTCTTTAAGGCAAGCAGTGCTTTGTAAATCAGGGGCCTGGTACGCTTTTTGCATGCTGTTGTAGCTGTGTATGCTGATGTTTTACTACCTTCCTACAGAAACCAAGGGGTGAAACCCTGTAAAACTTTTTGTAGTGTAATTTCAATGGCACTTGTCTAACTCTGCTCTCTTCCAGTGGAGTTTCCTTTGAGTTACAGTAATTGGACGGGCAAGGAAGACCATTGCTTATTTGAAAACAAGAAGGCTTTAGGACCTGGAAGTTGTGAGTGGAAGGTTGTTCTCATAGCAGGATCAGCCGGTTCTGGCCGTGCGTTGCTGGCAGCTCAGCAGCACTTTACCTGAGGCTCAAGGAATTGGCTGCGCCAACTTGTATCAGAACGGGGCTGTAGGGCGTCAGGCCTCACTCAGCAGAACGCTGAAGGATGCACATAACTTCCCAACACTTTTCACAGGCTTTCGGTGAAGTATGTGCTTACAGGTTGGCTGCACTGGTGCCTCAGTCAGATGTGGCTTGTTGCACAGGACTGAGAAGAGTCTTGAAAAGGTTGGGTGGGCTTAGCAGTGTGCCATCTGTCCCAGATGCAAGACAGGAGGTCTCGTTTTCCGCTCTGCGGAGACTCATGTGCTTAACTGATAACACTAGCTTCAGAAAAAAACAGGAAAAAAATATCTAGAGGATGTTGTAATTTGAATGCACTTCATTCAGTCCCATAGTTCTGTATGTTTCCCTGATTAAATTAAGAATGCCTCCTCCAGATTTTTTTCTTTCACTGGAATCTATGGGGGCGTGTAGGGTAGCGGGTTGTTGCTACATCCAGCTTGAGTTCACGGTCACTGGACTGTTACCTCCAAACCCTACTAGTGTGAAGGGAGGATGGAGTTAGTTTCTGAGAACTGCCTAAGGGGTATCAAATTGTGCTTGCAGTGGCTACTGCACCCCCAGGGAGCACTGGGCAACAGAGCCTGGCTGAATTCCGTGGGGTCCCCACTTTGTGAAAAAAGCAAGACTGGCATTTGCAGCACAAATCTCCTTTACTTTTGTTTGCTTGCATCTGAAGTCGTTTCCAATCTGGATTTATTTTCCTTGTGGGTTTCCCTTTGAGAATTCCCCTCACTGCTCAGGAAGCTCTTCCCAGGCACACAGTCCCCTCACCTCTCACACAAAAGCAGCTGCCCTGGGGATGGAGCTGAGTTGTCCGCTCTGCTGACTGACTGAGGCCATGTCAGCCCATTCAAAGATTCAGGAAATAACTCGGGGCCAGTGGAAGACAGTGAAAATATTGTTAGTTACACTTTGACTTACTGGGCGTACAGCACGCTCTTAACATCGCTGGCACAGTTTTTGTGGTTTGCCTTCCCTTTGAAGTTCAGTGCATTTTTTTAAATGGTAATAATACTTAGAATTTTCTCACTGACATTACTAGGTGGTCCAGGACTAGCTTGGATATGAGATTGTATTAAGACTTAATCCCATTCTGCATGTTATTCCTGCTTTGCAACCGCAGCATAAAATCTAATCACTCCTTCAGAGCTGCACTCCCCGCATTGAATGTGGCAAAGCTCCCATGAGAACAGGCTGGGTTGCGCAGTAAGCAGCGCCTGCCAGGCACCTGCATGGCTCCCACGACTCTCAATGACCTAGAAAACCTTTTACCTTGCCATCTTGGGTGCTAACGTAGCTCTCCCCACTGAAGTAATGTGCACTCCTCTGAGCAGAAGTTACTTCCCAACACGGTGACTCGCACCCGCAGAGAATATTTTGCTGTGCATCGGCTGGTGTTTTAATGAACATTATCAGTCCCACCTTCAGGGACCGTTTAATCTAACTCTGTGTCCTTTGCGTATGGGGCAGGAGCAAGGTTTTATACCTGTAATGTCTTAACCCCCTCTCGTGCTCTCGCTTTCCGTTGCCCACTCCCGGCGGATGCGCGGGATGAGCTTACGGGGCAGAAGTACGTGCACTGGCCCGCGTGCATCGGGACCGCTGCTGTGTGCGGGTGCGAAAGGAGCTGCGCAGACAAAGGAAGGCGAGTAATCCCATCTGAAAGCAAGCCAGCGCCGCACTCAAGGAAGAAGCTCAGGCTGGATTATCGGAGGATGAACGACAGTAATAGGACAACAAAGAAGGTCTGGCGCTGCGTTTGGACTGGCTGGTTTTGAGTGATCCTGCTGTTCAATCACTTCTCGTGGGGTTGGGGGGGAGGGGGCACATGGCACTCGGACCATTTCTGCAAGGAAACAAACCCAAGGGAAGACTGACTCGAAAATGCAGCTATCGCTGACGCAGGGAAAATTGAGCAGACCTCCTGAAGACCCAGACCCCCTGCAGTTCCTCTCCCAGGGAGGGAAAGGCAGATAGGGGGATTTCAGGGGGCGTGTAAGCAGCGTGCAAGCTGGGGAAGAGTAAGTTGCAGCATATTGTAGTACCATTAATACAGGGCAGATTTAAATTGCACCGTTACGTGTACTGCCAGGATATCATCATGCTTGTCTACCCTCTGTCACCTGGGCTTTTTCAAGTGTCACACGGTGTCAAGCCAGTCCTTGGTGTCAAGCCAGCAGAAGGTGTTTTCGAAGAAGTAGTCAAAGGCATGAAAGTTCCACAAAAGAAACAGATTTTGAGACACTTGAAAGTGGGCAAATTCCTCACCACCTATGTCCGCAGCAATGGGACACATTCAATGCATTCGCCTGTGCCACCTTGTGAGGTGTAGAAAGACGCAGGAATGGAGAGGAAAGCACTCCAGAAAAGGACAGAGAAACAGTTGAATCCTTGCAGATGCTGAGGATGGCAAGTGGCCATCCTTTGGGGAAATTGCATGGGTGCAGAGGCAGCGCATCCCTCACGGCCCCTTTCTCTACCTTCTGTGACAGGTTTCCTGCAACCACCTCTGAAATAGGTCTTTTCTAGGCAGCCTGTGTCACAGAACAAGGAGAGAACTGTGTGTAGCAGGATGCCTTCAGTACATGAGTACAGGGGACCTGCCCTTCCCCTGTGTAGACCACTGACAATTTGTGATCTGGAAAGCAGAGGCTCATTTTCAAAACCTGTCATTAAATGTTTCTGTCATCTGATGGATTTCAGCCTGCGTAACATTATTTATATTCAATAATTTTTACTGCCCTCAATATTTAATTCAACCCATTCAATATTATTTACCAAAACTCATGAAACATTGAGAAAGTTTTTACTCTCCCCATTCTGAGTTGTGAGCAGTTCATTAAAAAGCTCCCTTTCGGTGCTATAAAATCCCTCTATATAATTTAATACCCAAGTATCTAACAGCACAGGGTTTCCCAAACCACTTGAACTAGGGGATACTGCCAGCCTTGAGGCACCCTCAGAGCTCACACCTGCAGCTGTGCTGTAGTGAGGGTCCACAGGGGTTTAGGGTCCATGTGGTTTTGGGTGAGGAGCAAGGCTGGGAGGGTCCCCTCGCTGCTGCCACTTGCTGCTCCTCGTGTTCCCCAAAAGCACGTGCGGGAGTTAAAATTACGGTTTGTCTGCATGGCCTGAGTGGAAGGTGATTTTCCTCTTTTAGCTGAACGGTAGCTGAAGGGCTTTGTTCCCAAAGGTATCATCTCACAGAAAGCAAAAGGCAGCTGTTAAAGTGTCTGTGTCTGTGTCCCGTCCCCCCAACTACCCCTCCCTTAAACTCCCTCCTCTGCCAAAAGCCTTCTCCCCTCCTGGCTGAGATCTTAAAAAATGCCATGCAGTGAGGACAGACGGGCATTTACCTCAAGCAATACTAACACACTAATGCAAGCCGGTAATGAGGTAAGGACCGAACACGTTTTGTATCAGTATCTCCAACCCCAGCACAAAAGCAGAGGGATGTATTTCTGTGTGTCCTATGTTTCAGTCAGAGTCATCATCATTTTTTAATGCACTTGTCTTGCCAGTTTCCTTTTTGTGTCTTCCTCTGGGAGAAAGAGTGTTAATAAACTATGGTTTAAAGCTGCCATTGTGATTTTTTTTTTTTATCCATACATGATTCCTTGTAGGAGTCTGCTTGCAGAATTTACTTAAGTGATTGCAGTTAGTCAATTTGCTTTAGTTTAGCTGCATCACCTTCATCATCCCCAAAGTTTTCAATGCTCTTTAGTATTTTCAAGCTAAGGAAAAGTAACTGCTTCCTTTGTTTTGTTAAAACCATGTGGGATTTGCTCATCTGACAAAGAGTTATTTTTTAAAAGTGCAGTGCAAAACCAGGTGGCATACATTATGGATGAACATGGATGCAAGGATCTGAAGGATATTAATGGTATTATTTCCTTTCACACCAGCTGCCCAGCAGGGCAACTGCTCAGTGGAGATATTCCAGGTTTGATAGCCGCCAGAGATCAAAACCAGGCCCACTGTTTGCAATTTGTTAAATGCAAGTAACAGGCTAAATTCTTTTCTGATTTACAGCCCTGCAGGGGTAAAAGCATGAATTTGCCTGCAATTTGGATGCAAAAGCTGATGATGAGTATATCCATGATGAGTATTATTTAAGATATGCTTCATTCCGCTTTTAGAAATGATGAGGGGGAGTGACCGTGGTGCTTCTTGCTCCTTTCTTTGCGGACTGAGCCAGCAGACTGCCAGGAGCCCAGCTAACCAGAGCTTACTGTGAGAGTCAGAATGACAGGAGGTTTTATGAGCTCCTCTATCAAGGAATATTCCAGGTTGTGCCAAAAATGAGGCAGTCGTCTTCTGACTCATAAAAACAATTACCTGTTTAGAAATTTTTCAAAGGTAGCAGCAAAGAAGAAAAAAACTCCAAGCGTTCCAACTGGGAATGTCACACTGAGTCCAGCTATATTACTTTCAAGGCTCATTAAAGTGGTTAGTAGGTAGCATTGAGTCATTCCCTTCCCAACAAGGTGGCGCAGTGCAGAGTGGAGTGGAAACAGCCTGGGGACCAGCACAACGTGTTACTTGGGATGCTGTCCAGTGACAGAGACTGAGGCTCCCGAAATTGCAAATGACAGAGCCCGGTGAAGTCATTTATCCCTCCATTCCAGCCAGCGCAGAGGAGCTGCTAACCAGGCCCTTCAGGTGCTTGTCAGCTATAGAGCAACAAAGGAGCATGACCAATGACTGACAGTTTTTTTACCAGTTTGTCATTTATTATGGAGCTGATGAAATGTCTGACTTTCTGAAGATGAGTGGTTGGAGCTGATACAGATCAGTTAAACGGATGCTCCTAGATTAAGTCTCCTGTTTTTCTTTAAGAAGAAAACCAAACCATTTCCCTTCCTTATGTTTCTATCAGTGCTTCAGATGATTAAAAGTAAATTAGAAGTGTAATTTACTTGTCAGTGAATAGTCTAGATAGTTATTTTACTTGTACTTTGCTCCTCCTAGTCAAGGCACATAAATGAGGCACTTTTTGTCAGTAATGAATCTCCAGGCGGTTTCATTTTCTAGACCTCTCCTACACAATCAGGACACTGCAGTAACTGTACTGTAGACTCCACAATTGATATTCCTTGAAATTAAGCTATTCCCACAAAAATCACTCCAATTATTTTTTAATTTTTTTTGTAAAAGAGAATATTTAGGATTTTTTTCCTTGTGAATCTTAACAAACCAGGCTACAATTTTTTCCTCTTTCAGACTGTCAGGTTTAGCTCCTTTATGTTGAAGAGAGAGCAGACAGCTGCTTCATGTGGCAATATCTGTTTCCTATAAAACAGCACAGCAAGCCCATCTGTCTTCACAGTGCTTTTGGTGACATCAGGAAAGCTGTCTCTGATCAAAGAGGCATTGGACAGGTAGGTTACATACCGAAGTATGGATCTATGGCTTGGTTGCTTCATGGGTGATGTAGCCATGCTTTGTGAAGGTATGGGCAGTTTGGCTTCGTACATAGATCACGATGCGTACGCAGCATCGTCAATTGATACGAATCGGGACGCTGGCGAGTGCGAGTGTTAAAGAGGCTTTGTTTGGCCCTGCGAGAAGAAAACCCTCAGGACCAGCCCCAGTGCAACCATCTCCTTTCCTCCTCCTTCACCGCCCACCCCCTTCAGTTGAAAATAGACATTTAAGCCGCAGAGCAACCCAAAGCATGTTCAGACAGGATCAAAACAGGTGGCCCGGGAAGCTGCAGGGTCTGTGCTGAGCCCACTGATGTGAGCATAATCCAGCGTCGGCAGGGTGGCAGCTGGTACAGGGGATGGAGCTGGTCTCTTCCAGGAGCAGTCATCTCATCTGCTGCGAGCACGGTGCCAAGGCTCCCCAGTCCAGCTGGCCCCACAGTTGTGGGGCCACGCATGCCATGTCACAAGCTGTGCTGGGGGCCAGGAGCCAGGACAGGCACAGCTCTCATCCAACACAAGTGGGAAACCCGACACATGATTTCTAGCAGGTACTGAGTGGCGAAATAATGGATGTTTCTGTATATTTGCTAACAAAAGGTATTGCCTTGCTCCAGACTTGGTCCTTCTCCCTGCCAGGATCATCCTCGGCAATTCGGCAGCTAAGGCTGCTCTTGAGACACGGGGTTCAGCCTTGGATCTGGGGAGCAAAAGCTGAAGGATCTCCGTCAGGAAGCAGGTAGAGGCATCCCGCAAGCCAAGGCTGCAGCTGTGTGATGCTTAACCGAGGTCCACGGTCCCTGCCAGTGGAAAGGTTGGGACAGGGGCACCGGTGAAACATGGGGGTGGGATGGCTGCTCCCGCAAGAGACTTGGCAGGGTCCGGCCAGCAGGAAGGAACATACTCCAGTGAACTTGTCTGTTCTGATGGCCCTTAAAAGGTTTAAATCCTTATTTATGTCACCCTGCCTCATTTGAGTACCTTGCCATGGGCTACAGGGTAATGAGCAAATGCCGCATCTGGAAAGGGAATTTAGGTGTATTGACTCCTCGCCCTGTTCAAACCGCTCAACTCCTTGTCTTTACCATCTAGATCATTTTTGCTCCTGTCCACACTTTGCTGCAAGTTCTCAGACACCACTGATATTCGCACATGCTGTACACATTATACCATACACAGACAAGTCTGCCTGCCCTGCCGGGCCTGCTACCTCCTCTTTGCTACTCTGGGCTAGGAGGACCTACCCGTACTTACACATAGTATCCCAGAAACACCAGCTAGGGTGGTAAGGAACACATGACATGCTATTTTACGAGGAAATGCAAATAAGTGTTTTCTTCCATGTAATTTTTCAATCTGCTGCCAATTTAATGATAACCAGCCATTTCTTTCAATTCCAGCAACTATTGGTATGTTCACAGTCATCAAGACAATTTCATCTCAGAAAGAAAAGTGTATTCACTGAACAACTTTAAAAATTATCCTGCTTGATACGAATTACTCACAAAGCTCGTTAACATTTCAGTTCTCAGTTTGCATAATAGCTGAAAAATATAGGAGTGCCAGATGGAGCCTTTTGTGCATTAGAAATGACAGAATTGTTACTTCTAACATTTCAGATGTGTGTACATCTTCCTGAAATTGTTGGGAAAGGGCAAATATAAGAAAAGCATTTACAGCACCTCTGTACAACTGCCGAGGAGCTGAGATATGGCATGGGTGGATAATAAATAATGATATTCATGCTTAATGATAATGACATGGACCACTCAGAGAGAGCAGTACAATAAATACTGTGGTAATATTGATGATGTTACATTAGTGCTTTGGACTTTTGCAGAGCATTTCCTGATGGATTCAAAGCACTCTACAAACATGAGTTAGGCATCACAGTGCTCCTGTAGTGAGTCTCTCATTGCCCTCGTGCTACAGAGAGGAAAACAGGGATGGAGAAGCCAAGGGCACGTTGCACGGCGCTGGCAGAGCCGGAGCACCTAACTTGGCAGGAAAGCAAGGCCAGTGATGGGCGAGCTCTAGCAAATGTTGCATTGAAGGTGGAGGTAAATGAAGGCGAACCTTCCACCGAAGCCGCCAAGGCTCAGGCACAGGTTTTCTTCTGCTGGCCATGCTGGGCAGGCAGCAGCATGCTCTCGCTTCAGAGGAGCTCCGAATGCTGCGGGCCAGTGGAAGCCTTCGCCATCTGCCGCGGGCAGGAGGGGCTCGTGTTTGTGGTCCCTCAAGGGACCCCCTTTCCCTGAGCTGGCAGCTGGCGGCTCAGGCCACCCATGCTGCTGCTGGGAGACAGCAGAAAGCTGGCTCCTGCCGCTGGGCTTCCCCTGCGCCTCTGCCCCGTGCTGTGTCGCTGCCCTTGCAGGAGCAGAATGGCCACATTGCAGAGCTCACCTTGTTTCCCAACAACACTGGACAGGCTTCGGAGTAAAGAAAGGGGAACGCGGTCCGGGGATTATCGTTACAAGCCTCAGGGTCATAACTGGAAGTAAAAGAAAGCTGTGATGTGGTTATAGCCTGTATTTAATGCGACATCTTTGTTGGTCTCATATTTCTCCCAGAGTCCTTGTGTGACACGTGCCTTGAAGGGCATCAATGTGAATTTAATGGAACAACCTGACCACAGGCACTCCTCAGTATCCAGATGAATCATTTCTCTTTTCCCCCATATTTACACTAGATCTTTCTGTTCTTAATGAGCACAAATGTGGCATCAATAGCTCACACGCTGACATCTTTTGTCTTCTGGGATCCTCACCCTGGGGAGATGCCTTAATACACAACCTTGAAGTATGTTGAAAATCTGTAAGGTTTTACCCAACAGTGCTGTATTAACTGTACAATTTTTCTGTTGAGACTATGGTCTTTGTGCCTTCCTGCCTTTGCTAGCAATCAGCTAGAGCATCTTTGGATGCATTATTAACAAGAGACCAAGAAGAAGCTCTGTGCTGGTGAAGACTTTCGGGCCAAGTTCCTGCTCCTTAGGCACCACTGACTCAGGATGGTCAGGCTTGCAGCGTGCCAGCGGGCACAGCTGCTGCTCTGATGGGATGCACTGACCCCTCTGGGGTTGTCTCCAGACTTGCTTCTAGCAAGCAGTGCCTGCTACCGCCCCCCGGCTGGCCGCACCCCGCGCTTGGGGTCCCCTCGCCTTAGCGGGAGCTCATGCAGCCTCACAGCATGCCTGGTTCAAAGCTGTTTCTGGGAGAGCAGAGCTTTAAAACTGAAATTTGAAACTGCTTGATCGTAGGAGTCAGTGCGTCGCTGTGTATTAGCATAGGTATGTGCACTTACTGGGGGCTCAGTAATGACTTAGAAAGGATTTGGGATTTCAGTGCTGGTTATTCATGTGGATAGACATGCAACTAGGAAGTGATTCTTACACTACCTTGCTGTTGGTGTAGGAATTTTCACTTTTAAAAGTGTGGATCATGATGATTGTGAAATTAAACCATACAAGAAATGTATAGTTTTATGCATTTTACTCACAATCACTCTGTGATTGTGTAAATAAAACCTTGGGGACAGAGCAGAAGAAAATCAGGCCATTTTATGCTGTTGACTACCTAATTCAATTACTGTTCAACCCAACTTCGGAATAACTGGGTCTGAACAAAAGAAAATAAATATACCTTTATTAAGACAGAAAAGTAATGAACTTACATCATGAGATGTAGGAGGGGCTTCTGTAGATCATCAGATATCAAACCCAAAGTAATCACAAATGCCACCTACTATTAGCAACACTTGCAGGGTTCAGGAACATAGGAAGGACTTTTTTTTGATTTAAACCACTGCAGCTTGAAAACTGATTTTCTAGCTTTCTGCCAGTAGAAGTCAGATCAGAATCAGGTTTAGAATGTGATTAGTCCAAAATGTAAATGTTTGATCTTCCTTGGTGGGATTCTTTTTTTGGAGGGGCGGGGACGACAACAACACATATTCTTTCTATTATTACTTTTTGAGAATGACTTGCTTGCATGTTTGTCTGTTGAGGGTTGGTGATGGCTCTTAGTTTGCATTAGACTGTGAGTAGTGTCAACTGAAATAAGTCTGGCATTCATATGCTCCTCACAGAGCCTGAAGTTTTGCTCTATCAACACTTTTCTTAAGTGCATTGCATTAAGGATTCTGTATGATAGATTTGCACCTGGAGGCAAAGCCTGTTCCCTTCCCCCCGCCCCCTTCCCTGAAACCCCAAGTCTTTTCACATCTAGTATTTAATTTTCCTTTGTTCAGGATAAAATGATATGTAAAGTATGTGTTGCCATGGATGCAAAACTGAGAGCCTATTGATCCTCCCCTTACCCAGGTAGATTTCAAGCAGGATATTTAACATCAGAGGGCACCATGGCAGGGATGGCAAGACAGAGACAGATTGGGGCAGGGAGAAACACTCTAAAATTGAAGTTCCTGTAGCTCAAAACTGTCTTGCTGAAATAAAGCAAATCTTGTGCCCCCTGGGCTGTTGCTGGACTCATTCTCACTGTGCTCAGCAGCATTCCTTTGCCAGCACTCGGTTTTCTCTCTCCCCTACTCCATGTGCCTTCCGCCATACAAATGGCAGGGATAATTCCCATTTCCCAGCCAAACCCACTCAGATTTGAGCTGTGGTCTGGATAAGTAATTTTTTGTGTATGCCACAGATTAAGGAGCAATGGGATTGTAAATACCATGTGAGAGTGGTGTGAAGGTGAATGTCTGAGAGTGTTGCAGGAGGATCCCTGACTGCGGAATGACCCAGCAGGGTCAAGTTGCTGATCCATCTAGGGCAAGTGGGTAGGGAGAGGGGAACACAGAGCCGTTCATGGCTCAGGGACTTCTGGAGAGGACATCTCTGCCTCTGACTCTTGCAGCAGCTGAGGCTGTGCACCTGGTTTTCATGACCAGCACGTGGGGTAGCATCAAGCCATGGGCAAGAGGCAATCATCTCATGAGAGTGCTATAGCAGCAGACAGGGCCACAGAGGGGGTGTGGTATAAATAAATACAATTCAAAAGTGGTTTACAATGCTCCCCTAACTTAATTTCAACCTTATTTTTTATACCTATTGTATTTGCCATGGCTTCATATCCTTTCCTTTCAGCAGCAGCATACTTATATCGGAACATCAATTGGCCGTTGTAATTACATTGGACCGTGGCCTCCGCAGAACTCCACTCAAATTGTTTCATTTAATTTTGTCTAAAGAGTGTAGCGTTGCCTCCACAGACTTGCACCAAAATTGGCTTATTTTGCTTCAGACTATCTTTTCCCCACAGGACTGCACTATTACAGCCTGCACTTGCTCCTTTCTGCCAAAAGCACACACTTTAATCCACCTCGGGTCACGAGTTAAATGCCGCCTTAGGGGTTTTTTTATTTTTTTGTGGGGCGAGATCTGCGTGCTTGTGGGCAGGGTACCACGAGAGACCTGTTTGGTGGTGCCTGCTGCATAGCAGAGAGGGCCAGAGGAGCCTGCAATCGGCTCCTCTGAAGCTGAAATTAGCTTCTCTTTCAGGCAGCTGAATGTCTCTGTTACTGGGGCAGGGGAAAGGTGAGGGCATCTGCAGAAGCAGCGGGGACCGTCACTTCCCTTGTTTCCAACAATGACCCTGTTGTAGGGCCCTTGATCCTCTGTCATTCATACGAGCTACCACAGCAGAAAGGCGCTTTCTTTTTTCTAACTGAAATGGGCTTTAATAAAGCTATTGTATTTGATCACTGGCTAAGAAAACAATAATTTAGCATAATAGGAAAAGATCATTAATGTTCAATGAACCTAACACTCTGCTCCAGTTTTCACAGCCCTAGAGAGATGGAGTAAACTCTTTTTCCTTAATTGAAGACTAAATAGAGTACATTTCATTTTTCATTTCCAGCACTTTTTCCAATAGGCTTGTGATGTTCACTAATGCATGCTGAAAGGGGTGGACTGCCTGGCAGCAGGGGAAAAATTGGGTGGGAGGGTTTAGAGCACATAAAAACTTGCTTGCACTTCATCAGATGGCTCTCTAGGGCCTTCGACGTCTTTCTTGACAAGCCTCCTTCCAAAAGCCCCCAAGGACCGTGCAAAGGAGATGTGGTGGTCCGTCATATTACAAAATAGAGAGGGGCAGAGGACAACGCTCATGTCCCCTCTCCCACAGCCGTCCCTCCACGGGGCACCTATGGCAGAGAGCTGCACTGCTCGTTTCTCTACCAAGGGATTCCCTGGGGCATAGGGGGGTTTTCTGAGCTGCCAGGTGAGTGGCTTTCCTCCTGCCACAGTCAGATGGAGGAGTAAGGGCTAAAATTAGTGTCCGGATGGCATTTTGACTGCCAACTGCAATTTTGTATGAAAGCGAGCTGATAAATGCTCCCAGGTGGAAGGTTTGCACCACTGCAGCTCTGGATTCAAATGCCACGGCCTGCTCCCATGAATGTGCAGCCAGTCTACTTTGCACCAGAGGAAGCTCGGGGCCGCATCCATCTCCACCGATTGCTTTAAACACTTGGGTGCCGACGTTCGCAGTCACCTGCGCTCACCTCCCCAACCAGGACCACAACACTGTTCCCATCCCAAGCGCTCCCCTCACGCAGGTGGGAAGGTGCTTCTGCATCCTTGTCAGTATTTTTGTGGTGCGAGGTTGGCTCCGGCTGGTGTGGGAGTGAGCTCTGCCTGCATTCACCTGTGCAAGACAAGGTGGTGAAACACATGGCAGCCCTGGGGCACTGATGTTTCAGCTCTGCCCAAGATGCTGCTGACTTGCTGGCTGCCTGCAGGCCACAGGTTGGCAGCTGCAAGCCTAAGCTCTGGGCTGGCTGGATCTGATGGAATGAGATGCCTGTGCGCAGCTGTAATGAAACATCCCATCTCCACAGAAAAGCTGGGACCTTAGCTAATAGCACCACGTTAGCCTCCGTTCGGTGTGATGAAAAAGGGCACCGCTAATGGCCATTTCACCCCGAGAGTTTTCCTTGGTGGATTTTGCCATTGGTGAATGCACCGTCCTCATCCCTGGCTGTGCCAGAGCAAGACTGGAGGACATCATGACCAGGGATAAGCAGCAGTTGGAAGCAACTGGGGAGCAGGAGCTTACCCCAAGTAAATAATAAAAGGTTTATAGCGGATATGGCTACACCACCTAATGTCACGGTGGGAATTAAACAGCAAGATTAAAGACAATGGCTGGTGGGGTCCCTCGTGCTGCAGAGTGGGTTGGCAGTCGCTGAAGAAGCCTGGTGGGGGGGGATCAGGGTGTGCATGTGGCTGCTGCAGACCAGCCCGTGCTGAGGCCGCCACAGGGCACGGGTGGTTTTTTTTGGGGGGGAGGGGTGGTGCCAGGCTCTGCCAGAGGTGCGGCGGCATCACCGCTTTAAGGCCCCACCGGGCATGGGGGAGCCCCCAGCAGCCCCTCACAGCCCTGTCCTCAGCCTCCCGCCGCCTCATGCCGGGCGCCGGCTGAGCGTGCGGCCCCGTCCTCTGGCCCCGCCGGGCAGGAAGCTTCTGGACTGCCCCGGCAAGCGGCCGGCGCAAGGCGGCCTCCTCGGCCTGGCAGGTCTCGGCCTGCACCTCCCAAGGCGTTGTGGTTCATGTCTGGGCTCCCCAGAGGCCAATAAAAGCGGTGGGAGGCTTTTAAGTCCTTAGTGTTCGTTTTGTAACCACTAAAACGGGGAGCGGGGGAGGGCGGGGGTCGGCGTGTTCAGGCGAGGCTGGAGGGACTGGGAGTTCGTCACTCACCTGGCAGTAGCGTTGCTCACCAACAGACAAAATGGTGGAAGAAGCAAGCGCTCCTTGTGTTCCCCTGTGTTCCTTCCCTGCTGGAGGCCTTGGGAGGTTCCTCCTCAACTCCTGCACTAGTGAGGGAGGGGAATGGACTGGTTCGAGGGGGCTGTTAGCAAAATAGCCGTCCTTTAGCCTCCCAAGGTGCTTCCAACCACGATGGAAGGCTGCTGCCGCATGATGGCCATAGGAGCTGTTGGTACTGCCTATACCACAAGTGTTGTCTCGGCCAGCAGCATTAGCAAAAAGGCTACCAGCAAGGGGTTTTTGTTGTTTGTTTTTTTTGTTGTTTTGTTTTGTTTACCCAAATGCTAGGCTAAAGCATGGTGAAAAAAACTTACATACTGTTATGACTTAGCATATTTTGTATGTAAAGCTGGGATTTCAGTCTCTAGGGTTTATAAAAATGGTTCCTGTTTTGTGCCTTGGGTCTGCTGTGACTTCAGTGGAAATTAGGTATATTAAAGTTTCTGAGAAATGAGGGCTATTATCTATGGGAACGGAAGAAATGTAACTTGAAGTCTTCTTCTAGGGAGTAGCCTGTGGCCGTTCTTTACTGCTTCAGGTTCCTCCTGAAGATCATGGCTTTCCTTTTTTCTAAAGGAAGTGACATACCACAGACCCGCTCACGCAAACAAAGTTGCTAGATAGCTGTGGGTGTTCTTGTTCATGTCTGCCTTTAGACATTAAGCAAACCAAGAAAACCAGAAAATAGGGAAGAAATGTGGCTAGCTGAGTTTAGTTTGGTCTCCAGCATCCCTGCTTTGGGAGGAGGCAAGAATCCCTTCTTACATTTTGTGCTTTGGTTCAAGCTGCTACTAAAAGAAAGTATAGCTGCTTGAGCCCTTGAGACAATCTCACCTTCTTAAGGCCTTTCCCGGCATCTGGTTTGGGGCAAAGTGGTCTCTGGCTGGCTTGGTGTTGCAGTGAGATTACTGAAAGTCCTTTCTGTCACTGTGTGACCCCCCCTGCTCCCCTCAAGTCATGCAGAATCTGCCCTTGGTCCATGCTGACTCTTACTTACATCATGATGTACGCAGGTTCAATTACTTGAATGTTACTGATATATATTTACCCGAATCTAATCGTGATGCTCCCACCTCCGTTACTGACAAGATATACTTGTGAGCTAAAGCTTTAGTTTCCTCAGAATGCTATTTTTCTTAAAATGAGCTAGCAAGTTTGTGTTCATCGTGCGTCCTGCTGACACTCTCTCAGGCACTTGGTACCTGGCTGCACCAGTTGTGTGAGGTGGGCCTTGGCTGAGGGCACTCGCACAGGTAAAATTGTAATGAGTTAGAAGTGCTTCACAGGAGAGCATCCACATCTATGCATTGGTAGGCTTCCTGCTGCGTGGAGGGGGCTTGGGTCAGGTGGAGGCCAAATAAGATGGATTACTATTTGTGCGTACTTCAAATTGTTGGCTTTGTTCCAGACTGGGAAGGCTTTAACAGCTAACATTTTTTAGCACTGGGATAGGTCACATTGCCTGTAATGTGTGTGTGTAAGCCTAAAGGACTAGCCTTCCGTCCTTGCAAAGAAGCCCCACTGCGTGTTGCCATTGTGCCCACTTACTAGTTTATTAATGCTTCCTGAAGAGATGCAAACCAGTTGGGACAGTACTCTCATCCTGCAGAAGAGCCATACAGCGAGAGAAACCAAAAGTGCAGTGACTGACCCACGCTGATCAGTGGTCACAGCCGCAGAGCTGCTGAAGTGGAGGCAGGCCATGGCCGAAGCTGGAGTCAGGTGGAACTTGTACATAAATCTCTCTGATTTTGTGTTCCATGTCTGCAGTGTCTCTTGAGAGAGGAAAAAAGTGTTCTTTGCTGCCTCTATCAGTCACTTCAGGGGGATGTTAATGGACTATTGGGATGCTTCTTGGCTCCTTTAAGTCATTCTGCCTTCTGTCTTGAGTATTACTAGTCACTCAGGTCACTTGACACTCATGCTGCTTGGAAAAAAAGTATCTCTTTGGAAGCAATCCTGCCAGCATACTATATGCTAAGAGTTTATGGTTTCCTTGTTTGGTGACTTGGGGCACCTGTGTGAAAACATTGATGCTTTTGATTTTTATCTCTTGCTGCTGTTTATGCTTGTTGTGTCACAAGCTGATTGCTCAAGAGATAATTGTGCTGTCCAAAGTGGAGGATGCAGTACCTAGGAAGACTAGTGATTGGCACACCATAAGCATCATGAGACTTAGAGCGAGAAAGGAGAATGAGGAGCAGGGGAAATTCATTCATTTCCATGCACTGGAAACAAAATACCTGTGAAATAGATTTGGTTTTGTTTTGTGACAGTCTGGTAAATGGAGTTTAGAGGGGCTCTTCAGCAGTAGGATGAGTACTGTGAAGTGAAAAAGTCTTGAGGTACTGAGTGGTAATTGGCAGTATGGCAAGGCAGCATTCAACTGCATCAGAAGGGATGCTGTTAGGGTCAATCAAGGTGCATCCAAAAAACCCACATTGTTGGTATTGTTGTTGGAAGCCATCAGTGCACTCAGGAGGTGATCTCCTTTCCCATCTCCCCTTGTCTCTAGTGGTACCGTTATTTTATTCTGGCCTTTGCCCCACGCTTGCTTTGGAAGGCTTCTGCACTAGCACTGACCACCCTCGTCAGTGCTGTGACACATCCCTGGGCTGGAAAGTTGGGACCATGGCTAGGTAGGATATCTACACCACTTCTTTGTTTCCAATTGGGAGTGGAGGTCAGAGTTGAAGTGCCCGATAGCAGACAGTGCCAGTTTAGTGTAACTGTCTCTCGTCCCTGGTGGGCCATGATGGAGGGTGGTATCAGGATAAAGCAAAAATATCAGCAACTTGATGTCAAAATCCAGTAGTCTCACTAGTGTGTGGGGTGGATGGCTGGGCAGAAACACAAAGAGGACCTTCTGCATTCTTCACGCTCTTCAGTATGTGAACAAGAGCGAGTTTGTCAAGAGTGGTGTCTGTGGGGGGCTAGATTTGGAAAAGAGCCTTAGTCTAAGCATCACATCTCCCAGCTTTGGAGCCATCAGGCAGCTACTGTAATGCCAAATACTCTTCTGATTTAGGGCCTAGGCTTCCTCTGTTATGTGTGAGAACAGTTGCTGCCTTAAAAAAGTGATTTAGGAAAGCCAGAATGTGGATCCATGAGGTTGACAGACAGAAATCTGGGGAGAAATACATAACTTAGGCTTTATGCTTTGTCTTCCATGCCAAGGAGAACACCTGTTTCAGCTTGGGATAGAAAGCAATGAATCTTCTCCTTTTTCTGTATTCTGACTGATGCCTAATTGTTTATGTAGAGAGGAGGAGATACTGAGATACTGAGTCCTGCCCCAGAAGGGCCAGCAGACCGAGAGTTGGAGTGCTTCCCCTGAGAGGACCTGGCTTCAGGTCTATCAGGCAGACAGCATCACTGAGCCTGATCTTTGTTAGAATGGTGCTGTCTATGCAAGACAAGGGGATCATGAGAGCATTGCTTCATTTTGTTTTACATGTGGCCTGCCTGTGGCAAAGGCAGAAGAATGGTTCAGTGGATGAATTAGATGGGAAACAACATGCAAGACTGCTGCCAGGCTGTTTGGTCTTTGAGACTTAGGTGGTCTCCATGCTAGAGGCGGGGGAAAAGGATATCTAAAGTATTTTGTTGGCAGACACTCGAGTGTCTTTAGGATTAGGTGGGAGGTTGAGGATTGACATTTTGGATGTCGGCATTTGAATCCAGGGTTAGTTATCTAAGCCTCCCTCTAGCAAGGTGTCAGCACATTTTTTACATTCTCTTCTGTTAAATGCCGTAGATAAAATCAGAAAATGCTTCTGGAAAAAGCCTCCATTAGACTCTGCCTCACCTCTTTCATTTGTCAACAAGCTGCTGCCTCTTAAATAAGAGCAACAATTTTTTGCAGGGAGTAGTTGAAGCAAAGGAAGCAAATATTTCAGGTATTCCTTCAGTGTCTCACACTTCACTTTTTCTCTCCTGAAATATGCGTCCATGATTGCTTCCTTAATTAGTGCTTTTAAAATCTCTCTCTATTCCCATTTATAAATAAATCAAAATAGAAATTCAGAGTATTTATCAGGCACTCCAGAGAGCAAATTTAACACCTCCACGTGCAAGGACTGAGCCACTGACTTTGGTGGTGATTGTGGAGCATCCAGGAACATCTCTCATAGCCCAACTTCATTAACAAGGATGCAAAAAAGCCATGAGAAAAATGAATTGCCTGTGCAATTGCACTTAATTTTCATTCTAGCAGGTTTCCCAGTTCACTTGGCAGCTATTCTTTCTTCCTTTTTTTTTTTCTTTTCCCAATTCATGCTTTCTTTCATTTTTTTTCATTCTTTCTTGGTCCTTTTGACTGAACAAAAGCAGTCCCACAAGGGCACACTAATGTATTCATAGTTTTGCTGCAACTTGGCTGATAGAATAAGCTGAAAAAATTGCTGCCTCCCATTGTTTACTGAGAATCTTTGTTGTGCTTTGTAGAGTTGAAATAAGTGCTGTCTAGTGCCCTCTGCTCCCCATCCTTATAGAACAGAGCCTGTTGAGCTGAACCTGCTCAGGCTGACGATGGTGGAAAGGCTAAAGTTCAAGTTCACAGACCCAAAAGTAAGTTACAGAAGTGGTTGCTTGTTTGAGCGTTCGCTTGCTTGCTCTTGCCTTTCATTCTCCTTGATCTAAGCACAATGTATTGTTAATGCCTATCTGAACATTGCATTAAGCTCTAATTAAGCCTGCCAATCAAAAAAACCCAGAAAGTAGGCTTCTAATGTGCCTGGTAGTAAGTCATGTTTTCCCCCTCAATTTTCTGACTACAAACGTGTAACTGGTAAGTGTGGGGGTTTTGTTTTGGTTTTTTTTCTCTGAACTGCAGACAAGTGCTTAATGAACTTGTACCATGGTGTTTACCTTAAGGGCTAGCTTTCATTATAAAATGGCTTTGGACAAGCATCACATGAAAGGTCCAGACTTTGCCAGGCTGTAGCTAAGGTCATACTGGAGCATCATAGAGAAGTCAAAGTTGTTCTTCTCAGATTTTCATGCAATGTCAGAAAACACGCTAGAAGTAACATGATCAGTAGGAATGAATATGACAAAGCTGCCTGGAAGGTCTTTCTGGAAATAGGGGAGGAGGTGCAACATCTCCAGTACTGGATCCTCTATCTGGCATTGGAGCAAGAGCCACCAATGCTTACAGCTAGTGTAAATCCTAATTTGCTAATGAAATTCCAAAAATGGAAGTATCAAATGATGTGGCTTTGGAGCTTCCACTGAGACATTGGGAGTGAGGAAGCTAGAGGGCAAAGCCACTGCCTAATATTACCATTTTATAAACAACGGTAAAAGAAGAGAGGTGGCTTCTAATCCACAGCTTATTTGTAAAATAAAGCATATTGGTAGGATTGAGATTACAGTATTTTGTACAAGAAGCTTTTCATGACTATAAGGAAAAACAAATTGGCATCACACATTACAAAAAAGTCCCAAACCTCAAAGTCAGTAATAATCTTCCTTTCAGGAAGACACCAGAAGTTTAGCTGCTTTATTTTGATATAAATTGAACAGGATAAAATAATAGCATAAACCAGAGACTAGAATGACTAGCCAAGATACCCCAGTAGGTCCTTCCCACTTCTAACCCGCAGCATCTATTTTCCTGTAGAGCGCGATGATGGTTTCTGCCCTTCTGAGCCGCTGAGTCACACACTTTAGCACTTGTGAAGTTTGCATCAAGTGTGGAAGTTGTATAGCAGTGGCAAGCCAATGCTAGACATCAGAAAGGCTGTGGAGGAAAGTTGTGACTGAAGACATGGAGCTCCTAGATAGGCTATCCTGGCTCGTGGACCTTAATAAGAGATCTCAGACTAATTAAGCTTTAATACTGTGGGTAGCAAAGGCTGACAGCTCTGCTCTAGCATGACCTGTTCCTCAATGTGCTTTTGTGCCTGCTCGATTTTTTTTCCCTTCCTTCCCCAGCTGTAATCCTTATGGAACATCTGCCCCAGCCAGGAACAAATGGCAGCTTGTTCTCTGTATGCCGTGTCCTTGTCGGTACACTCAGGTCCTGAAATCCTTCCGCCCTTTGTTCCTCTGCTGCTTTTTTCCTCCCTCTAACACTGCAAGACTTAATTAATCCAATGCTGAAATCCCGCAGGTGCTGTAGTTATTTTTAGCATTAACATTAGAGCTCTGCAAAGGGTGGATGAAGATTTATGATTTTGTCTCCTACAAATCTCATGGCCTTTCCTTTCTCTGCTACAACTTGGATGGATTCCAACACCCCCCGTCCCCCTCATGCCCCAAACTGCCTTTTATTTCTTTAATCAAAGAGCTGCGAGGGCTGGCAGTCTTGCCCCATGACCGTGGGGCAGAGTGGGTCCTGCGTCCCTTCTGGAGTTCAGCACATCTAGAATTTCTGCTCTTGTTTACAGTCATTAAAACTCTTCATCATTAAAAGACCCTTTTTAGTGCTTTCTGTTGTGAACTGGGAGAAGAAAGGTTGCTTAAGCATGTGAGCACCTGCAGTTGCTCACCAGCCACTGATGGATGCCCAAGCAGTGATCCCCCACTCCTGGCCAACTCCCCCCAGTTTATATGCTGGGCATGACATCCTATGGTCTGGAATATCCCTTCATCTGGTTCAGGTCAGCTGTCCTGGCTGTGGCCTCTCCCAACTTCTTGCGCACCTGCTTGCTGCCAGAATGGGAAACTGAAAAATCCTTAACTTAGGGTAAGCGCTACTTAGCAACAACTAAAACATCAGTGTGTTATCAGGGTTATTCTCACACTAAATCCAAAATACACTGTACCAGCTACTAGGAAGAAAATTCACTCTATCCTAGCTGAAACCAGGACAGCACCCAAACAGAACTTTCATGGTGGAAACTTGCTTTGTTTTCTACTTTAATGTTTTCATCCTCTCTTCCATTTCTTCCCACAGCTAACAAATCCATGCTTGACATCAGTGGGCACCAAGTTTGCCTCTATGAGGGCATGGGGAAATATTTTTTTTTCAGTAAGAACTGTAAAAAATGAATTTGGGTCTCTCTCTGCTTGTGTCTTGTGCATTACTCTCCTTCCTGGGCTCTGCATGTCCCAGCACGACTGTGGTGTTACAGTCTGACCGGGATACAGTTGTTCCCACGGATTAATTTTTTTCCCCAAGTCAGGCGTGCCGTACATCATAGCTGTTTCCTGGCACACCTAAGTCTAGCTTCCAGTTTACACCCCAAAACCCCACTTAAAATTAATTTAATGCATCAGGCAGGCAGCTGTAATTACCACATAGTTTCCAGCACGTGCTTAGGCATGCAAGTGTGCCCACCTGTGCCAGTTGGGAGCTGCTGTTTTCTGCCTGTGTCCACCTCCTGCTTGAGTGTAGCTCCCATATGCTGAGAGGACCGTGCTCTGGATCTGTGGGGGCACAGAATTCTCCCTGGTGACAGAATCAAGTGCTTAGGAGAAGTTATTGCTGTCTAAATTATTCTGCTTCTCTGAAAGCAAAATTCCCTCTTTGGTGCAACATTTTCCAAAATCTGGATGATTATCAGCAATTCCTAGTAGTATGCCTTTGCAGCAGTGCTGTAGACTTTGGGAAGTTTTTGGGGGTTTGTGGCTCCGGACACAGCAGCAGTTGCCATGTTGGAGGATCCCACCTTTTCCTCCACCAAGCAGGGTTTCCAGCATGGCAGTGAGCAGTGTGGCTGTGCTGCAGCGCCAGCCATTGGAGGGATAACCAGCTAGGGGTGTCTTCAGCTATACATTTCCCCATACAAACGTGAAATCAATACGCTGAAGCAATTAACTAGACTTCATAAACTTCAGCTGGCAAGATTTCTGGAGTCTATTCAAAAAGGCAGCAACAGTTCCTGGGTTGCCTGAGAGGAAAATAAGCTCAGGGGATTTCTTTTGTTTAATGGGTGAGGAGGACACAGCCAAGCTGAAAGGGGAGAAGATTTAATGACAGCCTCAACTAAGGAAAAAAAAAATAAAATGGAGACATCTCTCTATCTTCTTCTGTTCCACTGTTACAAGTGGAGAAATCAATCTTTCCAACATCTGAATAGGATTAAAAAATTGCCCTTACTCACTACTGTCACAAGCACCTCTTTTTGGTAGCCATTAGTGAGTAGAATCTGGTAACTCTTTGTTTGGCAAAAGGTGGTTCATTTGTCTGAAGAGCTGAATGAGGAAACTGCTGTTTTGACAAGCAGAGCAAAGTTGTCAGGCTCCTTTTCCCTGTAGGCTGCTATACTTCATGTTCCTGGTGCCAGATAATATTTGACATTTAATTTAAGACCCTCGGTGCCTGCATATAAAACTTTACTATGATAATAGTGATAAAGTGGCCAAGTGTTGTATTTGACAGTCTTTTCTTCCTTTCTCCTGATTCATCCCCATACTCAGTTCGGGCTGACGGATCTGACTTGAATTCAGGAGAGGAGGAGACTTAACCCTGAATTTTTATGAATTGAGGAGACCTGACTTGCAGATAAAGATCTAACCATGAGTCTTATTCTGACTGTGAGATTTTTCATTGAGTCACTCCTAAGATGCCAGGCAGAATTTATGCAGAGGAGAAGGAATGGGTGAGGGATAGTGTCAGCAGAAGAGAAGGACCTTCTGTTTGTAATTCATCCAATTACTCATTTTCTCACAAAGTAGCACATACTGTATTGATCAGTAATGCATTTCCCACAGAAAAAAACCAGCACTAATAGTATCGACAAGGCTGTGTTTGTACTGAGGAGGAGATAGCTGGATTTTTCTGAAATCACGTTGAGCTGTATCAGCGCTGTTGGTGTTCTAGTCTATCCTGCAGGCGAAATTGGGTCAGGCTGGTGGCTCCCGGGAGGAGAACTCAGCGACGCCGTGGCTGCACTCTCCTGCGGGGTGCAGCGGCGGAGCAAATGACAGGGACAGTATGTCTGTCTTTCACAAGCAGTCAATCTTGGGAAGAGCTGAGGTGGTAACGCTGGGGCTCTGGCCGTATCACGTCAGCGGTGCTTTGTCAGCACAGTTCTCCTCTGCTGCGCGCTTCCACAGGCGGCTGTATCCCACTGTGCCTCTCTGCGGCAGCAGGAGCTGGACCTCACAGTGTTGGTGCCTCAGGATCTTCAATGCATGTGTTATTTTTTGTGCCTAACATACACATGGTAGTTGTCCTGCCCTCTTGACTGCACCCCGAGTCTCGAGAAGGCAGGCTGATCCACCCAGCAGTCTTTTGATCCTAGACAAGATGGCACAGAGACAGTCCTTGTCTCAGCAGCTATAGGGACACAGTTGAAAAGGAGCTCATTTTTTTTCCTCCTTTTGCCTGCCCCCATTTAAAAAATACCCTGTTACTGGGATCAGCACCAATGCTTTGTCAGTTATGTTAGCTGAGTGGGGAGAAAAAGCCATGGTGAGTCATGCTTTTAATGTGGAGGTTAAAATATTACTTGTATGTGTTGGAGACAGTACTTGTGCTACTGCTGGTAGAAAGCAACTGGGAGGGAAATTCTTACGCAAGGAAAAAAATGTTTTACAGAGGCTCTGGGATCTAATGTGCTTCCCAGGAAGAAGTTGCGTACCCAGTCTGACAGCAGAGACTAGAAAGAGTAGATGGATGGTGTTTGAAGTCTTTCAATTTAAAGTGAGTGGGCATGGCACAGTATGGGGGAATGGATTTTCTCTGAGCAGAACAAACATTCAACATCAGGGTTTAAAAATAGTGCCTGCCTGCAGCAAGGCCCCCAGCTCCTTGTGTCACTTCCAACCACCCACTTCCTCCATAATTGTCTGGAGTGCACTTGTTTCTCTCCAGCTTTTAGCAGTTGATAAGATAGCTGTTTAAAAAACCCCCAAACAAACACCCAAACCAAAACAAAACAAAAACCCCAAATAAACCTCAAACTGCCCTGTTATTCTTAGAGAGTCCTTGGGCTCCTTTAGGATATATATGTGATAGAGAGGGTGTGTAGTTGTTTCTGGCGTGACTAAAGCATGGTGAAAAGACAGCTCACGCAGAGGGGATAAAAGTCCACTGATGAAACGTAGCTCCAGCGTGTACCTATATCCTTGCAATTGAGAAAAGCCAGTGGAGACTGGCTGCGATCCCCACCACCAGTCCATATGGTAAACAGTCTGGAGTTGGTCTTGACCCATCACCACCTTTTTGCTGAAGGTATCACGTGGCATACTTTGCAGTGCTACGCAGGAGTAGCTCTTGACTGTGGCTTAGGCTTTGACACATGAGAAATTGGCTTTGGTGGTAACAGGAGCTGGGGCGGTGGGGCTCAGAGGCGGCTGTCCGCAGCAGGTTGCAGCCACTGCAACAGCCATCATGTTGGTGCTGCCAGAGCAGAACACAGAAACACACAAAAAAACGCAGATGGAAAGATGCTCCAGGGAGCATCAAAGTCTGCCCTTCCCTCAGGGCAGGATCATTTGTACCTGCTGTTTCCAACAGATGTTTGTCTAACCTCGTAACTCAATGCAAACCTCCAGCAGTGGTATTCCACAGCTTCTTCCTCATGAGCGCAAGTCTGTTGCTACCCTGAGCATTACAAAGCTTTTCCTAATGTCTGTTTTAAATATTCTTTGCTGTAATTTAAACCCACAATCATTAGCTCTTGAGTACTCCTACCACTACCACCTTCCATTTTTCATTAAGAATAACTATTGCAAGTACTTATTCCTTATTAATAAGTGGCTCGTTCAGTGTTCCCACTTACAAGTGCTTCATAGCAGATGTTCTGATGTGAATTTCAGATTAATTCATTAAGTAAAGTGGGGAAAGGGTTGGTGGGATCTGGCTGAAGCGATCTAGAATAATCAACTGTGTTATTAGTTAGAAAATATGTCAGGCCATATAAGCACTTGATGAGAGCACCATTTAGGAAATGGGAAAGCAGAAAGAAGACATCTGCCAGTTTTTGGTGTAATTGCACAGTCTGCTGTAAGATATTTTCATTGCCTGAGTGGGACAGCAAAAAGGAGGTGGAGGGGCTGATGAGTTGCAGGAAGAGGCTGTTTTGGGAGGGTTACCTTACCTCAGGTGCCTGCTGGCCAGTCTGAGTTTCCGCTGCTGAGTCCTCCAGCACCACTCACGAGCTGCAGGACTGCTAAGATGATGCTCTGCTGGAAGGCAGGGACTGCCAAGAGCAGGTGATTCACGTGCATCTTGCTTATTTCTGGCTCTGCAGCTGGGATAGTGTGCTAAAAATGAGTGAAACCAAAGATCAAGTGAAGAGGTCTAGAAGGGTTTTTTACCACTTGATGCAGCCATTGGGAGCTATGACTCATGCAGTCAAGAGATGATCCTTTAACATTCGCTTTAGATCGATATAATTCTCTTGATGTGACTGAATTACTAACAGCAGCATTTGCAGAGAGATGCATTCAGCTGTCTTAACTTGCACCCCCATTCCCTTTTTCTTGAGTGATATTTGGAATGATGATGATAAAATACATAGTTCTTAAATTTTATTTATTTATATTACTCCTTTTGGAATTATCTTGAACCCCCATTTAGTGGGGAGAGTAAGCAAGGAGGGAACAAATGAAGGGGATGTGTGGTAAAGTTTATGTCCTTGCTTGGAGCTAGACATGGTAAGCAGGATGTGATGTACTCTGTGGCAATCACTGAATGTATTATAACATACAAATTCTCTCTTTGCTACTGCTTCTGCTGCACTAATAGGCAAGATGGTGGAGGACCCACTGTTTTGGGCCAATTCCCAGGCAGGATGGTTAAAGTGACACCCAAACCACTCACTAGCCTATTCACCTGCACTGCTAGATGCTGAGTTTACAGCTTTGTGAACTATGACTCTGTCTTGTTACGCTGTAATCTCTTCTGCTGCCATCTCTGGACTTTTCACCTTGTTCTCTAATCTGAAACAGCCAGTGTCTGTGTTCAGGATCTGCTTATTCTGAAAATAAATCTCCTCATGGCCATAAAAGTACCTTATCTCAATGATCAAAGGGAAGGGAAATCACCAGAGTGCTGGCTTTTTTAAAAGCTCGTGGTGGGGGTAGATTGTCTTGTTTTTCTAACTGATCTTTTCTATGTTAACCCAAAAAGTAAGTAGGAATCCATACGGGGTTGTAGCTCTTAAAGAGCAGGCTGGGGAGAAAGCAGCTTGCTTTATAGCAGAGCTAAGGATAAACGGTACAGGAAAATAAATTGGAATCTGAGGAACAAAGGTTAAGTGTTACGGAAGGATAAATACACTGAAAGCAGGTCCAAGGAAGCAGGAGCTAAGAAAGTAGTTGTGGGGAGGTGCCAAGAGCACAGAAGTGTAGGGACTGTGGGAAAGATGCGGAGAGGTTCTCACTGCCAGCCGGGAGCCCATGCTTTTGCTGCAGCTGCTGTACAGCAGAGCAGGAAGGATTAGGTACAGCTAATCCCACACTGAACTCCAGACTGTTAAATTGCATGGGTTTGACATGTGCGTTTCAATGTTTCAAGTGTTAATTATAAGAAGGCTGGGCAACATCACACTGCAAGCCTGCTGGGCAGAGTTGCTCTTAGACCATGTGTTTCTTTATCACTTCCTTATAGGGGTTTATTATTTCACAGAGGAGAAGCTAGCACCTGCACTGGGATTCTAAATAAATAGATATACTCTAGCAAGACACAAAGTGTTAGCTGAATATGTATAGAAAATTAAGTATTCTTCAGCTGTGTTGAAAAAAGGACTGTTGTTCATTAACCTTCCTCCTTTATACTGGCCAATCTGCCTGGCACTCCAAGCAAGTGGCCACCAAAAGGTAAAGTGCACATTGTGCTAATAAGATGCTAAGGTGTTGTTAGAGACATCGTTTCTGTGGGAAATAAACTGAATGTTAAACAGATGAACTTGGATATTTGTGAAGGACTGTTCCTGCAATTGCTGAGAGGGGGAAAAGTGGTTTTAATTGCCTGCTTTTTACGCTCATGAGTGTCTGGACGAGGAATGGAGAAGTGTGTTTGTCCTGTCCTGTCAGCTACCTGAAAGAGCAGACAGACTCACTCTGCCTTCTGTCAAGGACTGCACAAGGTGCAACGCAACAGAACAAAGTGCGAGAGTCAGGAGACGTGAACTCGGCGTCGTGTCAGCCATAGACCTGGTCTGACGCTGGGCAAGTCACTCATACTGGGTGCCTGCATCCCCCTTGGCTGCTCAGCACTGGTCATTTCACAGCACCGTAGCTGGAGGGAAGGCTTGTGGATGAGTCCTCTCTAGTCTTGCAGTTGCTTATGCTGCTGCTCTGTGCATCGCTCCCTGTATTACATGATCTTTTGTTCTCAAGTGAAAGCTTTCCTTTCTGTGAAGTATGGTGGTTGAAATCTTACAGAGCTGCATTTTACAGAGCTGCATGAAATTGACTATAAACTTCCGTTTGCATAGCCAGAACTTTTTTTAGAACCCAAAAGAACTGTTAAAGCTATATTTGAAAAAGCAAAACCAAAACAAGCTAAGTCAGTTATCCATCTGCACTTTTCCTCTTTGAGCACCCAACAAGCATACTGAAAAAGGCAGGGACAGTTTGAGAGCAGTAAGGCTTTACTGTATTTTCAGGGGCTTTTGGGCAAAGGCTGAGATCTTTCTCCCCTCATTAATTTCCTGATCCACTGAGGGGCTAAGACCTTTTTGAGAATTTTACCTGGTGCATGGAGACTGTAGATGAAAGCGGCTGTGGCATGTGGATTAAAATATCTCCTGCCACCAGCAAGTATGGTTGTTACCCAGAGGGCAGGAAGGTGACCCTTGGCTCCAAGAGGAGCTCTCTCTTCTCATTCTTCATGACAGACTGCCTTCTCCAGCTGGGGATCCCCAGCGTGGGCGGTGAGAGAGGCCCAGTATGGGTCTGGTGGAGAGGGGACATCTCCTCACCCACTGCTGGCATGGGCCTACCTGCCCAGTGGTGGAGCACAGAACTGCTTTGAGAGGACAGACCCGGCTCTTTCCACATTGTTTTTTTAAATTTATTTTATTTTGGCATTCAGTTATTACTTGACAGGCTGCTGTTGTTTTCTGAGGAACACAAACCAGGGAAAGGAAGTTGCATTTTTTTTCTGCTGTTTATAAAGCAATAAAACTTGGATGGAACTTCAAGGAGTAGGGAAAAGGCACTTCGCTAGCTTGAGGCTTTTCTCCATGACATTAGAAAGATGGAACCTTTTCAGGAAGGCATTGGTGCCAGACTTTTCCTAACAAAGATTGGGTTAATCTCTCATTCTGGAAAGTCTCATTTAGCCAGCATAAGGGGGAAAACTGCCTGCCTTCTTTCTGTGAATTTTGTTGTAGGTGTGAGTACTCTCTAATTTCCTAAGGTAGTGCTGAATTTAACCATGAAACAGCCAGTGAGTGTTTTGTGTTTGTGTGGTGGGGTTTTTGTGTTGCGGGGAAGGGCCTGCAGGGCCGGCTCCTGCGAGAAGCTGCTGGAAGCTCCCCCGGCTCCAGCTGGACCCGCCGCTGGCCCAGGCTGAGCCCCTCAGGGAGAACAGGTCTCAGAAGCGGAACGCCCGGGGAGTCGGGGATTGGGATGGGAGAGGAGCCCCTCTGCGGATCCCGAGGGCAGTGAAGGAGGAGGAGGAGGAGGGGGTGCCCCCGCAGCCCGTGGTGAGGCGGCAGGCTGTCCCCCCCAGCCCAGGGAGGGGAGCGGGGGAGCAGATGCCCACCTGCAGCCCGGGGAGAGAGGAGCCCAGGCCAGAGCAGGAGGAGGCCCCCCAGGATGGCTGGGACTCCATGGGAAGGCCTGCACTGGAGCAGTCTGTGCCTGAAGGACTGCAGCCCGTGGGAGGGACCCACACTGGAGTAGCTCATGAAGGACTGCAGCCTGTGGAAAGGACCCACGTTGGAGAAGTTTGTGAAGGACTGTCTCCCATGGGAAGGACCCCACAGTGGAGCAGGGGAAGAGTGAGGAGGAAGGAGCGGCAGAGATAAGGTGTGATGAACTGACCACAACCCCCATTCCCTGTCCCCCTGCACCACCAGGGGGAGGAGGGAGAGAAAATCAGGAGTAAAATTAAGCCTGGGAAGAAGAGAAGGGTAGGGAGGGAGGTGTTTTAAGGTTTGGGTTTACTTCCTAATATCCTTGGTTTTATTTGATTAGTAGTAAATTAAATTGATTTTGTTTCTTCCCCAAGCTGAGCCTGTCTTTTGCCTGTGACCATAAGTGGGGTGTGATTCCTCCCTGTCCTTGTCTCGACCAACGAGAGTTTCCTTGTATTTTCTCCTCCCCATCCCACCAGGGAGGGAGGAGTGAGCAAGTGGCCTCATCATCCTTTGTTGCCGGCTGGGCTTAAACCACAACAGTGAGTAATGTGGCAGTCAAAAGTTGTGGAAAGTTGCAGTAGTTTGGCTGTAGTGTTGAAGGAGGTAGCTCTAAAGTGTAAGACATGGTGCTGTCACATCACTGCCATTTCCCTGACCTCTCAGGAAGCTGCTTTACAGCAGTCTGACTGTATACAGTGCCTCCTGTAAGAAAGACATTAAATTTAAATTCAGATTGCAAATGCATAGTTATTCTGCTATCCCCCTGTGTGCAAAGAATATTCCCAGATATGTGCTGCATGAGCATCTGAAGCTTCAAAAACAATTAGCTGATGAGCAGATACCCAGCAAGTGCCACTGAGAAATACCACCATCTGACTGGTCTCAGCTTTTTTTTCATCCTCCCAAATGAATGAAGAGAAAAGCTGGACTGAAAATAGTGTGAGGATTGCAAATTCTCTCAAGGCATGGCCCTTACATACAGTAATCAGGTTTTATTTTGGGAAGAACTCTGTGCAGAGGGTATTTTTGACACTAGGTTCCAGTTGCCTAATTAAACTTCTCAAAACAACTACAACAAAATGCATCACCCCTGGAGCAGACCAGAGCTTTGGAAAACAGCCAGATAAATCTACTAAGAACAAATAGAAAATTTCCTGTTCCAGGCTTATAAACTTCAAAATCCAGATGGGGTAGCTCTCCAGCAACTGTTGCTGCTGTGCAGACAGGACAGGGCAGACCCTGGCAGGAAGAGGATGTCCCCTTGCTCTTTTCTTTTGCTTACCTCTCTGTTCCTTCTTTTCAAAACAGCAGCCACGCAGATAAGCGCCTGAGATGATGCTCCTGCCTTGATTTTTATTATTAGATCTCCACTTCCAATTCCACCGTCATTTCAATGCTTGCCTCACAAGGTGAGGCGCAGAGCCTTTGTACCTGGCAGGATGGCTGGTTGATAGGATTAGTGCATCTGCAGTGAGCGTGCTGCTTTGGCTGCCTGCCTGTGCTGCTTCCTGCCCTTGACCCTTGCAGGTTTTTGCTGGAGGATGCCCTGTGAGCAGTTTTGAAGAGAACTTTCTGCACAGGTTTCCACTGATATCTAACCATGTTAATTAAAAGGACACCTATAGTGCAGAAAGCTACCTGCTGGTACTAGCCTTGCCTGTCAATTGGGGTTAACGTGAGCCCGTTCAAAGATGCTGCCTCTGGATGGTATCTAGCATAAGCTGTAAAGGATATATTTTATTTTTTTTCTGCCTGTGTTCTAATTGCAGTAAGAAGTTTTGGTAGTACACCTAATAAGATCACCTCAGCTCTCTGTCCTAAGCAGTTCTCAACTGATTATAGTGTTACCCAATCATAAGCATTTTGGCTGAAATTTTCTGTCTGGGCTATCTAACCTTGTTATTATTTTTAGGTTTTCGTCCAAAAAAATGTCCAGCCTTTTCCAGGAACAATACTGGGAGGTGAGCATTGCTTTACATTAAAACAAACGAGCAAACACATCCTGGCAGCTGCCTTCTCTGTGAGCTGGAGTGCCCCAAATGCTTGGAAGCCAGTTTTGGGATTTGGCAGAGGTGTGGCCCTTGGGCTCATGAGTGAGCATTTCCCCTTCTGTGAGAAGTTGCCCACTTTTAAGCCATATCACGTGTATGCAGCAGTGACTTCAAAGTTTCCCTGCTGAACATTAAGGTTTCCTGTGCACTGAAGGGCTCAACCTGTCCCATCGCTCACTGCTGACCACCCTGCTGGTGAGCAGAGCAAGCAAAGATGCATGTGCCATGCACTAGTTAGAGACAGGAGAAGGGACAGGTCAGGAGGAGTCAATCAAGTAGGAGGAAGGGCAGGACGGTCTGTGCCCAAGAAAGCGTGCCATATCCTACACCCTCTGGAGAGGAATCCATGGTTGCTCTCAATCAGCCAGGATCTTGGTGGCAGCCTGACTCTCCCTCGCTCATTTGGCATCTTCCTACTGGGCAATCCAGGAAAAATAACCCAAGTTTTCCCCTGGATCAGCTGCCTGACCTGGCTCCCCATGAGGTGACAAGTGTTCGTGGCATTTCAAAGGAAGCAGGAGTACGGGATGGGGAGGGCTGTGCTTCCCTGCAGGTAGATGTCCTGCAGAACTTGCTGGCAGCTAGCACACCTAAACCCTGCCTGTGGAAGCATTCTTAGAGGGAAAAAGGACGTGTGAGCAATCCAGCCTATGTAAGTGAGATTTAGGCTTATA
>JAVJGG010000032.1:26513716-26551007 GCA_035590195.1 Aviceda cuculoides | reverse complement strand
GGACACATAGAAATCATATAAAAGGAGTATTGTTGTATGCAATAAACGGCATTCACTTGATCATATTGATCGTCTCGCGTCTGTCCATTTCAAACTCCCGCACCTGCCGGCAGTTTACTTTGTTCTTTGTCCGGCTGATCAATACAAAGGCCGACAACTGTTACTCCTGTAAGTTGCTGTGTTTGGCCAAGTAAAGAGGTCTGCAAAGCAGGTCGGTGGGCTAAGCATTGCCATTGATCCCCGAGGGGGACAATGTGAGATCACTCTGTAGTACTTCTGTTCTGTTGGGTTCTTCTAGAATTCCTTCTTCCAGTTAATTTTGATTTTGACTGATACGCGAAATGTATGTAGAAAAGATCATTATTGAGACTGCATGTAGCTTTGACCATGGTGGACTGCTCTGAGAATGAAAGGGGTTGTAGAGGGATGAAAGTTGCTTATTTTTGCATCCCTTATTGTTTGTTGCAGAGGCTGTACTGTATGGAGTGGATGGAGTGCAGCAGGGGAAGGGATCTAATGATAGGATTAAAGCAATTACATTGGTCGATAGAGTGATTTTTTTTCATTTCTCCTCCTCCCCAAAAAATCCCCTATTGGATGCTTGAAGAATATCTCATTCTTCTGATTAATCTCAATTGAAGCAATTCTATTATTTAAACATCATAGCTTTCTTTTTTACCTTTCCAAACTGCTCAGCCTTCTCAGTTGCTTCTTAGAAGCTCATACAAAGATATTCCTTTCATTTGTGCCTCAGTTCTTAAAATGAGAAGGGGTCCCTGTTGGGAGGTGATGTCCTTTTGTTCAGAACACTGAGTCCTAATATTATTACTCCTTTGTCCTTCTGAGTAGACCCTGAACAGATGAGATTTTACCTCATGTATTCTGTTCAGCTCAAGTGCATGTAGGCAAAGGAGGAAATTAGATCAAAGCTTATATTTTGCTAAATCTATGTTCTTTGTATGTACAAGACATAAATAAAGACAGTCTCTGCCCTGAGGAGCACTGAAAACCCCTCTGAAGCAAGGTCACACTCCTTTTGTCTATGAATTTTTCCCTGAGTTCAAGTATCTTTGCAGAACACACAAAACACTGTAAGATTGCTGCAGTGTGCTCTTTGTGGGGTGATCCATGAAGGTAACTCAAACTTCATTGAGGGAGAATGGTGAGAAAGGACTTGCTAACCTAGTGGTGTTTCACGTGGAATATATTGTACCAGGGCCTGATAGCGACAGTTAGCTGAGTGGTTTTTGGATAAGAAGGTGATGTTGGCTTGACAGAGAAAGCTTTCTGGGACTGGATTCCTGGGATCTGAGATTAATTTTCTTCTGATGATGAAGAAAAATAAGATGTCCATTTTGGTACTGTTGCACTGGAATTGCTGTAGTGATGCTACTTTTCCCTAAAAGTTGCCCAGTTTTGACCAGTGAAATAGAGTAGATACTGGCAAACCTGGTCCCACCACTTATCTGTGGATAACAGCCTCTCTGAGTTTCAGCTCATTGTCAAGGACATCTGATGTGAGAATCTTTTGACAGAGAAGTCCAAGTTCACAGGATCCAAAAGAAGTGCTGTCGCCTCTGCAAGCAAAAACATTTGCTTTGACTGTTGTATGGCACTTGTCACTTGTGAACTGTTGACATTTAATTAATGGTGTTAATTGTTAGTGGAATCTAGTCCCATTAAGTTACAACAAAATTAAAAACAGTGAGGTTAGATGTGAGGGGAAAAGTAATCTGTTGCTAATGAAATTTTCCTTAGAGGTCAAAATTGGCCAGCTCCACAGAGGCCACCCTGCTTTGCAGCACAGGTAGGTCTCTCAGGAAAGGTTGCCTTTTTGTGTATTTTGGCAGAGTCGCATAGATTGTCTGTAGCAATTACTATTCTGTAACTCTTCCCGGTGTTCCTATTTTCAGTTCCCAACTTCAGCAATTGTTATTTGGTAATTTTCTTCCTCTGGCAGATTCTCCTTTCCACAGAAAGAAGAATGTTTTGTTGTTTAGCCCCAGGATCTTCTGGATCATGAGGATGCCTGTCTCTTCAGGCTACCATGGTAACAGTGAAGACCCACGGAATTTTTGCTTTATTTTGGGGGGCTACATCAGGGTGTGGGGCCTGCTTTGCCCCTAAACTTTGGGGGCTGGGACTGGCTACCCATTAAAAAATGTTAATTATTTGCTTGTATTTCCCCTAGAATGTTTGTTTTGACATCAAATGCAATTAATTATAATATCTCAGGGAAGTGTTTTATTGCATGAACAATGTGTGTTGAGGGGAGAAAAACACTTTTTGTTAATGTGCCAGTGGTATGTGTATGGCCTGAGTATTCAGGCCTGAACTTTGAGAACACAGTGGTTTCCTTTGCTATGTACATATAGTCATATGCAGGTAATATTTAATTAATTGAAATACAAAGGACAAGCCAAAGTGGAAAAATGAGTGGAGAATGTTGTATTTTGATGGCTTCCAAAAAATGTTGTATTTGAGAGGTGTGAATTTATGCACTACATTTAAGGCTCCTGCTCAGAGGAGAGTGAATATTTATCGGGATTAGCAGCATCTTCTGCATGAGAGGTGTCAAAGCAGGCTGTCAGCATAAGAATGCATTCCTGTTGTTCTCTGGTTTGAGACTCATTCTGTCAACTCAGTGCACCTTTTAAAAACTTCTTATTTATTTATGTGATGCCAATTATCTGAGGTCTGTAGACACAGGCTAGATCCAAAAAGATGGACAGTCATTTCACTGTATTCAGGGGTGGTTCGATGCTATAAGTGGCATTACTCCTAATTTGCCTCTGGGAGGGCAAATTCCCATCTGTCAGTCTAGGGAAAAAGAGGTTTAGTTTGGCATTGCCCCTGTGGACAATGCCCCTGACATTTCCACAAATGTCAGGACCCAGACCTATGTCTCAAAGACTTTTGTTTAGAGTTAAAGGCAATAAAATAAAAATATGTATACTAGTCTTGCATACTCTGCCTTTCATGGGAAGGGGGGGAGATAATTAGTTGATGAGAAAAAATATTTGTCTATTTGTGTCGGTCACTGTGGTGAAACCAGAAAATCAGTCATGAAACTAAACTTCATGTCCCTGGGACTTTGTGACCCAGTATATAATATAATCTGTCAAGGAAGAAAATCAGTTTAATAGGCTTTAAATTTAGGAGCATGCTGAACCTGTAACTACTGCCCAGTTTTTGAACATGGTTTGTTTTGTTCATTGATTATTTTTGTTTGGTGTGTTGTCAAAGTTGTGACAATCTAAGGACATAGCTAATCCAAGGTTTGTAGAGACAATGTATTGCATTAAACCAGCAAATATAGCTGGAAAAGTCAAAGATGCTTTCAAACACACAGGCAGCACTTGATTATGATTTGTGTGCCCACAAGCCTCTCTGCTTCTCCCAGCTCTACCATTTGGTCTAATCCGAGACAGTCTGTCTGACCACAAACCCTGTCCTACCTGGTCCTTCACTGGTATCTACAAGCCGCAGGAACATTGCCACATTCTGCTGGTTAAGGTACACAGCCTGCCTCTGCTTGCTTACATATTTTTTCCAGGAACAAATGACCAAAATGAATTTTGCACCAAACAATTTTTTTGTAGGCAAGGTAGGAAGCCTTGAAGCAATGAAGGAATAACACAGCTTTGTTGGGAAAATAGTCCTCCACCCTGCTGCTGTAGCTGTTTATAATTACTTTTTTACTATGAGTGCATTTTTTAATATTAGTTTTTGAAACCTTCCTGGTTAAAATAAAATTACTCTAATGAAGTTTCTTTCTACTGCTGGTAGTCTAATTGTTGGTAATTGAGATAAGACGTTTGGAAGTGGCCATTATCCGCTAACCTACTGTGTCAGTTTTGTTAAGCCTCCATAGCTTTAGCTTATCCCACCTCTATACCCACCAGTCTCAAGTCATACATTAATTCTTAGAGGGGATTCTGTTTTCCAGAATCTCTTCATCAATACGGTGCTCATAGCACTCTACATGTGGTGATCTTCTTCTCAGTAGGAACAGAGACTCAGAATTACCTTGGAGCACAGGAATGTTATGGGTTCTATACAGATAACAGGGGTTTGCCGCCTTCTGGGTCTGGTAGCAGATCTGTGCTGTATCCCAGGAGCTGTAAGTGCTGTATTTCTAGAGGATGCTTCAGGATTCAACTCAAGGAAGGGGGAATGAATTTCAGGGTGAAACTCACCCCTTCAAGATACGGTCTGGTATGGACTCTGTTCTGAGGCCATGTCCAGGAGTATACCCAAAGTTCAGTTATCTGTTTCAGTTACACTTTATCTGCATCCAGGCAGTCCTTTGTGGATGAACAGCCTAGAATTTATAAAAAGGGATTTTTCTCTCCTAAGATCTGCAGGTAACCTGGAGAGACAAAAATGTATATTCAGCAGGAGTTTGACAAAGCATGGCAGCTGGTCTGGAAGGAGGAGCAGAGTGCGCTCTGCCTCGAGGATCTGCAGGAAGCAGTGGCTGCTGCTTGTCTGACTGCGGTGCTGGCTGAAATCCGTGTCCATGTGGCAAATGTGATCAGCAGAAACCTAAAGGCAACTGAACACCTGCCTTCAATGAGCTGACCTTGCTCAAACCCAAAGTAAAACCTAAGAACAGGTAAAGTAAATTACTCTTTGGCTTAATCTTCTGTTGCTTATATCAGCATTAAATACGTTTGTAGATGTTAAGTATCCAGGGTGATAAGCCATGATGTGAGTAATAATGCAGGACAAGCTGTGCAATTACATTTAGATGCCCACATATTTTCAGTGGTTATGAGGGGCAAAAAGCCAAATGTCTTCAGCCACTTAATTCTGGATTTCTGGTGCATTGTACATAAAATTCTTGAGAGATGCTCTTGCTTCATAAAAAGTGAAAGAGTGCTTTATCATTTTTATAACTTGGCTGACAAATAGGGACACCCAGCTATTCAAAGCTCCCTTACAGTCCAATCACTTCTCTGCAGTAATGCTTCCTGAAAGTAAGAATCGTTGTATATGCAATATTGCACATGTGTCTCTAGAAGAAGAAACTGTTATTAATATTACAGACACTGTTCTTAATTCACCTAGATCCCCAAGAGCCTCTGCATCTCTAAGCTTTCTCCTCGTTGCCTGGGTCCTGGATGGCTGTGCATGGAGGGTAGATCAGTGAAGGATTTCCCTTCTTGCTTGATAGAAGCCAGATTTTGGATACATATTTGCTCAATTATAGTTTGTAGTCTTCATATTCAAAATTCTGGTTAGGCATGTTGTAAAAATGAGAGTGCAATGAAGGTTTGAGCAGTCCACACTCTTTCCTGGACAAAGCAACCATGATGTTGAACTCCCCTAACTTTGTAGCTCTTCAACGTGGAGGCTCTAAGTAATTTTGAGTAATTGCATGTCTAGAAATTCGGTTTCTGGCAGAGATGCACCTATGGAGAAATTCCAACAAACCCAAGGAAGACAAAAATGAAATTGGTTCCTTAGAAAACAGAGCTAAACAGATGAGAGGACATAGTAAGACTGAAAATTCTGATTGCGTGGATATATGAGCTGCTCTTGATTTTGGGGAGCTCTGAGTCTGTATTTTAAAGCCCTGCCTTCCTGGATTTGCTGCACTGAATGATACTGGGATGTCCTAGAGAGAGGTGGGTGAAGAACAGTTGAATTTTCTCTTCAACTCTGTACCATGTAGGGGGGCTGGCAGCAATTTATTGAATTTTCACTCAAAAAAAAGACTTTCGTAGGCAGCAGCAACACTAACAGCTGAACAAGCTGGTCTTGCAAATAGGCATATCTGCTAATCAGCTTCCATTAGTAAACTTGTCCTTAGTGCTAGCAATCTATACAAACAAAAACCTCACATGTCCCAGTGTTATCCTTAGTTATGTTAAGGTTTCGGCATGTGCCGTAGAATGTATGTGTTTAGGTTTCCTGAACGGGAAATGTTACACTTTTGTTCTTTTTCAGTGTCTGCCCATTTGAGTGCTAAGTATCGGGTAGCTAAGGTTTGGGTTGGATAAACTGCCATCCAAAATTCACTTACAGCCAAATTTCATAGTTCATGCACCTGAAATAAGTCTCATATGACACCTCTGGTTCTATAGTCCTGGTCTGAATCCAAAACATGAAGATGTTTAGGAGAAACTGTGGTTGTGGGAAGAAGAGAAGTCTATCCAAACATTTGGAAAATGTACAGTTTGTATTTTTCTTGTAAACTTTAAAAACCTGTGATGTGGTTTCTGTTTTTTCCCCAGACAGCTTTGACTTTTCCACATTAATCATTTTACTCATCAATTTGTTTTCCTTTGTCCTTCACTCAGCAAAAGCTTCATAAAATCCCTGCTGTTTATGGTTTCGGTATTTGTTGCAAGGTGAGGCAAATTGCTCTTCTTAGATCATAAAACAACACAAGTGCTGGATACACATGTATCAGTCAGGGCTTCAGGTTTCCAAGCCACAGCTATGGAGCCTGTTCTTCACATGGGGCTCCTAAACAAATGTTTAAATTAGTGCTAAATCCATAAAATGGCCTTTCACATGCTTGAATATCTATGGTCTCAGTATGGAATTTAAAATAATTTTCATGCAGTCAGTCAGAGCTCCATAGGCAAGGTGAGTACCTCGTGTGCTTAGCACTGCATAGGTGCTTGGTAAGAGATCAAGAGAATTTGCAGTTCAATATCAGTATTTCCTGAAGGCTTATATATTTCAACTGAAAGCTTATAATCTCAATATATACACTTTTAATTCATATAATTCTTTTAACTCAGTCCTGCAAAACTCAGCTCTGCTGAAATTTAGTTCATTGGACATTCAGTTCATTGGTGTTACAGCAGGGAGGAATTTTTAAGAAACTCAAATTTGAAAGAGCCCAACAAGTCTGCACTGAAACTTTAACTTTTTTTTTGATGCTCTAGGGAGAGATTAATTCAGCTCAATCACTTCTGATTCACCTGCAGCATAAAGGGAACTGCAGACACTTTAATAGCTGAATTGAAAGGTTGTTGAGTCACCATTATATCTCTGTAGTCTTTGTTCACTTGCTATTTTGCAGCTGCTTTTACTGTTATTCACTGAGTTGCCACAGAAATCTCTGATAGGGGTACTGTGAGATTTTTATTTCCCTGGCAGTGGGAGAATCTCGGTGCTAATCCAAATCATTACTGCTAGCACCCGGGGGCTTTGCATTGAAAGTGCGGGTCGTACAGCAGAATTTGTAGCAGCAAGTGATGGTGTCCAAGTGTTAGGGAAGGGTATCCTGGGTTTTGTGTCTGAAGGTCCCTACACTTTTGAATCAGGCTTTAGAGGACTTAGGTGGAATGTGCCTTGTCTGGGACTTGGGACCTTGGGTACTACCATATTCGAAGTCATTAATAACTCAGTAAGTACATTATTGTATCTCTGCATTTCAGTTATATGAACTGAACTGGATTCTCTCGTATGTGTAGGCTGTAATTCATGAGTAGCACCAGACTAAGTTACACCATCCTGCTCGTTTCTCAGAGGTTACTGTGGAAGATGACTTCATGGTTCCTGAAGTACCTTCTACACTTTGGAAAGGTACTCAGCCTGGAGTGCTGAGGAAAAACAGAATTGATGGTTGCTACCTTTACCTTACTACACCTGGGTAGAAACTGTAGGGGCATAGGTTTGGGGTCATGAATGGCTTTACCATGTGGGCCACAAGGTTTCCAGTACAGAGGCATGGGCTGAGCTGTTCCAATATGATCAGGAACAGAGCAATATAACAGAGCACGAAGGCCCTTATAACTTGCTACACCATAAAGAAATGACTAAAATAAAATATTGTGAAGGGATTTTCCTGGTCTGACTGCAACAATGAGGAGAAGTTGATCCTTAATTCTGCTCTTTTTCCCAGTACATATGAGGAGGGGAGCAAATCAGAGCAACTGTGTGCTATGCAAGGTCTCCCAATTACCCATATGGCTGCAGGGAACATAGCAGCGGTGTTACACAGTAAGTTCAAAGGCACTTTAAGCAATTTTTTACTGTTCAAATGAGAAAAATTGGATAAAAAAAGCCACTATTCTGATCTAGGAGTTTGATAATTAGAGTATTCCATCATCACATTTCATTTTATAATCAGTTTGTGCAACTGTGGGAGCTTAAAGCATGTTGCATCAAGTCAGGCAGACCTAGTGCAGCTTTCTGCCAAAGGTAGGCTTATACAGGAGCTGAGCTCATCCTTCCAAAACCAAAGAAGCAAATCAGTACATGCTTTAAACCTAGACACTTCAGAGTAGTTTTACCAGTGTCCCACTAACTGGCCCCAGATGTGTTAGAAATTTGGATTCCCTTATGCTACACATAGCCTTTGATCAGGTATTAAACAAATTTGTACCTGGTGCCTCCTTTCTTGGGTGTGCAATTGATGATGCTCAGCATTACTCTTTTTATTGCTCGTGGGGAAAGGAAAATTATTTTTAGAATGGTGTGTGTGTTTGGAGGGGAGGTAGAAGAAGCAAATATTTTGTATTTTTTCCTCTTCATTCAAATAAGTCCATCGATGTAATGCTTGCAATGATGCTTGCGATGCAGGCTTCAGTATCCCTCTGTTAGCACAGGCGAAAGAATGAAATGGATTGCCAGCCTGGATCTCACTTGTGCTCTCCTCTGAGTTCAGAATTAAAATGAACTGTAAACAAAAGTAACAGTGTTTCCCTTACCCATTTCTCCTGGGAGAAAGGGAAATAAGAAATAGACAGCATAATAATGAAAAGAAAACCATGTTTTTAGAATTCTGTCTCTCATAGCCAGCAGTCTTGTGAATAGTCTTGGGGAAGGGACTTTCTTTCTAAGTGCCTAACTGGTTCTTCGCTTAACCACAGGCTTTGTCTTTTACTCTGTATCTCGGGTGTTTTGCAAGCCTATGTCTCGTTGACCACAAGGGTGAAAAATAGTAGAGTGTGTGAATATATATCCAGCCAGATTTTTGACCTTGCCCTGATGGACGGTGAGGAATTAGCAGCAAGAGGAGAAAGCAGTCTACATTGTCATAGTTCATGTAAATGCCTAAATAACAATAAGAAAATTATCTGTAAGCAAAGGTGTCTTAATGTAATGTCTTTCAAACTGCAGTCCACAAGGCTTCAGTTGACTTACAAGGCAAATGCTTGAAGTGGTCTGAAGTGTGCTGAGGTATGCTGTAGATGTTTAGTTGCTTAGTTATGTTAAATTGCATGACCACTTTGGTTTATGTAACATAATTCCTTTCCAGATTGTCCAAGCAATTAGAAATCAAGGCTTGCTTAATACAATTCTGCCCCTCTGTTTTTCTCTGGGTCAAAGTAGTGGGGAGCAGGGGAAAAGGTGGTTTTTGTGTGTGCCCATTGCAAAAACTCCAGTCTGCACAGATCTTTTGTGATTGACACAGTTACAATCACCTGATGTAAGTAATCTTGATGCCTTCTGTAACATGTATGGCTTTGAAGAACATTGATTCTCTTCTGATAGTTGTTTTATACCTCTATTTTTGTTAACTTGACTGGAGTTTGTTCTTATTGCAACTGTTTGTAAGAAGCAAGAATCTGTCCCTATGTGTTTTGCAGCATTTGCAGTTTAATTTAAACTCTGCTATGAAAAAGAAATGGGATCTCTGAAATGCTAGGTATCATTAGGCTCCTGGTATTTACACACCATCTGCTCCAGTACACGATGGATAGCTGATCAGCTCCTTTCTGTAACGGGAGGTACCATGGTATTACTGTGAGTGGATAATGTTGGTCCCAGTTCTCTACTAGTGTGAAAGGAAAGAAAACAGGGCTTAAAGAGGGTGTACTTGTATTTTAATCCTTCATTAACTGCTGTGATCATATATTGTTGTGCTATTTAAATGCAGGAATAAATGCATTTGGACCATTAGCTCCTTCTTGACCCAGTCATATATGGGGATGATGCCCTCAGCAGGGGACAGGTCTTGTCTCCCTTAATGACAAGTGATAGACTCTCCCATTGCTAGGTGTTTGGTTCAGAAAGGATGGCTTTCTAAAGTGCTGAACCTAATACCCTCATCTTTCTCTTTTTTTTTCTTTTTTTTTTTCCTTTTTTTTTTTTTCCCTGCAGAGCCAAGATGAGAAACGCAGGCAAGAACACTTTTCTTGCCCTTCTTTTCTTATCCTGCCTTCTTTGATATCTGAAATTCAGTTTTGAGAGCAGATGCTTTTAGAAATTTGTATGGGCCAGTAGGGACTGGTCACAGCTTTAATGTTGAAAAACCTCCTTCTAATCCAATTTGTGCCAAAAGGTGCTTGTTGTTAAAATGCTTGAACACATGTATCTAAAAGCATGCTGAAATGGTTTGTTCTTAGCATGTGTTACGCATCCACAGCTCCCATTAGCTTTGACTGGACCTCTGCTTAAACTTTTGTTTATTTAGAAACCTGTTTTAACACTACATTCTTTTATGCCTCTCAAGCACATTTAGACTGGAGAAGAAAGCTTGTAACCATCAGATGAGGTAAGTTCTTGACAAAAAGAAGAGAGAGGACAAGATACCAAAGTGTTCTAGCATTGTTGTGTTTAATAAAGGAATTACATGCTTGAATCAAGAAGAAGCTTGGGCTGCTGGCAGAGGGAAATCTGAACCAGTGGACACATAGTGTTTTAAATAGTGATGGTACGAAGGCAAAATTTAGCAAATAAGGTTATTGAAGTCTTAGGTGTTTGTGGGTGTGGGTTCTTCAACTTACAGTACTACTTTCAATTTTATAGCTATAAGCCAGAAGCTGGGGAAACCGTGGATGCTGGCCCACTGATTACTAGTATTATCTATAACCTGTATTCAGTCTGAAATCCTTTCCCTTAAAAATTAGGAAATTAATGAGCACAGCAATGTGAGGAACAAGCATTGAACATGAATATGATGCTTCGTATTACTTTCTGGTTTTTATCTTTTTTTTTTTAGCATATCTAGCCTCTTATTTATCTGCTTACAGAATTACTTGTGCACAACTCCATCTGCTAGGTTGCATCTGGGAAAAAATGGGGATTCATCTGGGGAACATCTGATGCCACACTTAGGAAGCATTTTTTTGCTTGACTAATCTCAGTTAGTCAGCAATATTTAAGCTATAAGCTTGTAAGCTGACACACTGAATGGTTCTTTCTAGATCTTCTTTTCCCAGATTCCTGCTGGATTTTTAGAACCCCTTGCTCTTCCACACTGAAGCTGTCTAGTCTAATTCTGCACTGACACCCAATGTTCTGAGATTCCCAGAGGAAACTGGTAGCATTTATAGCCTGTCAGTCCAGCTGAGACTCAGGAGGGATGCGTACCTTTCTGAGGACCCACCCTCTCCTACCTGGATGAAATCTTGAAGATCTTTGACTTTGTGGCTAGACTGAGTTGAATGCTGTGGTGAGAATGAGTTGATGAAGGTAACCGGGTGATGGAGAAAAAGCAGATCTTCCCATTATGTGATTGTGGGACTCTTGATCTGGTGGCAAATGTTTTAATGTCATTTTGAGATTAAAGCCAGGAAATAGGAAAGAGTGTTAACTCTTACAAGCCAGTGATGGAGTGCTGCCTCTGCAGAGCTGCCCTGCTACACTTGTTGGTGCTAATTAGTTTGTGTCTGTTGAGCTTCCTTGTGACTCAGTCTGTTCTAATTAACACTTCCCTGTAGATTGCTGCTGAACTCCAGAAATCTCATTCATTTGTGACACACATTTCACCATCCCAGGGAGGCAAATGTATTTTGTTGACAAAGGTGCTGATAACACTATCGGACTGCGGTTTAATGTGTGTGTCTCTCAGAGATGGAGAGGGGTGACAAGACAGCCTGAGTGGGAGAATGGAGTTAAAAATAACATGAAGATTTGCAGCTGCAGTGTGTCTACCAGTCTGAATTTTTTGAGCCCCAGACTGTGTGATACTCTATCTATCTGCTACAGACAACTATAGGCAGTGTTTATTCCTTCTATCTCTGCCTCTTTATCCTATGTAGTAACATGAAAAGATACAATCGTTAGAATGAGAAGCTTAGGAATTATATATATACTGTGTATATGTTTGTATATAAACACCATATACAGACATAAAATAAAAAATCAGGAGCTACTGTATTAGTTAAATATAAGTCTTCTCAATAGAATATACCTGAAATTACTGCAAAATTTGCATCAGAGGCTGCAGCACCCAGGGACCTTGCAACAGGTTTTAGAAATAATTTGCAACTGACTATACAAGACCTTTTTTACCTGGGCTGTGGCAGCTGTCAGTAAGGCTGTCTGCTGCAGCAGAGAAAGGAGTAATTGCAAAAGGCAGTCTGACTCCATAGGTACCAATGAAACAGCATTGAGCGGGGAGACCTGTGCTATTTCCATCCCAGCAAAGAACTCTGGAAATTTTGGAAAGACTTCCTCTGCTGCCATAACTCCTCCTGCACCCTCTCCATAGACACAGTGCATTCCCTATGGAGACTGAAACCTATCTGGAAGTGGGAAGTGCAGGCCCAAGAGCTGGGGCATGTGGTTCCTTCTAGTAGGAGGCGGCACCAACTAGAAGGCACCACCCTTCTAGTTTACATGATCTGCTCTATGTAAAAGTCCATATCTTACACTTAAAACCTTTGAAGTCAGAAGTTTCTACAGATGTTAACATCTGCCCTTCATGAGATGGCATTTCCTTGATGTTCTTGGTCTTTCCCCCTTCTCTGCATCTTATATTGTTGCCTTCTGCATCGCCTTTGTGGTTTACTGCTGTTCTGTAGCATAATGAAAGTGTCTCTGGAAATGCAAAAGGCAATTTTTCTGCCTTAATGGCTAACTCAGAATGACTTTGCTTTTGCCATTTATCTTCAATCCTCTCTGCAACATAACAAATGGCTCATCTCATAGCGTTGTTTCCTTTAGCCATTTCTGTGTTGGCAATGTTAATATACTGCAGTATGCCAGAAACTATACTTTCTTTCCACATTGTTCATTTTTCTGGGTCCGGTTAGTAGTTATTCTAAGCATCACTGACATCCCTAAGAAAGCTGAAGAGACCGGCCTAAAATTGACAAGGACAAAATGAGCCTTGAACGCTCTGGTAGAGCAAGTGGTCTGTGCAGCCTGCATGGAGTTCTCTGGATTTTGGTGATATTGGACTCTAATTCTGTTTTTTATGGCCATGGGTTGCTTTTGCAGCCTCACTTACAAAGAGCCTTCAATTTTATGTATCAAGGATGATCTCTGTTGTTAGAATAACTTCCAAAAGTGACTTTGGGCACCCATTCAACCCTGGACTGCCTTTGGGGAATCTAAGCTGAGCTAAAGCTGTCTCCATCACAGTAAAGAGATGTTAACAGGATCCCAGAAGAAGAATAAATTATGAACCAGAACAATCTGCTCACCTTACATAGACCAATACTGAGCTAATAGCTTAGCTTTGCCACCAGGGAGTAGTTGTCCATTGTCTTTCCATCTGCCCTTCTTCTGTCTCAGCTTGATTAGAAATGGCTTGAGTGGGGGCATATTGATGTGGCTGGAAATGGAGATTTAACTAATGCTTAGTCGTTTTTAAAGGGTTTTTTGCAAAGACTAGGTTTGAAGAATGGATGTTTAAGCAGGAAGCTTCCTGTTTTGAAGAAATATTTTTCTATTCTCTTTATGCTTTTCCTGAGTTTTCCTTCTGTTCAGCTTGGCTTTACCCTTTCCCTGTTTAATCTGAAGGGAAAATGTTAAACTATGGCAAAGGTCATAGAAAAGCCTGCCAGCCCAAGTACAAAATCTTCCTGGGATGATGAAAAAGCAAGTGGTTTGCTTGATTTGACAGGCAAGGATTTACCCTATCTTTTATATATCAAAAAGCAATATTATGGCTTACAGGCTCCATATAATGCTCATATCACTTTTCCTGTCCCCACTATAAGCCATACTTTGCTTTAGCAGTAAGTTGTATACAAAAAAAGGAACAAAATAATTAGAAACTCAAGCAACAACATCTTTGCAGTAACATCTTTGCAGTTTGCAGTTGCTCGAATACAGTCCTTCAGTGTTTCCTATGCCAGGACTACTCATGGAGGGATAGCCTAGCTTTAGAAAAACCGCTCTGCTCTTGTAGAGCTGATCAGCTTTCCCATAGTGGGAACAGGGGCCTGGTTCCTCTCATGCTGAGGTGAGAACAGTGTAATTAAAAAATTAATCAAAATAGTTCCTGATTTCCCTAGGTATACATAACAGGAGATTCTGGCTTCTGTTTTCACTTTAACATTAGCATTTTTATTAGAGGTAGTTGGCACTGAGTAAAGCATCCATGCTGGTCACCTGAGCAACATCTTCTGCTTTGAAGTATCTGTTTCATTAATCCTTTGCCCACTGCTGCGCGCTGGACACACAAAGTACTTCTGCAGTTGCTTTGTGGTACAAAGACCAAGAGCATTACTTCAGCCACTTCTTTCCTTTTTTTCAGTTATATGTCCATAGCTCTGTTATTGCATTAATTTCAGTGCACTTGTGAAGAAACACAGGCATGTGGCATGAGGCTAGGGAAGCACTGGATGTGGGAGCATATAGCCATTAATCGTTCAAAGAGATGTTGGGGCATTCATGTAGGACTGGCACATGAAGTCTTCTCACAGTGCAGATAAGCTTGAGTCCTTTTACTTCTCTCCTCTCATGCAAGATGAAAAGCATTTTGTATACATTTAGGCAGTTTTTCTTTGGGTTTAATTTCTAATAAAACAAAGTAGCAATTTGTTTTCAGAATAAACAGCTCAGTAATCACAGCTCTTAACTCTGCAAGCTTCAGCATGCTTCTGACAGACTCTCCTCCAAAACAGAACATGTGAAGTGGTCTGTTAATTTCTTATTGTATTGATTTAATGAGGCCATCTTAGTTTATGATAGTTTGGATTTAACAGCAATCTTCTCCATAAATCCTCATGCTTTCATTTTCTACTAACATCTTCCCAGTGTCTTCAGTGGACTTCCTACGTGCCACATACATTTTAAGCATATCTTTCGTACATTAATTAACAAAGGGGAAAGAAGATCAGCATTCAGACCAGGCAGTAATAAAACCCCAAGTAATACCCAGTACTTTGCTCTATGTTGCGCATATGACTCAAGGCACTTCCCAGAAGACAAATCCCATCCATCTGACTTATAGACAAATGGAGACTAGGAAGTTTTGCTAAATTTCTAGAGGTAGCAGTGTCAGAAGCCAAAACAAGATTTGAGAGTTTCTTGGCCAATTTCTCAGGCCAATAGTGCTTTTCTTACTCCTGTATGTTCTTGGTTATGTTGTTCAGTACTGTCTTTGAGAAGAGACTTTGCAGAAGCCACAGCTGATCAGTTGTCCTTCTCCAAAGTGAAGGACCCTACTCTGATTGTGGTGGTGTTCTTGTAGTGAGGAGGTGAGAGGGTTGTTCATAGCAGCAGGCAGCCAGGTAGTGCATTACACTGCTTTTTGGGGAACAGCAGAGCACAGGGGGAATGCAGCTGTGTCAAAGGGTTTCAGTAAAAGCTTCAGTGCAAGTCCCCCTGGCACATGTGGGCTATCTTCCTTTTTGACCTTAATTGTTTATCAAAAGCAGCTCAGATGTTGGGAAACCAATAACTTCTAGTCTGTTCTATTACTGAGCTTTTGGTAGCTGTCATCAGGCCATGCCTACATCATCTAGACTTTGAAGCAACTTCTTCAATGTCCTGAGAGCACTCTAGTTAGTATGCCATGGGCAAACCTCAGGAGTGCTCAGTCCATCCCTATGTAGGACCCTCTGGTGTGGTCTGGATGACCCCACTCCAAGAACACACATGGTATGCAGATGTACTCCACACATTGCTGGTGCAAGTGCTCCAGGCCTCCTGTGCCTGCCAATAGAAACACAGAATATCTTGAGTTGGAAGGGACCCATAAGGATCATTGAGTCCAGCTCCCTGCCCGCCTCAAGCCATGGCACATTTGCGGTAGTGTGATATAATATAATCTATGTGCCAGGCTTCCCCATACTGATATTTCAGCCACCGTCCTCTGTATCAGAGAGGCTTTAGCCACTTGGCTGTTTGATTACGGTTCATGTTTCGCATTCATGAATAATCTGTGCAATGGTGTTAATGGGCAAGTCCCACAGTGCCCTGAGGATGGGAAACAGGTCTGTAGCTAAAACCAGAGTGGATCCTTGTGCCGTCCCTATTCTGATTTTTGCCAAGGTCTCTCTGGTATTGCCAACCAAATACTGACTGTTTTGCCCAGAGCCCTGACCAGCCTGATGCTGAGTTCCCACACAGCCCTGAATGGCAAGAAACAGGCTTGTGAACATGTTCAAAACACTGCTGAGAAGAGGGTGGGTTGTCCCAGAGTGGCACACACACCAGAAATGGACACAATGCCATGCTTACAGGCATACGTCGAAGGGACAGGGTGGAGGTATCCTTCTTAAGGAAGGCTGAGCACCGCGGAGAGCCAAAAGCCATTGGGAGAGGGCTGCCACGGCTTGAGGGATTTCCGTGCAGTGCTGGGTGCTCTGATCAACCTTACCAGCAGCAACATTGCCTGCTTGAGTGTCACCTTTCAGGCTAAGCCAGGCTGAGCAACAAGACAAACTCCTTTCCCTCCAGTCCCTCTACATTAGTCTGATGAGGCAAGTGCTTGTCTTTTAGCAGCAGTGACAATGGCCTTTTCTTTGCCCACAGTTTATGCAAGCTGGGATAGATGAAATGTATTTTCTTCCAGGCAGCTGTAGCAGTAGTTCTGTGATCTTTGTAGTAACAACATGTGAGACTTCAGGGTATCTCAGCCCTTAGTCAGAGAGCAGTGAGGTGATGGAGGGGGCCTGCAAGACATGGGAATTGGTATGTTCTGGTCCTAAAGTCTTTGGAAAGATCCAGCAGTGCTCCACAGCGGTGTTCAGGTGGCCCAAGCCTATAGAGGAAGCTGCTGGTTTCTCTGCCCCACGTGAGCTCCCAGAGATAGGTGCACGCAGCCCTTGGGAGAGGAGGAGAAAGCTAGCGTAGGGGTTTGGCTCCTGGGCTTGTTTCCTCCTGCCCGTGGAAAGCACCGGTCAGGCAGCGAGCCTTGCTCAAGGCTGTGGGGCGCGTCGCTGGGACATGACAGAACAGGTAAGTACTGGGCAGGGCGGTTATTCGGCAGCCTCGGCTGTGCTGCAAAGGTTTGGGTGTACAAGGTGGGGTTTTGCAGTGCCTAGGCACTGCTCTGGGCGGTCTGGAAGACCCTGCTGTGTGGAAGCTCTGGAGTGGCTGCTGGAGCCTTCCTCCCCTGTAGGGGTTTTCCAGCACTCACTGGGGATGTGGCTGCGGAGTCATCAGTGGTGGCTGGCGGGAGAGGAGATGGGGTTCGGGGAGAAAAATTTCACAGTAGACATCTGTCTCTGGGTATGTACAGTGAATTCTCCAGGGGCTTGACTTATGGCAGAGAGCATCTGATATTTATGAAATGTGGCAATTACTTATTAGTAAGAATGGCTCAGTGCCCTCGTAGGGTACTCCCTCCGGAGTCATTGAACCCAGTACCAACATCAACTACCCTACTGTCCATTTCAGAGCTGCTGGTAGCACCTTTTGGTACTGTTGGCATTAAGGTCTGCTGTTTGACCATAGGTAAGCAGCAGGAAATGGCGAGCTACTTTCTCAGCCTGATCTAAAGGTGGGGTTTTACTGATGAGTTATAACGTGGTGCTCCTTTCTCACCTAACAGACAGCTGACTGAAGAGCTTTCCTCTGACCTAGCTTTCTCTTCGATATATTTTCATTTTAATAGTTGAGTAGAGTTTTAGCAATAAACGATGGGGCATTTCATCCAAAAATAGTCAATACATCATCTGGGAACTGAAAGCCCACAAGTTCATGCAGATAAAATGAAAGTCTTTGGAGAGGGTCATGTTTTTATTGTTAATTTTATTTTTGCCAGAGACACGATTGACTCTTCAAATGCCCAGGCAATTTTTTCATGACCACATCATTTTCAGTTTTTGAATGTTTGTCGACCCACTTTGCACATAATTAGCAAAGAATGTTGTACAAAGGCTTTTTCAGTGGGTGACCTGTAAGTATGGATGGATCAGAAATCCGTAATGAGGGTCTGACCCACTTTATTTATTGGCCAGTGGACTCTTCTGATATGTGTGGGTTTGGTTGTGAGGCTGTTCGTGTTAATAGGGCATCGTTGAAGTGGTTGTCAGGCTGGGCAGGCTGCTGGAGATCTCGGCTTTAGAAAAGCCCAAGAAAATAAATAAAAGAGAAGGGGAAAATATTTTCCTTTAGTGCCCAATATTAAACATTCAAGCAGTTTTCATCTTTCTCTGCTCCTGCTGGTATCATACAGTTCATAATAAAATTTTATATTCATTTTATGATCCAGCACAGCTGGTGGACTTTGTGCTGAGCAAAAAAATGAAAGATCAGATAAAATCACTTAATTTTATCTGGGAACATACATTGTGACATCTTTGTCAAAGTCCTGTCATTTTGTGTTGCAGGAGGTGCAGGCCTAAGTGAGGTCTTAAATGCATTAATTTTTCCTCACTAATTTAAAGTAATCTGATTATTCTGAAACACCGAGTTTTCCCATGTGATATAATATGGTAGTTAAAAGCAAAAAAACCACAAATGCACACATTTATCTCTAAGTAAGCAGTTAATGAGTCAGATGCACAGAAAAAAAGGCACATTCAAAATACGTTTATGCAGCCATGGTGAGCGCGCCCCTGCCCTGTGCCAGGCAGTCCCCCTGAATTTGGGGAATTTGAGTCCCCAAACAAAGGGGCTGTGCCCAGGGGTGCAAAGAGCTGAAGGGCTCTTGGAGGAAGTCTGTTGTTTCTCCTATCTAATCCAAATGCCGCTGCTGAAAAAGAAAAAAAAAAAAGTGGCCTGCATCCAGCTTTGCTCCTGTTTTCAAACCCTGCTCCAGACCTTGTTTGGCTGAACTGGGTTCTCTGCCCATGTGAGAATTACTTCTGCAGTATCTTTTTTTTAAAAATTGATTCATCTATTTAAAAAATAAATAATATTTGTGTGACAAAGTAGCAGTTAATGTTGCTGACCCTTTTTCTGAGAGCTGGGTTCACTTTTCTCTGCTACTGAGTCTCTCTGGGCTTGGGAACATATCTTTTAAAATCCCAGCCATGACTTGTGCAGCACCCCTCGGAGCACATACACGGCTCATCAGGATGACAGTCTCAGAGATGCTGCTGACAGCCAGACGTCAAATAAGAGAAGGAAGGAAGGTTGCCCTCTCCCAGAGCTGCAGGGACTGCGAGCCAAGCGCGTGCAGCATCAGGGAAGGGGGTGGCATAGGTAATGACCGAAAGCTCTCCTGGTCCCTTGGCCCTAACCCGCCTCACTCCCGCGGCCGCAAGCAGCCGCCTGCTGCCACACTCGCTCAGCAAACGGAGGATTCGTTCCCGTCTTCCTAGCTGAGTTTCTGTTTTCAGCTACCTCCCGGAGGCTGAGCGGTCAGGGACAAAGGAAAGGTCATTTGTTACACTGTTGGTGCAGAGTTTTCTTCTCCTCTTCCCCAGGGGTTGTGTTTCACATGTAGCATAATAAAATGGGATATTGTGGGAGAAGTTAATGGGCGGGTCAGGCCCTCTCAGCGAGAAGGCTTTTTTGATTAAATGCTGCTGCTGAGAAACCTCTCAACTCTCACCCAGGTGTACCCTTGCTAGCAACTCAGTCAGCACCTGGGAAAAGGGACTACAAAACAACGGAGGTGGGAGAAAACAGGCTTGGCGGTGTGTGCTTTGAGAGGTGTTTGCGTGTCTTCTGTTTTTGCAAACTCTTTACTAGAAATGGTTGAAGTAGAGAAATTTAGCATCCTGCAATTGATGTGGTGTTCTGTATCTTATTGAAGTAGCTTGTCTGCATATATGATGCATAAGGATCTTGTGCGGTAACAAGGCAGAGGCATTGGGAAGGCTGCCTGCTGCTTGGCTGTGAGCAGTAGCCATCAGGTCAGTCTGTCTGTCTGTCATGAGGGTCTCACATAGCGCTCGCAATGTGGCCAAGGTTTTGCTGCTTTTCCTTCTTCAGTTGTTGCTCTTCTTACATGGCAAACTCACTTGAGGTTGGCAAAGACCACGTGGCACAGATGAGGAGGATGTCTGGGTACATCCTTCTGTGCGGCTGCTGTAAAGTCACATAGGAACCCCTGGAGGTCTAATTGCAGGGAGAGGAGTGATTCCACCTGTGTATGTGCTGCGGCTGTGCGGGACAGGTCCTGGGTGGCACTTCTGGGATTTTACGGAGAATTTTCACAGGATAGACTTTAATGAAGAACAACTCTGCTTTTGGCAGAACAGAACCTCAACAATTAGTGAAGTGGACTGGAAACAGCTTAGCTGGCTTGTTTGTCCCCATTCAGAATAAAACTATTCCTTGCTGTGTAATTTCTCTTTCTTTTCTTTTATTTTTATTTTTTTTTCTTGTCCCTTTTCAAGTATCTTGGTGGTTAGGGGTCCCTTTATTCCTTTTCTCTCGGGCAGCTGTTTCAGGGTCCCTACTCCACAGACTTCCCTGCAGGCAAGCTTTTTGTTGTGGGTAAGTTTTCCGTTCATTAACATTTTGCAACTATTTCCTGTTTTCACCCTCAGCGAACAGTGGTTAAAAAGGCATAATTCAGTTTCTTATTTCTTTCCTTCAAATACCTTCTTGCTCAGATATATATTCTTTTTTCCCCCTAGTTATCTTACTTTTTCTGCTCCCACCTTTGCTTGTCCATTAGCAAATAAGTGCTCGTTAGAAATATGTTCTTTCTTGTCTACTGTTTTCCAGGCTTATTAGGGTGGGAGCTGCTCGCTGTAAGGCACTTGGTGTGTACATGGTGTCAGAGCTATTTCTGCAATTACCCAGTCTGCCTGTCAGCTGGAGCTGACTAACTCTTCTCCTGAACTAAAAGTGATGCTTTGTCAGTTATCCTTAAAGAAACCTGGGGTGGGGGGAAAGGCGAACCCCTCTGCGCTTTGGCAGCAATATACAGCGATAACCACCTGTTTTTCCTGCACAGAGCACCTGACAAATGATTACTGACCCAAAGCTGTTAATGTTTTACAAAGGCCCAAACTCCGACTTGTGTGTTTGCATAAAATCTCTTGTGAACCCTATTTTCTGATAGAGGCTGTGGAAGCCAATATTTTATTGTTTTAAAATGTTTTCATTCTCAGACAAAATGTTATGCTTTTATTGCAGGAGAAAGTACAGAGAAGTTATGGCCTCATTTTTCACAAGCAAGGCATGAGGTTTAGCTTCCTCATTCATGTGTACCCATGTTTAGTTTCTGAAAGAGATCTTCAGCTCCCTTTTGTTACCAGATGGAAAGGTGGGAGCCCACCACCACTGAAATGTATTTATTTATTTATTTATTTAAGAAAAACTGGAAGTGCCTCAAATTTAAGAAGGGAGCTGAACGCCCTTCCTGAGTGTAAGCAAGTCGTTGGCAGGGCTGCCGGTGCCAGGTCAGCCCACCGTCATTGCAGCACAAATCCTCTCGCCACGGTAGGTCTTGCTCCCGCTATGACACCTCGCCTCCCACCTCTGCCCGGCAGCATCCCTTCCACCTTCCCAGCTGCCCTGCCGCGAGGGGATATTAAACACTTTTTAGGAAGCAGCTTCTCTTGGCCACGTCTCAGTCTTTGTGTCTTACCTGAAAGATAACAGCGTGTAACTCCTTCCTTGCTGTTGCTGCGGTCCTCGGCTTAGGGCTGAGCAGAAGGACATGGGTGTCACCTTCCCAATTACCACGCTCCCCTTCGCGGCACCGCTTTCTCCTCAGCCAGCCTTCTCAAGAGGCGACTGGGCTTGACCCTGTCTCATCTACGAGGCTTGGCGGCTCTCAGGATCAGTGGTTTGGCTTCATGGGATGAGCTCTGCTGCACGCCGCTGGGGTGCCCCACGGGCTGTGGCGGAGATGGTCTGGGCAGGAGAGGTTGCAGGAGATGTGTTACGGGTTAGAGGAGACGCGGCAGATTGATGTGCCCTGACGAAGCGCCCTAATGAAGTGACCTACTTCTGACCAACCTGCCTGGATGTCTGCAGCTCCCACTGTCAAGACAACAGACTCCAGACGGTCAAAGCCACCCAGAGCTGCTGTTGGTTTTACTTAATAAGATGAACTGCCTGCGTTTCTTTCCCCCTCCTCCTCCTGGAGTTTTACTGCTTGACAAGAAGCTGTTGGAATCTGGAGAAAAGCAATTAATGATGGAGTTGGGGTTTTTGACTGACATAGTAATTACGCTGGAAAATGTAATTTTCCCTGCATATTAGAGATGGGATTATTTCAAGGAGATCTCATTAATGTGCTGTTCGCCAACAGAGAGCCCAGTAACCTCTTTCTTAATAAGATTAGTGTGGGGGTCATAATGCAGAAGGCTGCTAGGGTGATATATTCAAGTTTTTGTTCTAAAGAAATAAAGTATCTTCTGCTGTGTGGTAAGGGCATACAGGAGTAGATTTCAGTTAAAAAGATGGAGACCTGACATTTACTCATTTCCTGATAGCTAGCAGATAACCTGTGCCCACCTTCCTTTGTCCAGCTGCTGTACATCAGCAGCGCAATCCCAGGATTTGGAAGGGAGCCTGGAGCAGCGTTCAGAGCAGCTGGGAACAGGCAGGCAGGTAGCTCCCCTGGCATCCCTCCTTAGATCAGTAACTTATCTCCCTCTACTATCTGCTTCTCTTTGTCTGTCTGTAACATGTGGACACTAATTGTCCAGAGGTCATCTAAGATGAACAGCTGTTCGTGCAGTGCTCCAGCTCCTTTGGAGCAAGGTCTGCATCCCCTCATTGGGGAGCACAGGTGCTGCCATCGTGTATGACCTGTTGTGCTCTGAAGGCGAAGGAAATGGCAATATAGAGGAATGGAAAGAGGTGCTGTTGGTTTGGTCATAGTTTGATCAACACGTGAAAATTTGGGCCTTTCTGGGACACCATGTAGGCAATGCAGATGCTTTTTCTGGTTGTGCAAGACTTCCTCCACTCCCTGCTGATGCCTGTGCGGTGTTTTTGGGTAAGCCAGAGAGTGACAATGCTAAAAACATTTCCAAGCAGCTTTCCCCTTCCTGATTCCGCTGACATCTGTCTAACATCTGTTTTGATTTTGCCTCTGCTGTGCTACTTGTAAACATCCTCTTGAAACGGCCGGGGCACGGAAAACTTGGGAGTTCCCTCCTTCCAGCACACGGTACTGTGAGGAGCTGTCTCCTGCTGCTGCATAAAACATGAGAGATGCTGACCAGTGCCGAAGAGGAAAACCAGCTGGTATTCATTATTGGCACTGCTGGTCTGCGGAGGCATTTGAGTTATGGGTCAGGAATCCCTGTCATTGAGCTAAATGTGCAAACAACAACAGAGTTTAGTCCTGTCGTGTCCTGTGCTAACCCTTCCATAGCACGCTCTACCACTGTCTAGAAATATTTTTAAAGTTAAAACCCCAAGTCAACTCGACCCCAAAAAGGGAGATGTGCCAGATGGTAGAGTCTTGATTGTCACTATTGATTTTTACCTGAAAAGCATTTATTTATTGTAATGGAGTGCAGTGGTATCAAACCCCTTAATAGTTTACCAAGGGAATTCAGAACTTGTCTTGCATACAAGCTGTGTGTTTAACTGCATTAGCATTAAAATAAATAAATAAAGCATTGCTTATCCTCTTGGTTTTGTGATATCTCATTTACCTTTCAGACAATATGCAGAAACAGCAGTGGGGAAATGCTACTTCAAATTTATGTATGTTGAAAGTTTTTTTCAGCACAGTGGTAATGAGCTGCAGTTAGGAAGTATATTTTGATGCAATTTGGCTATGAGCTTGATAGTGCCAAGTTGTAATGTTGTATTTATTATTCTTATGCATCCACAGGCAGAAGTGATGCAATAAATTGCAGTCATGATGCTTTCACTTCTGCTGCATATGCTAGTAATGTACTGAGGTATTTGTGCAAGATATTGTGTGTTAAATGTTACTAACTTATGGTTTGAGCCAGGGGAAGGGTGGCATGCCTGAGAACATCTCTTTGGTGGCCTTCATGAAAACTTAGAGCACAAGATTGTCCCTATGGCCAAGAAGTGCTTTTTGAAGGGTATCTTTCATAACTTAAATAGCTGACAGTCTAAACAGGTAAGCACGTTAATGACAGGGCAAAAGAGCTCTGAGGTGAGTGGAGGAGGGCTTGCAGTCATCCTGTTAGTGCCGCAGTTATATTTCTTAGGCAAGGGAGAGTAACAGGTTTTTTTCCCCCAAAATACCTTTCTTAAAGACCACAATGAGTTATCAGTTCAGAGTGAAGCAGTCACGTAGCTGAAAAACATCTCTTTTTTTTTAGTTTTTTGATATACTGCTGTGTCTCAGTTGAGTCGCAAATAAAATTTTCATACTTCTGGAAAGGGAAATCATGGAAAAAGCTCTTTTGGCCTCACGATATTTGATTACTTTCTTTTAGCCAGTTGCAGGCGTACTGGAATCCCAGTTATGCTGCTGTATCTGCTCATCCTCTTTGTTAAAACAGTACTAAAGATCGAAGATTGGCAATCAGGTGAGTGTGGAAGGAATTGATAGCTAGTGTAGCCAGTATAGCTTCTCACCACTCCAAAACCTCAACTCCAGATTTCAGAGCTTCTCAGTTTCTTCACCCAATATATTGCTGTTATGTCTGATTTTTTAAAAAGTCTCTCTTGACAAAAAGTAATGCAATTGCATTTTCAATGGGGATAAACCAGGTCAGAATCTGTGTCAGCAGAGATAGCTCTCCACTTTAGTAAGTAAACAAAAACACTGAATATGTTTTTTTAGCCTGAAAGCTGTAAACATCGTTTCATCATCTGCTCAAAGACTGGAGTGTTATTTATGGTTTAACCTATGATTTCAATGCTAAGGCCAATTAACTCTACTGCTGTTTGTTAGGCAATGCTTCCTTAGAGTAAAGTGAGTGTAAAGGCTCCACTGGATTGCAGTTTTAAGAAGTCAGTAAGGGGAATGGCGTGATTTCAGTGAGTTACCACACATTAAGGTTGAAGGGACTATCAGGTCATCCCTCCCGGCATCCCCAGAAGTCAAGGTTGGGAATTTCTTCTAGTGCTGCTGCACTGGACCCATAACAGCCAAAGCATATCTACCCAGCAAGATCCCTGTGTGGGGCACGAGGGTTTGAGGTACCTGTTCAAATTCATTCTAGGCTAGTTGAGACCAGAAGCTGTTGCACGAGGGTGGCTGGCTGTTAATACAGGATGGGAGGTGGTGAATGTCTCCTAAGACAAGTGATGTATCAAACTGCCTGCCTGCCTCAGGGTCCTCAGTGTGTTAACTGGCAGTCACACCACCCAGGTCCCCTTTGGGTTTAACCCTTTCTGTGGCTTTCACGGTATCACTTTTTTGCCTGTCAAGCTCTTTGGAGACATTACTTTTTTTATCTGTGTTTCATGTATTGTTGGATGCTCTCTTATCAGTGTTTTACTGTCTGGTTGTACACAATACAGCAGAGGGAAGGCAATTAAAAGAAGGATGCATGCTTAGCGTTTAGATTTTTTTTTCCCCAGTGGTTTGTTTTACTGTCACAGTGAGATAGATATGGGGGAAATGAGCAAAACGTGTACTCAGCCACTGTTGTAGTTGGGTTGTAGTATGACTGTAGAAGATTCCTGTATTTGAAAGACAGAACTTTTCAGCTGATGATTGTAATTTGAGATCCAGCTTGAGTACAAAGCTGGTAAGGGGCCTGGAGCACAAGTCTTATGAGGAGCGACTAAGGGAGCTGGAGCTGTTTGGTCTGGAGAAGGGGAGGCTGAGGGGAGACCTGATCGCTCTCTGCAACTACCTGAAGGGGGGTTGTAGTGAGGTGGGTGTCAGTCTGTTTTCCCAAGTAAGAAGTGATAGGACAAGAGGAAATGGCCTCAAGTTGCAGCAGGGGAGGTTTAGATGGGATATTAGGAAAAAATTCTTTACTGAAAGGGTTGTCAGGCATTGGAACAGGCCGTCCAGGAAAGTGGTTGAGTCACTATCCCTGGAGGTATTCAAAAAGTGTGTAGACGAGGCACTTCAGGACATGGTTTAGTGGGCATGGTTGACGGTTGGAATCGATGATCTTAAAGGTCTTTTGCAACCTAAAAGATTCTATGATTCTACATGGCAGGATTTCCAAACTGACTTTTTTTCCTTTTTAAAAGTTTCCGCTAACTTTTTTAGCTGCTTGACTCCGCAATATCTGCAGTTTCAGTGTGATACACTACCCTTGGTGCCTGCCCGTGGTGAAGTCTGGCATTGTGCATTTTTTGGTTGCAATTAGGAAAGAGCCTCTCTTGCCTGCACTTCATTTGCCTCGGCAGTGGAGCCGGCCTCTGAAAGAAAGCTGTGTCCTGCAAATACAGTCTCTCCCCAAAGAAGAAGAATTTTAAGACTCTCTCTCTGCATCAGAAAGCCAGGCACAGACAACAGGATAAATAAGTCTCAGTGTGGAAGCCCCACAGTTTGGGCTTAGCTGGGCATTTGGGTGGTGTCTTGGAGAGGTCGCCGTCAGCCTCCACCTAGGTGGAGCAGAAAGCCCAGATCAGGTTCTTCCACTCACGAGGGTGTTCAGAAATGGAGTGGGGCACCTTCATGGCTGGATTTGAAAACATGGTGTGAGAACTGTGTGATGCGTTATTTTTCTCCTATACGGGGTTGAGAAGCCAGCAAAAAATCACAGAGCAAGATACCCTTCTTCTGATGAATTCACTGTAGCAGTAATTTTGTATATATTGAGCAATAGCAGCCATTCCACAACTTGCAAGTGAATTTCTTGGCTGCTTTCTGGTTCCCTTTTCAGAAACACACCACAGTGTCTCTTTGGGCCTGATACACAGCTTAGGTGTAGTGTTACATTTTTTTTACAAAACCATTGATGTTGAAGCAAAGTGAAAACACAAAAGCAAAGCTGCTTAATGAAAGTCTCTTGTGTATTACCACCCTGTAACAAATATGAGGGGGAAATGTTTTCAAGTCACTTTAACCGAGTTCTTGTGAAATTGGTTGTAGATGGAATCACATTTTAAAAGCACATAGGAACAACTTCTTCCTAGTCACCTATATCCAAAAGCAGCTTAAAATATAAAGACCACTAACTTCCATAAAAGTTTAATGAGACTTACACATAGAGATTGCTTTTATGTATGACAGCGCAAACCTATTTGTTCCTAGCATCTGAGCTTTTAATTTTTTAAGTAAAATTGCCAAGGTCATAAATACTTCTGCTGTCGAAGCATTCTCAGCAACATCATCTTAAGACAGCACCAGCAAATGGTTCTTCCCTTTTCAAGGACAAAAAAGTAGAGTTTCTAGCTCTTTTTCTCTTTATAGGACAAGCTTAAAATATAACTCCATCACCCTGCTGTGGCCTGTGTGTGTTAAAAAGGAGTTTTTCATCACAGGGAGGAGGTAAGGGGCAACATGAGAGCAGTAGGAAAAAGAGCTGTTTTATTGTGGATCGTGGGTATCTCACAAACCCGAGGAGGCTCACAGGAGAGCTGACTTCACGTCCTCTGTTGGGTGGGCCGCAGGCTTCCAATTTCCATAACGTGCTGAAGGCACTGAGCCAAAATCAACACCGGTGGTACAGAGCAATGCAACCACCCCGTTGTCAGCAGAGCTGCATTCATGTACTTCAGCAATTCCAGGTGCTCTGCTTGCTGCTGGGTATTTTTTCCCCTGAGCTTTGTGATGAATAGCTAGTTACCTGAGATGCTTTTAATCTTTGATCATAGGGATGAGGAAAAAGGGAATTACCAAATGCTGGCACAACTTCTGCTGGTGGTGTAATTTGGTTACAGCTGTTGCTGAAAGCTTTGCCACCGAGTACTTGTCCCCATTTCTTTTCCATGCTCAAGGGCTGTCACACCCTGCACTGCCCTCCACCTGAGCACCGGCCCGCTGGCACAGACATAGAGGCAACGCAGGTACGGGACAGTTCTTCCCAGGCTTTCTTTTGTTGTTTCTTGGTGGAAAGCCTAAAAAGGTGAGCCTGTGTCTGGACTATCCGCGTGCCCACGAGAGCCACGCACTCCTCCTGCACCCGAAGAGGAGAAAAATAAGAGACTGAGAGATGCAGAAATTGTTCATCTTCCCTGCCTTTTGTTCTGAAAGCAATTGCGTGCGGCTGAAATGGGGTGGTGCAAGTGCTGTGTGCTCCATGCCTTGCTGGTGTACCTTTCCTGGAGAGATACGTATTAAAGTGGGCTTTCAATTAACAGAGTTTAAGGGTTTCAGGGTGTTAAGCCGAGACTGCTCCAGATAGGGCATTTGCAGGGAAGGTTTTGGATACCTGTCCCAGGGAATGTTTCTGGCCTTACTAGTCTGTACCCTGCACGCTCGTATGCTCCCCTCGCATTTTTTTTGCACTTAGGTGAGCTTGATAGTAACCAGTACTTTTGCCTTCGGTGAGATGACTTTGCTCTTTGCTGGCTGACGTGATGTAACAGTAGAAATGAAACTTGTGTGCCTTAGACATCTTCCAGATCTAATCCTGACTGTAGATGAACAAATTAAGAAAAGAGATTTGGGTTCAGTTACAGGCACTTGTTCCAATCCTTAACCTTTCTGAGACTGTAAAATTTTCCAGGGGAGTGGTCAAAAGCCTCTCTTTTCAGATGTCTGAAAATTAGATTGGATAAGGCGGCAGCAAGTATCCTACAGGGCACATTTCTGCACTGGAAAGTGGTCTAGATGGCTCAGATTCAGAGATGGAAAAAGCTCCATTACAGTACAGAGCAACAATAATTCTGCAGCTGAGGTGCTAAAACCCACATGCACTTGTATGTCTCTTTTGAGCCTTTGAAGCAGCAGCTTGCCAGTGCCTGTGTTCCTCTTAAATTCATGTGGTGCACCCATTTCCTTATTATCACTTTTGTGGACAAGGGATCCAGCAACACATTACTTCTTAAATGTCCTGCCATTATGAATGCATTTGCTGTTCATTGTAATAGCACCAATCATGATGAATTCATTTAGCATTCATGTAGATGTCATGAGCACTTTGGATTATTTTTTTTCTAATTTAAATCAGTAAATGGACACTTAAAAACATTATCTGTATGCCTGTTGCTCTGCCAAGGGAGCAAGGGAAAAACGTGCCTGTAGATTCGGGCTTGCATAATCTGCCGTGTAGTGGGGAATCTTCCTCCTGGCCAGACATTAGCATCCAGCCCTTCTGCATTTATTGACTGTTCCTTGTGACAGCATGGACCTTAATCAATATGTTGCATACACAACAGGCACATCTGTTCATGCCATAGGAGTTCCACTGTCATGTAGCAGCTGGCTCAATTTAGTGGACCGTTTACTGTATCAGTTACCTGCTCTGAGGGTTTTTTTGAGCTGGGGAAGGGAAGGAGCTCTCTCTATTTATCAGAGGAGCCATCCCCTTTCTTTTTTTTGCAGAGTGCTTTGGGTGCTTCCCCTGACATAAGCGCACATTAGCTGCAAAAGGTTGGCGCTGCTATGATAAGCCTGCTGTCAGTGGATAAACGCTGTAGTTCACTGATGCAGAATCTGCTCAGTGAACCGGGAGAGAGAAATAATTTGGTGGCAGATGTTTGGAGTTCAAACAGCACTGAACTTCCAAGCACTGATGTGAATTGTAGAGTGTGTGGGGAGGGTACAGAAGGCAAGAAGCAGAGGGCTTGCACAGACCCAAGTGCCGAGTGAAGAGTGCTGAAGGGAGGCACTTAAATGACCCAAGCTCTACTGGGTCAAACAAAACCACGCAAGTTTTTATATACCGTGCACCCACATTGTTTCTTGATGCTTTCCAAGTCTCTTGAAGACCTGAGTGCTCTCAGTGGCTCTGGAAACCCACCAGAGTTATTCTGTGTGTCACCGAGCCTGTAAGGTGCTCAAGTTTCCTAACACTCTTGTGAGCCAGCTAAGAGAACGGTGGCACTGAGGAACTGCATGATCAGCTGGGGGTCACCGATGAGGTAACTGCAGGAAAGAATGGAATGTGGAAGCCACAATTCCCAGATTTCTTAGCCCTTTTCAGTCTCCTGTTCTTTCCCCAAGTCTCAGCAGGTAAGTCTGAAGGCAGGAGTCCTTGGTGCCATTTTACCATACCAGATCTAGCTGTGGCCCCCAAATATCCGTGACTTCACATAATGACTGTGAGGTTCAGGTCAGTGTCCTGAGCATGGAGTCACCAAATTGAGCATTCAGGTCTCAAACCGGTGGGCTTTTTTTTTCAGAGGTTGGAAGAGGGAAAGGCTGAAACACTGGAAAACCAAAGAACGGGAGACCTGATTTGAACTGGAGCAGAAAAATTAGGGAATGCTGAGTTGAGACCCAAAGGCTTTTTTGATAATACAGTCACGATCTCATCATGAATAAAACAATGTGTTTCACTTGACCACTCCATCTAATAAGGACTCACCTCCACTGAATTCTATCATTTTCAAAGTAATGAAATCTCTGCATCACCTTGAAAGAGATAATTTGACCCCTGTGTTTATATGCATGTACATGACAGCAGTTTCTAGGGGGCACCCAATAGGTCCATTGCTGCTTACATTTTTGATGCAGGAGAAAGGCTTCTCCTCAGGTTTATTGGTTCAGACAGCTAGCTGGGAATCACAGTTTTGAAACTATTTGACTATTCTGCCCCTGCCGCATTCGACGCTCTTTTTCCACACCGAGAAGGCTGTCATGTGGTTTAGGCATAATCACTTCAGATGCTAAACGGCAAAGAAGAATCCTTAATGTGAAAGAGGAGTGTGCAGATGGGGCGTGAAAGCAAAATAGCTGTTGTGCCTCAGATATAGAGTTTTAGTTGATTTTGAAATAGTTTTGAAATATTCCCTTATGGATAAGGTCTTAGAGGTACTACTACCCTTTATTCCTTTTTTTTAGGTGGAAATTTATAAAGGTTAATATCTGCTGCTTCCTGTCTATGCTGGAAGAGGTGGGGGGGGACACAATAAACTGCCCAGGTGCCATGGCCACTTGTTTCTGTAGTCTTAACATATTAAGCCAAATTGATTCCTGGTGCAAAGACTTCCATGCACCTTATTTTATAGCTGAATTTGAAAGTTGTGATTTTGGGGCAATTTTCTCTTTGGTTTAGTAGAAGTGAAGGGAACAGATTTAGTCTGGTCCTCTTGGCATGACCCCCCATACCTTCCCCCTTTTAACAGTGTTGTGTAAAGTGGCAGAGCTTTGGAGCTTGGTCATGCAAGCTGCTGTAGCTTTCAGTCCTGGCTCATTTTTGAACCATTCCTGAAAAACACCAAATATTTCCAGCACTGAAGGTCTAGCATCCTTTCTATTTCATGTTTCAGTAATTACTTCAGATGAAGTTCAGGTAAATTACACCTTCAGATGGAGATTGTATAAACCTTGGTGATTTTTTTTCATGAATATTTTTTATGGGTTTTTTGGAAGTGGACAAGAATCAACTCCAAATTAAATTTAGGAGCAGAGGCAGGCAGTGCAAACATATGTGAAGTTAGAATGGGAAGCAGTTTTTTGTGAAAGGGTATTTTTGAATATTCCACCTTCCAGGTAGTGGTGTAGCAGCAGTGGCACACTGAACCTCGGGAGATTACTGTGCATAAAAAGTGTGACCGTGGTGCTGTTTGCTGATGATTTATTTGTAGTGCAGAACTCCTTTTGCCTACAGTGCTACTCTGCAAGGAAAAAAAAAAAAGGAATACAATACACAGGGCAATGTTTACACCATTATCTCTTAATTTAAGTTGTTCTTTGGTGTCAGCACTTACAGACATGACATCCAAGCGCCACTCAGAAATGCTCCTGGAGATTACAGATGGGAAATGACATCCTCTTTTAAGACAAGGCCAATGCTACATGGATGAAGGACAATTTCTTCAGTGCAGTGACAGCAGCATAAGCATTGGTGCTGCTTCTGCCGGGAACCACGTGTCATGGAGGATCGTAGTATGTTGTTTGTCCAGTCGTAATCAGAAGTGGATTGTACAGGGAATGAAAAACAAGAACTGAAATCTTATGTTGGATAGTAGTCCTGCTCTAGTCACTTTGCAGGTTTTTTCTTTTAATTCCTGCTCTGGCTGTGTTCAGATGAGCCAAGCTAGAGTAAGGAAACTGCCTGCCAGAGGCCTGGGGACTTGACACTTCACTGCTGTAGGTGGGGACAGTTTGACTGACAGTCCCATGAGAGGAGCGGGGTACAGGAATGCTGAGCTGGCCAGTCTGCCTTGAAGATGAGAAACAAACGGTGAAGATGGGATTACCCTCAAATAGCCTACATAGTTTCAAGGGAGGTGTTTTTTCTGAACAATTTCTAAACAATTCTCACTTTTTTAAGAAATGTATATTTTGCAGAAATGCATAGTCCTCACTCTGCATGCATTAAATTTAAATCACCTTCTACAGTGAAATCTTTTCCATTTCAAAGCTGCATTTACCCCTTGCTTTGTTTGGTATAAAACCTTCACATTAGCTCATTAAGGACGTTCTCCAGCTTGACCATGTGTGAGTCAGGCAGGCGAGGGCACATGCCACTGTAAAGAACGCTGTTATGCTCCAGCTTCTTGGGAGCAGTGGTTCCCGCTCCAGTACTCTCTGCCTGGAGCAGGTCTGGAGAAACCTTTTTGCTCCAGAGGAAGGTCACCACCCTGCTTTGTCTCCATGCCAGGACTGGGCCAAGCAGTTAGGGCATGTTATCAAAGAAGGGGTTTTATGTGCTATGTGGGAACAGAGAAAGGTTTTAAGGCATTTGGATGGTCAGTTCCCATTAGAAATGGAGGGGAGTGGGCATCTGTATTGCCCAGGCAGCTTCCGAAACATCAGTCTTAGTGGTAGTGTTAATTCTAATTCATCAGTATTAATTATAGATGTGCTTCCAGAAGCGAGCCAGAAGTCTAAGAGAATAGTCACTGTCTGAAAGACCTTGGTTAGCCATGTTTGTACAAGAGTTCACTTGACCGCAGTGGGAATTTTGGTTTGCTTTGTTTGGGTTTTTGAGAAAATGTTAGGATTTGGCCAGTATAACTGTAGGCTCTTGCCAGAGTTTTGCTGTCAGCTGTTTTTTTCCAGCTATATTTCCAGCAAGCGGTTGTGCTAACCAGCTGTCTCCTGGAGCACTCAGGACCAGGACTCTGCTGGACACACGGGCAGCAGGATCAGGCCTGGGCTAACTTGCTGCATCTCAGCTTTATGCCTGCAAACGTGTCGGTACTTCACGTTGAATTTGCCATTTGTAGTTGTAGTAGACCATTATTTTTGGCTGATCTGCAGGCATGCACTACCCGTTCCATCCCAGCTGTTGTCGCAAAGAACTGCAGCTCAGTTTTGATCAGTAATTTTTAAAAATGAAGATGTAAATAGTTGGCTATTTTAATAAGATACCTTTTTCCATTCTGGCATCTAATGGCTCTGGGGGAAGTAGTTTTGTTGTCTGGTCTAGAAATGGAATTTTTTTGCAGTGCTACTTTTTTATTTGTGGTCCCAGATGGAAAGCACTCAAGTCCTGAAATCCCTCCAGATGTCTCTGTGGCACATTGTTCCTACTCTTCTGAGGGCGTACAAAAGAGGGAACTCTATATCCTGCATTTAGATAGAAACGCTACCCACTTCCCTCATTTCTTAAATACATTTCTTGGATACTTAATAGTGGAAAAAAGTACTGTTCAGTTTTTCTGCCCCACTTACTATATGATGTGAGTTGCCAGAAGAGACATTTGCTGTTGCAAAACAATATCTCCACCGAAGTCACTGCTCCAGAGGAGCCTGAAGAAGAGCAGGCTGAGAGCCTGGGGCACCACTGGGTGCGAAACAGTTTAACTGACTTTGGAGCTGTTGCCCATTAGAAGTGATGGAGGGCTGCCAGAGCTCAGGTTTGCATGGGAGCAGCCGGTAGACGGAGGCCGTAGGGTTTGGCCCACGATCCCTGGTTAAATGGAGGCTTCACTGCTCCAGTGCAATGTGGCATCAGAAGCCCTCTGAAGACAGGGGATTCACTTCGACATAAATATCTCTTTATCCATTTTGCCCAGGGTATCTGGAAGGGAAATTGCTAATAAGTCATGGTAATGGGTGTGAGTTCCCACACATTTAAGCAGAGCTAATGAGCAAGCAATAACTGTAACCTTCTGTCTTCTGTTTTTCCCATCACTTCCAATGAGTATTTAGTAGCAAATAATGTTCCTGGGCCTTGCCATTTTTTGTTATTGTAGTTCATTATGTGGGATCCCTGGGAAGCATTCCTGTCTTTAGTGTGAGCCAACCTACTACTTAGTAGATAATCACGGAGCTCACCCTTGGCCAATGAGAGAAAGTAGAAGAGTTAATTATGGAGACAATTAACAGTTCAGCTACTAAGACTGAAACAATATCAGAATGTGATACTTAATGAGAAGTGAAGCAACATGAATGGGTTTTGTTTTCGGAGTTTTGCCTGTTCTTCTCAGTCTTTGGGGCAATTAAGTTAGAAAGTCTTACTCAGGATAGATGTTTAAACTATGGTGAACTTGATCATTGGAGAATCTCAGCCTTAACATTTCTCTTATCGCAGGGAGTCATTCCCACTTTTGACATTAAAAAATTCTAAAAAGCAGAAATAGAATTTTTAGGCCCCAGGTCTAAATTAATGGGGTAGCTTAAGGAAGCACAAAAATTTAAAACTAAGAGGGAAATATCACATGGCTCCCTAGAGAGAAAGTAAGAACTGGTCAAAAACCATCTTGAGCTAGACTCAAAGCAAAGGGAAGTAAAGCAAATAGAAAAAAAGATCTTGCAATGAAATAATTACACAGCGAGGAAACAGTGAAGGGATGGGGGAGATGCAATAAGGACGGGTTACAATTAAATGTAACATAGGTGAAGCTCCAAAACTAAGAAACTGCTTAGCCTTTCTGCTCAGGAAAGATGATTCCGTTGGACCTGATCAAGCCAATACCTTCCCACCCTTGTTCACTACCTGGGGTGAACAAAGGGAAGGTGACTAGTAGCCCTGAGGTATGAAGAAGAAGCAAGTACCACATTCAAGGCAAAACTTTGAGAATTTAGTGGACATGCCTGAGGGATTGGTTGTATCTTTCCCAGAATTCTGCTACAATTTGTACATGAAGTCCTAGTGTGGAAATAAGGAAATTTTAAAAAATGTTTTTAATAAATCTGTGAAGTCTGAGTTTACACTATTTCACTAAAGAACGGGAAATCTCAGCAACAGGCAGACATGCTAATCTAACCTCAGTACATACGTGGGACTATAGACCAATTGGGGAAGCAGAGAAACAGCAAGAATAAATGCAATGTAGAAAAAAATGCAACATAGGATTATCATAGATTTTGCCAAATTTATGTGATGCCTTTAAGTAATGAAATGACTGATCCCCTTGGCAAAGAAATGCAAGAAATAGAAATTATTTGATGCCATGATTCACAGGGAGTTAGATAAACTGGGGAAGACAGGGATTAGGAAGTAGTACAAGCACTTGAGTAACAGGGAGATGGCAGGAAGTGATACTGTAAAGGGAAGAAAGGTTGGAGGGAGGTTACTGAGACTTTATCAAGGAGCAGTCTTGGGACCAATCTTGCTTAATATCTTTATTAGTGACTTTGGCTCAGAAAGTGGAGAAAGTTAATGAAATAGCTTTCTGTTGCTGACACAAAGTTGTGAGACACATCAATAAAAGGAAGATCAAGATATAGTGCAAGAGAATTGGATGACCTTGAAGATTAAGCAATAGAAATGTTATAAAATGGAATGGTACCAAGTACAAGGTTATTCACATAAGGATTAAACATAATCCACTTTGCTGTGAACTGGGCTCATAACTCAGAGAGGAGTGAGGCAGAGAAGGATGCTAGTGGCTTGGTCCAGATAAGACTTGCTGCATTTCCTTTGTCTACAAATTTTATTGCAGAAAAGAATTGGTCTAATCTTATACAATATGTTTTTTGAAAACATGTGATGTGTTTTGCAGCATGAGATGCCAACATGATGCAGCTGGGGAAAAGGCAAATGCAACCCTATCTGTAGACTTGATAGAGAAGAGCGTTGAAGTTGTGTATTTGGAATCAAGAGTGCAGTTCTGGTCACTCATGTTGCAGAATTATGAACTTAGAAAAACGTTCAGTGATGGTTTGCTTTAATGAAAAGGTAACACAACGGCAGAAGATGATTTGTGTCGCATAGTAAAATGATGGCAAAGAGGCAATATGATTGCAGTCTGTAAAACCAACAGGGGTTTTCCCTGTGTATTGGAAGGAATAATTTAAGCTAACAGTCAATCTTGGCACAAGAACAGGAGGGCATAGACTGGCGATGAATACATTTAGGCTAGAAATTAGAAGAAACTTTTTAGCTGTAGGAAAAGTGAGGCTCTGAAGCAGACTTCCACTTTAAAAAAAATTCTAATTTTTTCATGAAAATTTTGAGATAAAAATTAACAACCTCTAGAAATAATGATCACAAGTCATGGTTCTGTTGCTGATCTTGAGCAAAATCTTGCTTTAGTATGTCTTTGTCTACCACAAAGTAATTTCCAACCCACTGCAGGCACAGCATCTTCTCATACACTGTCATTTCCACCATTTTGAGGAATTGACTAGGCTGACATTTGATTCAGAAGCACAGTTTGGTCATGTCTATGTGCTGTAAATCTAGCAAGGTCATTAATATTACAGAAACAACAGTATCAAGCAGTCAGTTGGTTGAGTGCCTGCATCTTAAACTGTAGAAATGGACAAAGACACCATCTTTGTGTAATACTTCATTTTTCTGCCAGCCCTGGCGCCCCTGATCAGAGGCATCATTCCAAGATGCCAAGTGCAACGTTTGGAACAGCACATTCTTGTTCTTGCGAAAAATCAAGCTTGAATGGCGCAGAATAGGGCCATCTTTCATGAAGCAATGAAATGACGGCTTGTCAGCTGCTTCCCACAGGTCACTTCTGTCAGGCAGCGAGAATGAATTCGAGCTAGCTCGACATGGCCAGGGCGGTGAAACGCTACACGGTGCTGTGAGGTGGGACGCGTCGCGGGGGGAACGTGTGGGGTGGCAGTGCAGCCGGGGGCCTGGTGGGCAGCCAGGACCTTCGCCACCCTGCGTGTCTGCTTGCTTCTCCTTAATGTGCCTCTAGTGCAAATGGTTGCGACCCTTCCAGTCTCTCCTCTTTACTTTTGGATTTTTACGTGCATCTGCACGTCCTGGTTTTGGCTGGGATAGAGTTAATTGTCTTCCTAGTAGCTGGTGCAGTGCTGTTTTGGGTTCAGTATGCGAAGAATGTTGATAACACCCTGATGTTTTCAGTTGTTGCTAAGTCATGTTTAGACTAAGTCAAGGATTTTTCAGCTTCTCAAGCCCAGCCAGCGAGAAAGCTGGAGGGGCACAAGGAGTTGGGAGGGGACACA
>JAVJGG010000032.1:26480817-26513616 GCA_035590195.1 Aviceda cuculoides | reverse complement strand
GAGTGATGGCGTTTGTCGTCCCAAGTCACCGTTACGGGTGACAGAGCCCAGCTTTCCTGGAGATGGCTGAACACCTGCCTGCCCATGGGAAGTGCTGAATGAATTCCTTGGTTTGCTTTGCTTGTGCGTGCGTGGCTTTTGCTTTACCTATTAAACTGTCTTTATCTCAACCCACAAGTTTTCTCACTTTGATTCTCTCCCCCATCCCACTGTGGGGGAAGTGAGCAAGCAGCTGTGGGGTGCTTAGTTGCTGGCTGGGGTTAAACCACAACACAGCCTGACTTACTCCAGCAGGGAAGTTGCTCAATTTAGTGTCATACTGCTTAGTGGTACATGTATGTGCTGAAACCTGTGTCATCCTCAGGAGTTTTATTCTTGAGGCTAAATTTTACTGTTCTCCAAAAAGATTTGAAAATAACTCCAACTTGTAATAACTGTCTCTCTCAGCTTAGTGTCAATTGCGTTTAATTTAAAAATGTTACAAGCATATCATCATCCAAACAGAAAAGGGTTGTCAGGAGATATAGCTTTTCTTAGACCAGCTGATATAACCAGGAAAACAGTAGAGAAGCTTTCAGACACCTCAAATGTTATTAACATAAGCACATCACCTTTTAGTTCTGACAAAGAAACTCCAGTGGTTGTCTAGTTATCCTGTATTTTATCAGTTGGCCTACTAGAAGTTACTGTTTCTCCTCAGAAATCTTGCTTTGCTTGTATCCATGAACCAATACAGATGCAACAACTTTCTGTAGCTTTCATCTAGGTCACTAATGAAGTTATTGAATGTCTCTGAGCAGACATGTATTAAACCTGCTTGGTATAACCTCCATTTAATAATGAATCATTGATAACCACACCTTAAATCTGTTTTTCAAACATATATGCATCTGCCTTTATAGAATTTATCTACATCATATATTCCTAGTTACTTATGAGACTGTCATGGAAGATATTCTCAAAACTCTTACTATAGTGATTATGTACATTTACTGCTTTTCTACAGATCCTCTTATCCTGCTATTTGTTTTTGACAAATTGGTATTAGCTGTTATTTCTGTTGTTTACTACAGATAGCAAACTTGTATGTTTTCTGCATATTGACTTTTTGTAGCTTCATTGTAAGTTTTGACCACAATACACTATACATGATGTCATCCCCAGCTCTTACAAATTGTCACAGGCTTGCTGAAATAGGTGGAGAATGTCAGTTTTCACCTGCTGAAGGTCCAGCTCCAAATTACTGAGAGTTGTGGTCCTGTGACTGCTATACTTCAAACTCCTTTTAGGATTCCTAGGGAGCCAAGTGTGAGATACTGGATGAGTAGGTGCAGATCCTGCAATTGGAAGGGGTACCATGTTAAATGAAAAGCAATGATGGTAATGAACTCTGAAACTTCAGTTGGTGTTTAATGTAATGCTTCCTACCCCCCGAAGGAGATTCTTTGGCTAAAATTTCATTTTCTAGGACTATTCATATTCAAGTTTGTAACACTAGGTAAAAATACATAAACTCCTCCTTTCTGGCTAGGTGATACAAACTTGTCACCTTGACCCAGAACACTCAATTCCTTTGTAGGCTCCATAGTATGCTGCAAATGTCAGTATTTTGCATCAGAAATCAGCTTTATAGAAAAGTCTTTTCAAAGTGAAAATTATTGGAAAAAGCTGGAACTGAGATACATTTTTTGAGTCGTGAAGAGCAAAAGAAGTTGTTTCAGTTCAACTTCCATTAGAAATTCTGTGACAATTATGTGGAAGTCAGACTTCCAACACCACCAGTGTCAGGTTCTTTGCCTTATTGGTTGATGGTGTCAGCCTTATGGTATTATAAGTGTGTCAGTTTCTACTGCCACCTCCCCTTCAGCAGTATAATCTAAATTTAAATTGTTGACTTCAGAGTCATATTTTGTGAAATAGAAAAAAGAACATAAAAGTAATTTAAACCCCAGTTGATTATGGAGAGCCTAGTTGTCCTATAGGCATGGTATTAAGCTAACATTTTTCAGAATTGTATGTAGTTTTTTTTTTAAATGAATGAAACTTGGTGATGTTGCCAGGAATCTAGAAAAGTTTTACTTTGGGAATTATTTCACCTCTTGGTTTCAAGTGTCCTATAAGCCACACTTTTTAAATCCATGTGTAGTGGTTTTTGTTCATGTGATGGAAAAAAGTGACAAAGGAGCCAGTGCTTGAAGAAACTGGGAAATTTTGAAACAATGCAGGAAAAATACAGCTCTCTATGCAATGCTCTTCTGTTTAAGCATGATTATGTTATTCCATCTAATCATTTATTCTACATGGTGGCAAAAGCCTTCACACAATTGAAAAAATCAGATCTGCTTTGCTGTGGTAGATCTGTACCTGCAAAATGTATTTATTCAAATCATACCCTAAGTTTGGTATGTTCCTCAAATAGCATATTGTAACTACAGCTGAGGTAGACTTGCCTTCTGAAGTACCTGACAGTAATTTAATTTTAACTAGAATAATAATGAATCACCACAAAGAAATACTATCTAGAAAGACCACTGGGTTTCACCTCTCTTTTTTTGTTGCTATTTGGTGGAAATAGGAAATAATTCTGCTCTCTACTACAGTCACTAGAAAGAAGCCAGTGTAAAATAAATTTATATAAGATTTTTTTTAATATATAGAAATCCAAACTTATTAAAGGGACCAAAATAAAAGCAAGCGTCCAGCATAGTGTTTGTAGAAAAAAGACTGTTTTGTGTTAAAACACTTTTTTTGTTAACTGTGTGTAGTTTACATAGTCTAACAAATAGCATGATGAGGGGGAATAGAAAAGTGTGTGTGATCTATAAATATCCAATCAAAGAGGAAACAGAAGATCCCCACGGTAAAGGCAGGCTGTGATTTCCATAACCATACTAGTGAGTGGTAGTAGGGCTACTCAAGTATGTGACCGTAGTGCAGCAAAAAAATAGGATTATTGTATAAGCAATTATTTCTCTATTTACCTCTAGATTTGAGATTGGGTTATATGCAGCTTTTACTCTAGAAAAATAATTCTAGAACCTGTAAAAAATACCTTGGTAGCACACACTACTATGTGTCACATGAAATACTGCTTTGTAACATCTGTGAATAGCCTTGTTCTTCTGGAGATGCCTGACATGGCTATTAGCTTACAGCAGAGTGTGTTTATCCATTCACTGAAATGTACAAGATAATTTGAGGGAAAATTAACATGTCAGCTTGAACCAGTACTGAAATGCTTTTATTCCAAAAGAGTATAGAAGTTCTCAAGTGTAAATAAATACCTGCTGGTATTTCAGGTTAGCAGGAGCTGTATATTTGCTGCTCCTTGAATTAACAAGCATAATTTTGTACAATTTTCTTTGAGGTTTAAAGAGTGAAAGTATTTTAGCTTTCAGACTTTTTAGTATTTTAAGTGCTTTCTGACTTCTCCTTGTCCTCTTTTCTGACCTAGAAAAAAAATGAAGTTGGTCTGGAAAATACTTTAGTATTTGCTCAGAGGTTGCAGAAAGAAGGAAATAGGCACAGTGAGAAAGAGAATTATTTCACTTTATCGTGATGCGATTTCTTTGTACTAACCTAGTTTCCTGGTGGAGTACGTCTCTTCAAGTCCCCTGCCATGCCTGACTATATGCTAATACATCCCTGCAGCTCATTAGCCTGGATAACCATGTTGTATTTACACTTTTGTGAAGTAATGTTTTCAAAAAGTTGCAATGAGCATACACAATACCCCCCACACCCATGAGATAGGTGTTATCAAGAAAAACTAACAAAACTTTTTTTGCTGTGAGCTTGAGACACACATATATGTAAGGCAAGTTCAAAGTGGGTAGTGCAGTGAAGGAGAGGAAGGGTTTTACATAGGTTAATTTTAGCCCAGGAAATCTAGTTTCCCAACACTCTTCTGTTGATGGTGGTGATGGCAGACACTCCTTCAGGAAAGCATAATCTGAATCTTAACTGTACTCAGGAGGATCCTGTCTCTCTATCCATCGAGTATATAGAAAACATATGGCTGTTAACATCCTGGGATTAAAGTAGGACTTTGTGAACACTGCCATGCTGCTCCTTCCATTTTAGGAAACATAAGTAGCACTCGATTCTGTGATACGAGATCACACAAAAGCTTAGATGTATAGATAAAACATATGGGGCTGCTTACCTCTTTGGACAGCTTTAGAAGAGTCTGGAGCTGGTTGTTAGGATCTGATACCATTTGTGCAGAAAAAGAGGAAAAAAAAATTAATTACACTTATTTTTCTCTCTGGCGGCTAGAAAATGCTGTCTTGGTGTTTTATAGACATGCTTTGTTTTCAGCGATAAGTAAGTATCCAGAACCTAAATAGCGATTCTTTTATTTGTGTACAGAAATCAACATTAGTATTGTATTACATAATTTTCCCTATATGTCTGGATTAAGATCACCCTATCTCACAGAACTACTGCCTGTACAGAGCTGTACTGGATGTACTACTATTTGCAGGATCTTCATGGGATTGTAACACAGGGTATATAGTCAACAGAAAATTTAAATTATACCCACATTTTTATTAGAACCTAATGTTATGTAGTCACTTTTTAATATAAAATCATTAAAATAACAGTAGTTAACTGAAATAATTTCAGTTTTCATGTAATTATGAAAAATTACCCATCCTTATTCTTAAAAACTTTACATGCCACGAGGAAGGGGTGAGATTGCACAAGCATTCTTTGATGAGGCATGGGATAAGTACATCTATCTCTGTGTTTGCCATTTACTTATAACTTTTTCCCCACACATGTTAGCCTTGACTTTGTAGACCTTTTCTAAATGACCCATATCCATAAACCTCAGAATTTAGGCCTGTCTTCATCAGTGTGTTGTCTGTTACCTAAGCTGACATTGTAATTTTAACCCAGTCAAACACACAGCTGTCACCTGAGCTGGTTACAGTTTATTTAAGCATTTTAGTATACATGGGAAATAATAGGATCCCATCTGTGCTACAACTGTGTCAACTGTGTAGCAGGGAGTAACAATGTTCTAATCAGCTTCCTGGGTTAATTATAACCATGGTAATGATGAAACTCAAGGGAGACCTGTGGGGGGATGACTGGGATTGTTAATTTGACATGAAGGCTTTTCTTCCAGAAAGCAGTTTGATGCCATGTGGTCATTTCACACAGACTACTAGGCAGCCACCAAATGATGCAGCCTCTTAGGGGCAAAACCTCCTGTATTTACATAACAGTCCCTCAAGGAACTACTGTGTTCTGAACAGGAGTCAGAAATAGGGCCGTCTCTTAACACCTAAGTACAAAGGTTTCTCTACCTTAGGAAGCCTTGGTCAGTATTAAGAGAACTGGAATTGAAGATTTCTAGGGTTATTTAGATGGAGTATCCTACAGTATATCAGAATATGTTCTCCTGTTTTTTGTGTGGCTGGTGTTCTCTGTCTCTCCCCTGCAAACCTACTTGCAAACAGAATTCGTATCCCCTTCTCTCATCTTTCCACATTTGCAATAAAAGGAGCCTAAGGTCTGGACAAATACATTTCCCTGTTTGAGTATTAGAAACAGCTGAAGAGGCTGCCTGCTTTTGTTCATTTAAGTGTGAAGATCAGTCCCCACTGTTGGTATTCCTGTGTCCTAAACATGTAGGGTCAGACTTTTAATCTTTGGCTATAGCGGCTGAAGTCATGTCCATAAAAAAATAGGAATTATATGTTGAGTGACCAGGTGTGTGTTGTGATGGCAATCACAGTCATCATTATTGCATTGCAGACACTGAATGTTCTGTGGAAATTCACTAGCAGAATAACTTGCTGCTCCATGAAAACTTTTAGTCTATTTTCCGATATTTTGCTTGGCTGTGTCCTCCATGGCCTGTGTCCTGGTTTCAGCTGGAATAGAGTTGATTTTCTTGCTAGTAGCTGGTATAGTGTTATGTTTTGGATTTAGTAGAAGAATGTTGATAAAACACTGATGTTTTCAGTTGTTGCTAACTCTAAATACTACTAAGTCAAGGATTTTTCAGCTTCTCATGCCCAGCCAGGAAGAAGGCTGGAGGGGCACAAGAAGTTGGGAGGGAACACAGCCAGGACAGCTGACCCAGACTGGCCAAAGGGGTATTCCATACCATCTGATGTCATGCCCAGTATATAAAGTGGGGGGAGTTGGCCTGGGGTGGGGGGCAGATCACCACTTGGGAGCTAACTGGGCATCAGTCAGTGAGTGCTGAGCAATTGCAATTCCATTGTGCATTACCTGTTTTGCATATTCCAATTCTTTTATTATTATTATTTTCTTCCTTTCTGTCCTATTAAACTGTCTTTAACCCTTCCACTAGGGGGGCAGGGAGGAAGTGAGCGAGCGGCTGCATGGTGCCTAGTTGCAGCCTGCTTCAGACAGCTGTAGCGCAGCATGGAAAATTTAGCCTCTTTTTTCCACTAAAGTAACAATGGCTGGTGCATAGTTTACTGAGAAGGGAATACAAATGGAAAGCTTCAATAGTCTTGTGTACAGATCATTTGGGCAAAAATTTCCTCTCGTATCGAGTGCAGATCTGCGCATATATGCAGCCATAACTTAATTTTATCATTAATTTGATTAGAGTAAAAATTGCAGGACTTGACTGTAAGAACTGGTTTTGGTAACTTACAAACTAGAAAAGTGAAGTCATTCATCCCCTTTACTCTCGATTAATAAATTGTCAATGCGTGTAGCAGCTTGTTTCTAATTCTTTTAGGATTACTCCAATTTCTCCAGAGACTTGCCAGTGAGTAGCAAAAAAGGCAGCTTGGGCAGGTTGCAATTTGCCTCCCACATCAATAACAGCTGTGGCAAAGATGTGAACTCCTAGAGCGCTTAGCTTGGAGAAGGCAGTTGTCTACTCCACCCAGACTGACACTTCTGATGAGTTTGGCTGGGACTGGGGTTTGAGGGCTTCTTAAAGTTGTGACTTCTCTTTCTGTCACCTCCCCCTGTTACCTGCCCCTTTCTGGAAGTTCATTGACATGAAGCTCAGTGTCTTGCAATATCAGCCTTAAAAGTGACTGTGCGAACTTGGCAGGAGATACTCCCCAAACCCTCATTTTCCATGGTAGGTTGCATATTCTAAGAGATTGTCCATGCACTAATGCTAGTTGGCATGCTTGCTGTTACACAAACACATGCAGCCTTGGTTTGTCTTCTTCCTCCAAATTTGCCTTTGATACTAAACAAACCGAAGATAAAAAATAGCATGCAAGCCTTATTGCAGTGAAACAGAAGTCTAAACTTCTGCTGTGGAAATGGAAACAGTTATGACAGAGAAAACTAAAACATGAGTTTAGAGCACATGACACCCAATCTCTCTCTTTATTAAAGTATGTTGCAGCTGTGAAGACAGTGAGGAAGCTAAGGAGAGCTCAATTCTTTCAGTGCTCTTTGAAATTACTGTTCAGGCCAGTTTGGGAATGAGAGATAACTGGAATTCCAGCTCTTTTCTCCTTATGCCCAGGTTGACAGCTGTCTGAGATCTTTCTCTCTCCCTTTCTTTGTCTTTATCCACTGCTAGTCTTATCTCTTTTTTCCATAAAATGAAAAACCTCTGCTGTGCAGAATCATCATTAAGTTGTATCTCTATTGTTTAGTAACTAGCATATTCCCTCCTGCCTGAATGCCTCCCATAGTGGCCACAAAGCTCTGTAAAACATAAGAAACATTCATTGTGCACGCATCTTCATAAATTCATTATTTCCTCCTCACGCTCAGCTTTTATGGACACTGCATCTAACTCACTCAAGGCAGATTCAGTATCAGAGTGTATTAGTCAAACTAATCTCACCTTTCGTTTTAGGAGTTCCTGGGGTCAAAAATGCAGCAATTTATATCAAGATGTGAAACACATCAGTGCTTCTGTTCTGGCTACAGTTGTCCCCCCTAGTCTTGTACAGCCTGGAGCAGAAGAATATGCTAACAGTTATATTTATAAAATGTAGCTGTAACTGGAATATGTGGTAGGGGAATGGTAAATTTCCTGATAGTCTGTATTCTCAGCCTGGATTAGTGGCTAACTAAATATACTGCTTACCCTTCCTTTATCCACAATGTCTGTCTCGAGATTAGAGTGTTTTCTGTTGAAGCACTGCATACGTGTCACTTTTGGAGGTAGATGTGATGTAGCAGCCTCTTGATTAAGAGTATCTTATTAGCTGTAGATTTGGGATAACAAGTTTGGTGAAGGAGGGTGCACTGCAGAATTTTCTTTATTTCTTTTTAAGGTAATATGTATACGCAAACAAAGAGAACTCATAATTTGAAATAGAAATGCATAGGGCTAGCAGGAGAGGAAGAAAATTAGAAGCTAAGCAGAAAAATATTGGCAAGAATAAGTATACTGGAGCTAATTTGATCTAAGTTTTTTCTTGCTGATATTCCTTGTAAAGTTTTGTTAATCTGTGTTAAAAATTGTCTTTTTCCAACTGCTTTACTTCATCAAGAGTTTCTGTGTCTCTTCCCTTAGTGACCATTTTTCTGGGCTGTCCTGGGAAGCTGCAGAGCCTTTGCTGAGGAACAGGAAACAGCAGCTGCTTGGTATATTCTTCAAGTGGCGAACACATGCTGCTGGAGAGGTTCTCAAATCTATGCTGCCCACAAAACTCAGAACAAAACCAAGCAGGATCCTGGAGGTAAGACTGTGAAATTAAGAACAGTACGTGACAGAGCAGCAGTGCCTCTTTCTTGGCCTAGGAAAAGGACTCACCAGATCAACATGTGGTTGAGAATTCAATCCAGGCTTCCTGGGCCTAGTCTGGTGACCAGACCTTAAACTACAAGTAGTTGCCTGGTCAATCAGTTAAAGACTTTGGATAACTAATTAGAATAATCTCCAGAATTGCCACTCTAGGATCCAGCCTCTGAGTTCTTGTCCAGACTAATACCTGTTGTTTTATTTTGTTGTGATTAGAATCAAGTAAGTGTGAAATTCTGTAGTGTGAAATTAAATTTATTCCTGTTCATAAGTAATTAAGGTTTACATCCCTAATGCCTGACAAGTTGGAACCATGCTGAGATAAAACAAAACAGGTCAGAAAAACAGAAAACTAATGACTGAAATTCTGGTTGGATAGAGACAGATATAGCATATGAACCTGCGAAAGCCGATGATTAAATTGAGGTTTGTGTCTCTGTTGTTTTATCTGTTGGCATAGCTGTCCTTGCTGCACTGCTCTTGAGACATTAATTCCTTGTCTTGTCAAGTGTTTGTTCTGATCTTTCTTCTCTGTTCCCTCTCTTAAGCTTTTTTAATTCTTTCCACCCTTTGGGTTCACTACCATTATGTTCCAAGGGGATTGAAAAGAAAACATTACTATTCTGAAGAACATGGGCTGGATGAAATGATGGCTTTCTCCTGTCCTGATGTTCATTAGGAAATGCATAATGTATACTGCTGGGTTATGGTTTAAAGTCCCACAACAGGGATGTAGAGCATAAGGGCTCAGGTGCCTGGAATCCTTCACATGTTGCACGTGAACTTCCTAAGTGCACAGGATGAGTTTTTGGGTGCTTGAGCCATTCTGCTGTTGAAAATAATTTTAATTCCTGATTACAGAGGAAGGGGCACTAGAGAAAAAATAAACTAATGTTTGATACATGTTTAGTGCTGGTTTCTTTTGTGTGGCTCAGGAGTCAGAAAAATCTGACTATTCTAAAGAGAATGAGCTTGAAATTTGAATATAAATTCATATTTACTATTGTGCTGGTTTTGGCTGGGATAGAGTTAATCTTCTTTCTAGTAGCTGGTATAGTGTTATGTCTTGGATTCAGTATGAGAAGAATGTTAATGACACACTGATGTTTTCAGTTGTTGCTAAGTCATGTTTAGACTAAGTCAAGGATTTTTCAGCTTCTCATGCCCAGCCAGCAAGAAGGCTGGGGGGGGCACAAGAAGTTGTGAGGGGACACAGCTAGGACAGATGACCCCCACTGGCCAAAGGGATATTCCAGACCATGTGATGTCATGCCCAGTATATAAATTGGGGGGAACCCTGCTCGGGAACTGGCTGGGCATCAGTCGGCAAGTGGTGAGCAATTACATTGTGCATCACTTGTTTTGTATATTCCAACACTTTTATTATTGTTGTTGTTGTTATTTTCTTCCTTTCTGTCCTGTTAAACTGTCTTTGTCTCAACCCACAAGTTTTACTTTATTTTTCCAATTGTCTCCCCCCATCCCACTGCAGGGGGAGAGAGGAGTGAGCGAGCAGCTGTGTGGTGCTTGGCTGCTGGCTTGGGTTAAACCACGACACTGTGATACAGACTAAAGGCTTTGATGCTTGTGCTAGAAGTTGGCTTGGTTTAAGGGAAGCCACTCTTACAAGAGCATTCTGCTGTTGTGAGTAGCGCAAAAGATGTTTCACACAGTTAAATGCAGCGGCTCTCCTTGTCCTACTGCAGCTCCGATGCACGTGGCTAAAAATGCTCCTGCACAGGTTGCACAGCAGAGAATGATGGCTTTCACTGGCTCTGAAATCATGTTTCTTGTGAGATGCTGTGACAATATGGAAAGAACACAGGTAGTATAGACATGTTATTTTGTACAGTTTGCGTTACAGTGCATGTAGTGGTTCACAGAGCACAAATGGGAGAGAGGCAAGAGGTCTGACTTTTTAATGGTATTTTGTGTAAGTACTTTGAAAAAGATGGTAGTCAATCTCCATACAAAGTGGTCTAGCATCCATATTGTCTGCAAAGCTTTACCTGGAATATCTATTTAACTTGCAGAAACAATTACAACAACAACAACAAAAAGATTCTGTATTAAAAACAGAAATGTGGGCTTTTGCTTACTTTTGTCCCCTCTGGTCCCCTTGGACAATGAACACCATCAGTGCAAGTCCAGGGAGTCTGTTCCAGCATACTTTCAGACTCCCCTGTAATATGTCTTCCCAAAACTTCTATCAGCTCCTTAGCAAGCCCACTTGAGGCTTCTTTCTGTGTACAGAGCAGTTAACGTCACGTCCCTACAGTCAGTGTTTGGACACTTCATCAGGTAATGATGCTCTGTAGTGCTGTTAAGAAGTCAAGATTCCCAGTCCCGTGACGTCCTGAGGTTTTTCGTAAGCCGGGTGCTGTGTTCCCTGGGGAAATGAATCGCTTCCTCCTGATTTCTCCTGATCCAGCCTCAGTTTAGGGCTTTGCAATGCTTAGGAGACAGCACCTTCTTCATATTATTAAATATTATTAAGGATGCGTGCTGTCGATGCATTGCCCATTGAAGTTGGCACTGGTTTCTGTAATGCAGGTCACAGCGCACAGGAGAGTGCGAAGTTGTGCTGGCCACCTCGCATGCTGAGGTAGGTCCAGTTCTTCCAGCGTCCCTGCCAACAGCGCTCAGGCATTGACGTGTCCATCGCCTTTTGCTGCGGACCAGGGTCTGGGTTCTTAGGTCCCGGCTTTTAAGAATTGCTCATCATGACATTGGATGATCTGGCAGTGATAGAAGTGTACTGAAACTATGGAGGTTAGAGCTGACTTAATGGGTCAATAAAAACAAACATCCAGCTTGCTCCTTTCTGGCTGGGTATTAATCAAACTACAGAGCAGAGCTTTCCCACCAAGCCCTGTTTTGGAAGATGTAGATTCAGTATGCTGGCTTTTACATTTTTACATTAAAAGCAGCAAAACAGTATACAAATTGCTGCCTGTGGATGTCTGTGGTTTTTTTTTATTTTTCCTGTAAGTAGATTGAATATAATTTCTTTGTAGCATTTTTGTCCTTTTTCTGAGCAAAATGATTTTGTCTCTCATTTAGTCTGTTGCCATGTGCCTCCTATTTTGGCTGCTTGCTGCGATGAAGCACCACTTGGGCGTGTTCTCAGTGCTGACTCCACCAGGAGGAGACCAGAAGTCTCTTTAAAGAATTGCAAAGACTTCATGAGGCTGAAATGTCTGTTGTAAATCCATTAGTGTCCATATATAATTTACTCTTCATGTTTCTCTTTTGAAGCTGTCCAATATCTTTGATGGTATCCTCCTTTCTTTAAAAACTGAAACGTGACCCTATATAGCTACTGATTCTTAGAACAGAGAAACCGTTTTCTCTTTCATGAATTTATAAAATGTTTTTAATTATAAATCAAATTATGACTAATTTCTTTTCCTTGGCAATCCAAGAGAAGAATCAGTCAATTGACCTCATGTGCCTGGTGAAGCAGCTTCCAAAGGAGAAGCAGTATCCTCAGCTTAGACACCACCACTGAGCGTACTTGCTGCTTGCACATCTGCCAAGCCACCAGCCCTTTGGTCAAGGGCCTAATTGAATTTCAGAAGGCATGGTGTCACAAAGGTATTGCTCTCTATACTTTGCTTTCCTACCTAAAACTTTCCTCAAAGGAAATGTTTTATGTGGTAGCAGCAGTGACAGTTTTGGTAGAGAACAGCTGCTGCTCTTGAATGGTGTATGAGCCGACCTGTCAAACTGAGGTCTTAGAAACTCTGGCTTCCTCTTCGTCCTTCACTGGGCAGCTCCTCCTCAGCAGCACACAAAAGAAAGAACAAACCCACAAACTCAGCCACAAGTAAGCAATCAGTCTAACGCAGACAGTGCAAGGGGTTAACCAGACCCTAAAGAAATGGGGCTTTATAGCTCTTTGTAAACCTTAGGACAAGGAACAACAGGTTGGTTGCATAAAATGATCTCAACTTAAAATGAGAGGTGAGGGTTCCTTCTGAGGGAGAGCCTGTTAGCTGTGACTTCTTCCTGAGATTCGTATGAAAGGAGTCTGTGGCATCCTTCTGGTTACCAGTGAGGTACAAATCTAGATAATAAGAAGAAAGCAGTTCTAGCAGACACAGCATGAGGCAAAGGATAGATGCTCTGCGTCACAGGAAAAATTCCTCCTGGCCAAGTCAGAGTTGTATTACTGGGGGAGTGCAAGCTGAGGTTGCCAAACCTGTGAAATGAATAATCTGGGGACTCTGCCCTTTTTCCTCCTCTCCTTTCTTATTGTCCAATCCTAATTCATGTCACGGTAGCTGCATGCACATCGTAATCTCATCCTGAGAACTTGCTGTCCAGCTGTGGAGAGCCTCTAACATTGTCTGTCTTTGTGAGGAGATGGTAGGATTGTGTGTGTGCTCAAAAGAGCTGCCACATGCCACTTTTGTGCTGCAGCAGCTTATAACGAGGTAGACCTTAGTCATCCGTCTGTCTTTCATAGAGGAACTTGTATATCTATTCTCCTCTTTTCCAAAAGAAACCGTGGGCAATTAAAATCATCCCAAGGTCTCCCTGGCTTCCTCCTTCTAATCTACATTCTCAAGAATGAATCAAAACTGTGACAGGAAATTGTGTTTGGCCCTATACTTTTTAGAAGCCTGGAGCAGAAGAGCAAGGAAGAAAAGAAATGAGATATATTTATAAACCAAAATCTCAGAGTACATTCATCTGACAATTCAAGATCTTACTTGAGCAGACACACCGATGTAAAGAATAGGTATGTGTGCATTGTGTCCCTTATTCTGCTTTCCTTAATGAGAGGCTACAATGCTGTAGCTGCTATTCAAAGTGACTTTAGTATGTTTTTTCCTATTTAATCTTATTCTTTTGCTGCAGTGTTTAGTGTACAGTTGGTTTTGTGTTGAGGCACATATTTTTGTAGTTCCTTTCTGGATTAAAAGAGGGAAAATGCAATGAAATAAGTTGTTGGTTTAGGCTAATGCAGGTGGGTTTGCTAGGCACTCACCACCTCTGCTGTTGTCGCTGCGCAGGCTCTTACCTCTGAAGGCAAGTGAATGTTAAGAAAACCTGGCATAGGACTGTCCATCGCTTGAGATTGTCCCTCTAAATAAAAAGAAGCCCTGGAAGTCAGATTGCCTATGATCATTTGTGCTGCTGAATAGCCAACAACAACAGAAAAAGCAAAAGAGTGATGTTCAGTGACTGGACTTTGCACTTGGAGTCCCCTCTCCGGACCCAAGTTAACAACCGCAGTCTGTTTCAGCTGCGGAGGCTGAAATGCTGCTGCATTAGCCCTCCTCCTGCCAGGGCTTCATGCTAAAACAACTGCTGAATGGGGCATATTTCTAGTCCACAGCTCTCTGTTTCAACACAGCTAGAAAGGAAACTGCAGAAGCCAAAAATAAGCTGCAGCAGCCAAGGAGCACATGCATGTCCCTTGCAGCCATCCCAGCTCCGCCGGCAGCAAAGCCTCAGAGACCGTGAGACCGACAGACGAAATTAGAAACCACTTTAGCCCAAAGGCAGCTCTCCCTTTGGCCACAAATCCTGTGAAATAGAAATGTCCCTTTTGTTTATTCCGCCTTCTGGCTTCTTCTGTGGGCTGTTTGCTAGGAGCCAGGTCTCTGAGTGACAGACTGTTGTGTACAGTGCTTTAACACAGCAGAGCCCTGATCTCTGTAAGGGCCCTTCAGCACAACTGTTGAACCAGGTGTCCTATTCAAAAATACTTGTAGCAAGCTCTTGGGTGAAAAAAAAATAGCATTTCTGTACTTTTATGTAAAGTTTCCAGGGAGCATGCTGATGTGAGTATTATACATGCTTACAGCAAGGTGTGTAAGTGATGCATGAAACCAGGATTGCATTTCATCTACCAAGTGAGAAGAAGCTTAGCTATTTGTGGGTTTGCGGGTGGTTTGTCCTGATACTGATTGGACACTAAAGTAAGAAGGAATACCGAAGAAATTCAGCTGGCTTCCTTGGTAAATCATGCCTGATGTTGTGATCAGGGAAGGCAACAGAATCTGAATTTCCCCAAGCAGATGTGAAAGCTCTGGCAAATGAGGAGGCAGATAATAGTAACAATTCTGGGAGCAGAAGAGATTGATTTTATTATTGGCTTGTCCTTGAAGATACCTCTCTCAGTGACAGCCTGATGAGTGTCACATGTGTTATCATTCCAGCCACTTTCTCACTTGTGTGCAAGGTGTAGGACGCTTTGAGTGTCCCTTGAAGTGTGAATGCACCGCTTGAACTGCTCCTTGCCTGCTTTCAGACATCCGTGTTCTTGCTGCCTCCAACAGGATCACACTGAAAATGTCCCAGATTATTTAATAGAAACAGGGAACTAGTGAACCTCAGACTTCTCTCGTTCCTACAGGGCAATCAGTGCTGCTTGGTTTCTCTGCAAGATAAAGAATATATTTTCTTCTTTGAATATTTCACCTCTCCTTTTTGCCGTCTTTTTGGTCTGTAGTCATCCTGTGCCAAACATCATGGTGTTCAAGCTAAAGCTTGGGTATTTACATGTGTTCAGCACTGCTACAAAAATGTAAAGCTGAACCAGCGCATGGGGCAGATTTCTGTTAACCCTAATGTCTCCAGTCAAAGGTTTTTATCTGAAAGGGTGAGAGGGAGACCAGAGGTGATCTTTTCTTGGACCGCCAGATGGAAAGCCAAAGTTTCTACTGTTGCAAGAAACTGCTCAAGCTTCTTCCTTGCTGCTACGCACACATTCATCTGAGAAAGGGCAGCGTGTCTGACAGAAGTGAAAAGATTAGTCCTGGAGGAGATTTAGCACAAAGCAGTTGGGTAGATTTATTAGGCATAGTCTCCAGTGTGAAACCGTCATATGAGCTTTGGAAGTGCGTGGCTGGCGCGGGATACTTTGGTACTATGTTGGTTACTTCTGCTTCAGGGTTGCCCATCAATTAAGCCTGCAGACAAGCCAAGTGAAATAAGGCTTGCCACTAAACGAACAGGGGGAATTTCCACCCCAGCTGCCTTGGAGGTGATGGCCCCTGACATGCTCTTCCCAGACTCAAGCTCATAAGACAAAGGCTTCATTCACAAATGACCAAGTTGGCCTCCTTTCTCCCCAGATACCTGCCCCCCAACACCACTGCCATATTCCCTTCTCCCTCTCCCCCCAGCCCCTGGCCGCCGGGAAAGCTCCCTGCAGCTCTGTCACCACATCCCCTGCCCTTGCCCTCTTGTACAATGCATAAAATGTGGGTTGCTTGTTTTCCTGCTCCTTGCCCGCCGCCCCCCCTTCCCTGTCCTTGCCCCTCAGATGATGGATGGGCTGAGGAACAGACACTGTGGAAGATAAATATGCTGGGGAAATTTCAGCATGTGCCACAAAGTGGAGATGACTTGCTGAGGTTGCCCGGCAGAGCAGGGAGCCGCTCTGCTGCCGCTCACCGCGACTGCTGGGGACAGGCCTCGAGCGTTCCCTCGGGACCACCTGCGACCTCCCTTTGGACTCATGAGGGGTCCTGGCACTTGGTATTGCTGCAGTCATGCTGGCAGTAATTGTATGTGCGAAGCACCTGCACGCCCTGTTCGCAGCACTGCCACCAACATTAAAAGATATGGCCAACGATAAAAATCTCTGTACTAAAGGAGTGGGAAAGGCAACTGAAATGGTAGCATTGTTATAAAACAGAGGATCCTGCATATATCCAGATGGTAATTAAAATGCAGGAGGTTTCTGGAAGCAGCTCTGTTTTCTAAACATGAATTTGCTTTGTGTTGAATGCACTTTCTACAGCAGTAGCGACTATAACTGGTGAATGGAAAAGCAATTAGCACCCTTTCTGTGCACATTTTTAATAGATATGCAATGGTATTGAATACAATAGGCAGGTTTTTTGCAGCAGAAGCATGCTGCACAGAGATACCGGGCTGAACGTACATACATACATGTGTGCAATCAATATTTTCTGTGCACCGTATGACTGTCCCTCACCCAGAACGTATAGCCCCACACGTTCACCCACAGTGGACTAAGACATCTCTCGGGTTTTGAGCTCTGTGGCTTACTGAGGAGGGGTGAACTGCTCGCCAGGACAGCAGAGCCTGAGCTGTGCCATTGACATGGTTTGTGGCCTCAGGAGGTCAGTTGATCTCCTGCTGCTTCGGTCCTTTTCGCTGCAAAGTGGAAATGAGGGTGCTTGCCCTGTCTCTAGTGCTGTGGTGGAAATTTGCTGACGTGCTCGCCAATCTGCTGAAAGGCCCAGCAAAACTGCAAAGGCAGAGCTGTCAGGCTTCCATCTCCAGTGTCCCTGTGTCTCCAGACATCCTGGGGACAGAGCGGACAGGACAAGTTGTGGAAACTTGGAGGGCAGGATAGCTGGATGCCTCAGTATCTCACCTGAGGTTGTTTGTAGAGCTCTCAACAGGCTTCCTCGGCAAGACCGGCGTGGTAAGAGAAACTGCTTTGAAGGGTTTCATCATCATGCAGGGACCTAGCTTGTTTTACCCATAGCTTGCATGATTGGAAGGGACTAAAAGATGGACAACGTAAGGTCTGTTTTGCAGAACTTGTGATTTTTACCATCAAAGTCCCTTGTGGATTATTGAGCACGTAGCCATCATACCAGCACTCTGGATGACCTTCATTGGCTCTTGGTAGCTGCCCCAGGAGACACTAAGGGCTGAAAGGTTCTGGACACCCGAGCCAGCTCTCACCGACAGAACTTTCTGCAGGGTGGGAGATGGTGCCTGTTTTGAGGCTTAATGGGTCATCAGCCTCCAGGGCTGCGTCAGCAGCATGTTTCAATGACTCTGAAGTGAGGCATCGAAAGAAGCAAATGAATTTGTCATTGCAAATCAGAAATCGATTTCAAGGGTATAAATTGCAACTAGACTTGTAGCGTGAAAGGTATGGGCCAGCTCTCATTTCAGTTGTTAATTGGGACTCTGTCCTTATCGGCACCTTTCTTGCTTCTGTTAGTTTCCATTTTCTTTCCCCTGCATGCCTTAATTAGGCATGTAGATGCATGTAGATTTGCATGTGTATTTGCAGCCAAACAGAAGCCAGGCTGGTACATGGGTTCACGCAGGCTGCTGAAGCCAGGACGCGCACTCCGGGACGTTTCTATTGATGCACAGAGTGTCTGCTGGTACCTACTTTTCTCCTTTTTTTAACTGCTGAATTTTTCCCAGCAGTAGTGCAGTATTCTTTATTATCAGCCCATCACCCACTTGTGTTGCTAGTCCTGCTAGTTTATGAAAACAGATTTCTCTGTCTAATCTCCTCCTTACTGTGAAGGTCCAGTTGTTCTTTATTTCAGTGTACAATGTGTTACTGACTACAGCGATTTGGTAGTCCCTGTTCAATGCCCCGGTCTTAACCATGTTTTCAAAAAGAGGGAGAGAAAGAGGAAACCAAACTCTTATTTCACTTGTCTCTTGGAGAAGTCACTGGGCAGTTGAGGCTATGTCTTTGAAAGCAAAGGGGCTGCTCAGCTCTCAAACATTAGCTCAGCATGGCTGAGCCAGGGCATAGGGAGATGTGCGAACACATTAATCATCACGGGGCAGCTGCCAGCTCCCTGAATTTAATTGGGGCCTTCTAATATTTACGGTGTTTGGAGGGTTTTTTGGTACTGCTGATAAAGGATTTCGTTCCCCTCTCATGAGGCCGTGCAGAGACAGCAGAGGTGTGAGCTTAATTCAAGGTTGCTGAATGACTTGCAGCTAGTGGGGGAAATTATGTTACTCAGCATTGTTTTCCTTCTGAAACTGCTGCCTTAGCAGCATCTTGAGGAGTTTTGCATATTTGTCTCTTTAAATTTCCTGTTCCTCAGACCGCTCTATCTTCACAGTTTCTAGTCATTGCATTTTTATTAAAGATCTCCATGGAAGTAAACAGTCTCGGAGGGTGCATCCTTCCAATATCCCCATCTTCAGAGGAGGAAGCAGGAGTGGAAGTGTTTCTTAATAAGGGGAGGTAGGGGAGATTGGAAAGTGAGCTATTGCCAATGTAATGTGTTGAAAAATCATTCGTCTGAACTCAGATTATGTCTCAAATGATACACTTGAAAAGATTATTATGCCTAAAAGAGCTCCTTTCACTCACCATGATGTGTCTGTCTAGGGACATGCTTTGGTGCTCACTTGCAAACAAGCCACACACAGAACTGCAAATTTTCACGCCCCCATTTGCCTCTTTTACCCCTTCCCAGCTGTCACTCACTGCCTTCTTCCCAGCAGGAAAAAGCAGGGATGTTTCTAGGAGGAGAAGAGCAAAACAGGCTCATTCCCCAGTACTTGTAAGGTGACGGTGTCCTACTTAAGCTCTGCCTTCCCATGGGGTGGCGGGTGAGCTGGATTTTCCAGAGGGAGCTTTCTTCCAGCTTCACCCAGCTGCATCACTGCAAATACAAGGAAAGACATTTTCTGGAAACTGCCTTCTCCTTTTGCATCTAAAGTGCTGCAAACTCCATTACCAAGCACATGCAAGACAGTGGAGCTGAATCTGGGTGTTTATGCCAAGATATCTGCTTTGATTTACGTGGCATTGATCATCTCTTTATAATAGAGTTAATGTGAGGGTAATCTACCCCCTTCAACACGGCTTGGTGCTGCATTGCTTTTGCATCCGGTTACTTTATCAGTTCCATGTGCAGCCCTTTGTCTACACTGAATATCCTTTGTAGGTCAGCTGCCATGCAGGGAGCCTATATGTGTGCAGTGCTTAGTTGGTCTCTCAGCTCTTTCCCGTTCTCCGCTTTGTTTTGCTTCCAGAGCTCATCCTTGGGGGGGCGCGCCCCCCCTCATCCTTCCCCCCCCCCCCCCGCCATTTCCCCTTCCCAGGAGAAAGGCCAGACGATGATGATGATGCATCCTCTGCTAATGGACCCTGCCAAGACAGTGATTTTGGCTGCAAGGGAGACTTTACAGGTACCTTGTGCTTCACTTACCAACCTTCCTCAGTGAAAAAAGGAAAGGAAGGATCACACACTTCCAGTGATTTGACCTTTTTCCTGGGACCTTTGCTGAAGCTCTTCATGCCCTGGCAATATCTGTAAATCAGCTTGGGCTTGGTTTTTACCCTGTGACCCCGCAGCATCTCCCACAATGCGTAAGGCAGCGTGATAGGTCTATGTTGAAATCTCAGCGTTTCAGAGCAAAGAAAATAAACATGAAGGTGCTTAGCTTGGGGTTTTGTAAGGTGTTACATTAGCTGGGTTTCCAAACCCTCCTGAGCTGGAAGGGATTTTTGGAAGGGGCTTAATTCCTCCTAAAAATCTCATCCTTACCTAATACATGCTAGTTAGCAAACAACACTACAGACTTGATATGACTTCATATGATGAATGAGCAGGGGCTTATTGTTAGAGTCTAGGGATAATCTCCTCACCGTGCTTAAGCACCTTACTCCCTCTTACTTTCTGCGCTACTTTTCTTGCCATAATAATGCTAATAAATTTTTTTAAATGATAATAAAGTTGACTCATATCCTGGGAAAAGTGCAGCTCAGACCTAGTTGATTAGTCAAATATTTTTAAATCTGTTTGGATTTACAGTAATAAAAGGAAAGGCAAACAGTAAGATCTCACTTTTGGTTCAATACCAGTGGAGGCTGTGGATGCAGTTCAAACTCTGCAAGGCTTCTGGTGGGAATGTTTCACAAAAGACACTTTGTCTCCTTTGGAACAAATGCCACCGCACAGTGGAATTTATTTCTTAATTATTTTTCCAGGGCCCCTCTGTTTCCAGCATGCTCACAAACACTTCACATAGAGATTTGCTTCTTTGGAATGGCATGAGGGAGGACCAGCAGTGGGGATTTGCTTTCTATGCATGGCATGGTTTGCCTCGTCTGCATGAGCTCTTTCTTGTTCCTAGGATACACTTGCTTGACTTAATTTATGGGCTTGCTTTATTATTTTTTCCCTTTGGCTGAGATCTGTTTTGACTTTCCCACTAAGCTCCTTTCTGAGCAGGGGCAAAACCAATAACACTGAATTTATTTAAGTGGAATTAAAGGGCAGTCCTTGTGCTGAGGCTGGGGCTGAGCTGCTAAAGCATGCTCAGCCTCCTGAGGTGCCAAAGAACCTCATGTTTCATTCAAAAGCCAACTGTGCTGAATAGCAGAGAGCTACTTCTAAAGACTGCAGTGAGGCTCTAACACCAGCAGCACAGGAAGAAAGATGGGGCTTTAGGAGGCGATGGGATATAAATCAAAAAGAGAAAAGTTGACCAACCACATTACACTAAGGGCCCAGCTAGTTTTGTTGCCCCAGAAGCAAGGTCTGGAAGATGATGCAGTCCCTCCACTCCTATGGTGCAATAGTGACTATTAAAAATGAGTGGGATCGTTAATGCATATATAAACATTACAAGCCATTTTCATTTAAAAAAATTAAAATCACCTTCTTCAGTAGCATTATGAACTGCAAAGAGGGATCTTTCTGTATTGAACCATCGACTGATGGCCCTTGAAAACTCAGCCCTTTGTGTCTTCACAGATATTTTTCTTGTTCATGTGCATGCTCTGTTTTGATTTTCCTTGTCCCCTTTTAAAATGAGAAGCAAACTGAAGCTTTCATCAGAACTATATAGAAATGCAGAAACTGGACAAGAGAGCACAGTATAAAAACGTGTGGCTTTCGTGAACATACCAAGGGTACCAGGCATGTAAGAGGCACATCTAGCCCAGCAAAAGAAGGTGTTTTTAATAGCACTCAGAGCAGCTCTGGTAGCTGGTTCCTCAGTGGGACCCTGATGCTAACTCTCATGCAGCAGATTGAAAGCAATTAACTGGAGGACAGTCTTTTGGTGTAGTGCCCACTGTAGTGGTGGGTGGAGGGAACTCTCCATGTATGTGGGGCAAGATCCATTTCTTTTGTCCTTGATTTTTCCCCTAAAAGAGAAGAGCCAGAGGTAGAGTTCAAGAATTTACCTTTTTTCCCTCTTAACTGGTAGGCTAGAATAACTCTTAGAAACACTTTGAGGAAACGTGATTACGTCTGTTTATCAAAATTCAGTCTCTCTGCCTGATGCTAAATCAACAATGCAACAGGTAAGGTGAACTAACGAATCTTCCAGCCCTACCCTTGAAGGGCACAGATGTTGGCTATGTGCAGCTGGGCTTGTGTTTGTCTCTTCTTATTAAAAAGGTTAGAAGGGGAATGACAGGTATAATGTAACACATTATTTGTCTTGTAAGGAAAAAAATCCAGCATGGTTTCTAGAGTCTTCCCTGCATTTTCTACTTTATCTCTATTTGCTGAAGTCATTGTTGCTCCCAGGATTTTTACAAGTAGTGAAATTGAAAGCACACAAACAAGAAAGAAACTAGACAGAAAAAGAATGACTCTTGTTATACTAGGTGGAGGTGAATTTAAAAAGATGATGGCTGGATACGTTGCTGCTCCCTGAGGAAGAAAGCTCATTACTGCATTTGACTTTAGGATACTGAGGATGTAGTGCCAGGCATTTTACTCTCTCCTCACATGTGCTCCAACTTGAATGCTGGGGATAATTATTCTTGATCATCAGCTGACAGGAATTACATCAGAGAACCTAAAGCCAGCTTTCCTTCAAGACAGTGCCCATACCATAAACCTGTGAGGTGTCACAGCTGGCATGCAGATGTGTCTGCACAACAAGGCAGAGGAGTGACTTTGACGCAGGCAGCCGGCCTGGGTAGAAAAATGAAAATGTAGCATGACAGGCGTCAGCATGGGCTAACAACCAAGGTAAGGACGTCGGTTTCCATGCACCGGTGTTTTGCTGGACCCTTCATCAGTGCGTGTTGTCTTTTTTTAAGTGTCTCTTCTGGTAAGAGAAAAGCTAATAGAGCTGGCAACCCCATGGCAGAGCCAACCCTTTTCTTTCCTAAGGAGACCTTTCCAGTTGCTCTGACCAGCTGGCAGGTCAGTGGGGTGCTCAGAAATGGGTTGGGCCACACAAATGACACTCTTTTGTCATTCCTGAGTCAGCTATCATTCCTGTGTACCGGTGCAGAGGAGTTTGTATGGTGGGCCTCCACCAGCTAGACCACTGGCAGACCTTGAGGGTGGGATTTTCATGACGAAGCATCAGCTCTTTGGATCAGAAAAGGTAATGGCAATCAGAGGACTGCAGTAGTTCATTGTTAGGAGCCACCGGCCAGATGAAGCTTACTTTAGGCTGGAGTTGTTGTTTGGGTGTCTTTTGTGGGTTTGATTAGAAGCGATCTTGATTTCTTCATTTAGGAATTTTAGCTGGGGACCCTCCGTTATTCTTTTAGTCCACAAACTTACCCTATCTTACAAAAGATTTCTTTTCCCTTCACAGAAAAAATTTTTACTCAGTCTCCTTCTGGTAGTGAACACTGGGAAAGTGACTTGAGCAACACACACCTGCAGCAGGAGAAGTTACTGATGTTTCCTCCTGTTACTTCACTTTGACATGTCTTTGGTTCACCTAGATAATGTGATTTTTTTCCACATACTTCTCCTTCAAGAATTCACTGCTTGTCACACCTAATGATTTATTCACTCGTCAACCTTTTTTTAGGTTGACAAATATCCTGCAAAGATAAGGCACTGGCCTTTGAAAATATGGTGCCAGTAATTAAAATGAAGAATGCGTTACAGTATAAAGTAGAAATATGGGTCTAAAAGCCACACTGGTATTTTTAGTGATGGGAGTAATTGAGGATTTCAGTTTAATAATTCAGTGCAGCTGAGATTAATAAATGGTATGAGGTAGACGTGGTCTTTCAAGAAGAAGGATTCCAGGGGTACAGTTAACAATTTAATTTAGTATATCCTTAAAGATGCTGCTGGAATTGCTGTATAACTCAGCAGAGTCCTACAATTTCTGAGCCTGTTTTGTAAAAGGAGGAATATGCATCCTGAGCGAGGATTATGCAAAGTCAGGGGACCTATCTGAGAAGAAGCCAAAAAGCCTGGAAATCCCAGCCCTGGCACTCGTTCCTGCCATAGTCTGCAGCGAGTTCCTTCCCATCGCTATGGGTTTCTGCAGCGGAGGGGAGGCAGGGCAGGCTGCGGGGAGGACCAAAGTCCTGCCCGACCATAAGCTCCCGCAATGAAGCGCCTGTTTATGACACAAGCCCTCCAGGGTGGGCTGGGAGGAAAGCCTCTCCTTGTTTCTCAAGGCTAAGTCGTTATGGAGAGTGGGGGGAGGAAATCATCCGTGTGGGGGTGAAATACGGCAGGCCAGGGAGCAGTCCCACCTACTGTCTCCCACGGAGCTCTCCCCCGGTGCCAAGCTGTGGGGGGGTGCAGTGGTCACCATTGCTTTTATCTATCATCTTCCTTGCTCCATCTCCCAAAAGCCTCAGGAGGTTTCAGGCCAGCTTCCCCCCTTATTGAACAGGTTTTAGGGCATCAGATCAGCTTTGAAATTAAAGGGCCACATGTATCATTAGAGTCCAGTCCTGCAAATCTTACTTGCAAAGACTGTAAACAGGCAGCTTCATACCTGTCGTCCCTTGGGGTTCATGACCTTGCTGTCTTTGCAAGTGCTGTGCCAGAGAGCATTTTCAGGTTGGACCCATTAATTCTCATCATGTCCTGCTCGCACAGACACTCTCCTGGTGTGGAAGCTGTGAGCTTCATCTGTTCATGTTCCTTGGCTCAGTAAAATCATTTGAAAGGATTAGGTCCGTATAGCCAGCAGAGCTACTTGTCAGAGCAGTTTGCTGGGTGTCCCTTTAAGCATCATGGGTATGTTTGATGAGAATTTTTCTCTTTATTATGAAAACACTACACCTGATAAATGATTGTGTTCTCCATTTAAGGCGTGAGGCTGGGCAGCACTGAGCTGTGGCTAGGAGGCAGGTTTATAATCTTGTGTTCAGCTGCAGAATAGCTCTGCTTTGGTGTTGTCCTCTAAAAATGGACAAGATGCTGCTACCCTGCAAGGATGTGCTCATTCAGTGTGACAAAGCAAACTGGAAATCCAAAGCCCTTGCTAAGGGGCAAAGACTTGGGAAACTTCCATCAACTGTTTTTTTTTCATGGCCTCCAGGAACGTGATATGTTGTGCTGCCAGATGTAAGGCCTGTGGCATCCCCTTAGTGTCCTTCTGTACAGAGATTTGTCCCTGTCTATGTGAAACTAGGCTGTGGTCTCTGGCTCCCCTTGGCTGTTTAGGTGCCCGTACAGTCTGAGCTGCATCCCTCTTCATGGCCAAAATGTGTCAGCAAGTCTCCTCAGGCATAAACCTGAGGGTTCTTGTGTCTCTGTCCTCTGGGATCAATTTTTTTGGTACTTCTAACTAGAATAGTCCCAAAAGAGCTGTGTGTGGCATGCAGCAGCAGAACCGAGCGGCCCAGGCAGCTCCTCCGTGCTCTGAGCTGGCTGCAGGCGGGGAGTCCGCTCACAGCTGGGTGCAGGCTGGTCCTGGGACAGATACCCTGTGCTTCCATGTTCCTGTCTCCCCAAAACAGCTGCCTTCCCTGGTAACAACGAGGCTGTCATGCTGTGTGAAGAGACTCTGAAGGTAATAACCACGCCACGACCAGCAGCTGGCCCCGGACCAGACATTTTACTCCGCTGCCGAAAGGTAAAAACATTCGTCAGCTACGTTCAGTTCAGATCCTGATTCAGCAAGATGCCTTAAGCATGTGAACAGTCCTCTGGGCTTCTTCCTGCACTAGTGCTGGTGTCAATAGGGTTAAACTCAGCTGCTTTATCCTGTTACATTCAGACACTGGAAAAACCTCATTTCCTGTCTATATGTTAGGTGGGAGAGTTACACTGCGGACGTATATTACAGCTGGAATGCATGTGTTGTGTGAAATGTACTGCCCCGACTCTGCAGTGTTGATTATACATATGGAAATTATTCAAGGTTTCTCCCATTTGCTTTTCATTGCATACCTTGCGTATACCCCTAACTTTCTGTTGACAGTGATGGTTGAGAAGAGCCAAGCTCTCTGGCCACACTTTGAAGTCATGGAGTGATCCTACACGAGTGGTCAATTGGTTTGTGCATAATGTACAGTTTAACAACTTTATATACTTCTGTTTCTCATTTTAGTTTCTAGGATAACCTGAAATTATATGGGAAGGTTGAGGAGAGACAGTTATAGTTACTCAGAAACTAAGATCAATGAAACCAGTGATGGGCAGGAAGGAGGAAAACTGGGTCCTGAAACTTTTAGGGAGAATCTTCCCCTCTCTCCTTGCAGTGCCAGATTCAATCACAGGCTGTTGGGTGGGTTTGGTTGGTTTTTAATCATCTGCCTGGCTGTGATTTTACTTTTTTATTTTTCTCATTAGCTTTGCCTTTGTGATATCATGATAAATTTCAAAGAAAATAATGTTTTCAATCCAGGATCAAATACCTCAGCTTCCTCTGAATCAAAATTTGCCTAGCACTAAAGACTACAATCTAGAAACTCTCTGTAAAAATCAGTAATCAGTAAAGAGGCACCACAGTATTCTTAGGGGGAGTTTCTGATCTTTTTTACAGTTTAATACTGTCTAGGACACCTGATAAACTGGAAGCAGCAAGTACATTAAGTGCAGTGCAATGGCTTATACAGAACAGGCCAGTGTTTCTGGTTTACTCATTTTATCAGTTTAAATCCCATGGTATTTCCCCTTATTGCTACAGCAGGTACCCCTACGCTACACAGTGCCATCTTAACCCTTAAGCATGAAAATCACACTGTTTCCATTTTGTTCTTAGTCCATGCTGCCTAGGTGGTGGTGCATTATTCAGATTTGGACAGATATGGACTGAACTATGTTTTGATTTGACCTGGCCTGCATGGCACTGCTGGCCAAAATACTGAATAAGCCTTCATCAAGGAGGCAGGTAACAGCCTCAAGCGGCCCGCTCTCCTGTTCTCCTGACCAGGTTTTATCGTTAAGGTTATTGCTGTTATCGTAGGAGCATAGAAACCTGCTCATTAACCCCAGCTCTGGTGTGCTGGAGCTGTGCAAGCATGGGACAGAGCTGCCCCTGGGAGCCCTCAGCCTCAGCTTAGTGCACTGGTGCTCTCTCGGCAGAGCAGCCACCAAAAATCCTCTCCAGACTTCTTTGCTGCTGCGTTAGGCCTACAGTACAGACAATAGCAGAGAGGAGAGTCTGAAAGAAAAAGAGTCACTTTTTAAACGAAACTATCTATACCCTCCGATTCATGCTTGGCAATAGTGATCTTGGCCGCTGTTTGTGTGCAGTACTTCTGGCCCACAGATGATACCATGCAACTTTGTTTAGGCGTAGAGATCTTAACCATCCTGTTATACCATTGCAGGCTTCCACGTAGGTACATGTATTTTTGTCTCTTTGCCAAAAAGAGCATTTCTCCTAAATATTGCCACTAAAAAAACCACCTTAAACTTGCAAACATGCATGGAACAGAAACGCCGCAATGGAGATTTTCACCACCTCCTTGCAGGTATTATAAGCCTCTCTGCTCATTCAGCTTCTGAGACTGTTGATTTGAACTCCAATTAATTTCTGTAAAGACCACAAATCAAGTCGTGTCATAACTAGAGAGCATGGTGCGATATCATTATTGCTTGCCTCTGAATGAACCTGAAAAGCAAGGTGATCAATCCAGACATAATTGCCAGTGTCACTTGTTAACTGTTCCTGAGTGACCGAGGGCCTCTTCCACGGGCAGCCTGTCAGTCTCAAAAACAGCAATGCAATGTGGCAGCCCTTGGGTGGGATGAAAACACCCTTTCGAGCAAATGTCAATTATTAGCAGTAGGCTGTTCTTTCAGTGTTTTGGTGCACATCTCTAATTTCACCATGACCAGATGGAGATGCCCTGTGCAGTCTGTACCTTCCTGGGTATGTCCAGGATCAACCAGTCTTGGCTAAACCCTGCTTCAGCCATATGCTTAAGCAGGTACTTGGAGTAAAGCATGAGCTTAAGTCCCACTGAATTCAAAATTAGTCAGAAACTTGAGGGCTTTATTTAAAAGTTCCCTCAATAAACCCCATCCTTGCTCGGTTCTTAATCACACAAGTCGCATGGGAAACCAATCACACCGAAGCAGCGTCTGGGCTGCTAGAAAATTAACACATGAAGAACACAGTATATGTAGAAGGTTTTAAAATATTTTTGCTACCTTTTAGAATGAGGGCTGGCCTTAGTAACCATGAAGTTAACTCCAGCTAATTCCAACACTGATCTCTGTGAACCCCTGTGTCTCCATCTGTGCAATGGAACGAAGAGCATAAGGGGCTTTTTAGGAAAGTGGTTTCACAGTAACCCGTGTCACTCTCTGTAAGCTTTTGGCTTGATTTTGCACTTAACCTTTTTCCATCCTTCCATATGTTGAACACAAATCATTCATGCCTAAGGCTTACAAGAGCAAAGGTCACTTTTTCATAACATGACTGTTAAAACCCCTCAGATTATGTCATGTGGCTTCAGTTTAAATGTAGTTCCCAGCTAATTAGTCTGGTAAAGTATCTATATTTGCAAACAAAGAATAACTATAATATTATCCCAGTGGAGATCAGCAAAGGAATCTGGGGAATGCAAATGTTGATAATTGTAGTTCCTGTGCTATAGTTAGCCAGAGCAGACAGACGGCTCCCCTTAAGCAGACATCTCTTGGTGCCAAGAGTGTTCCACATGGGACAAAAGGCAGCAGAACCAGCTGCAGGATGAGAGGCCAGATTCTGATGTCCCACCTCATTTTATTTGGTCTTTTCTCAGTTAAAGTTATCATGGGGCATTTCCCAAGGAAAGACCAGGAAGATTCCCAGGAATCTTTAGATAGAGACCAGGATATTTAATTTCTTTTCTGAGAGGGGGCTGTAATTCTTCTTTCCTTTTTCCTTTGTTTCTTTTTTTTTTAACCTGTGCCTGAGTTGCTAACTAACCAATATCAGTATGGTAATTCTGCCTGACTGTAAAGGTATTCCTGTGTGTGCATTTAGGTGCTTCTGGTATCTTGAAGAACTATGTGTTTTTAACACTTGCCATTCCTCTGGCTTGGAAAGTAAAGACAAGCTTGTTTCTCTTTAAAAACAAACACCACTACCACCACCACCTCAACCCTGACGATAGCTACCGTTTTGGCTTTGTTTGCATTGAGCTTTTATTCCATAACATAGATTTTACAAAGCACAGGATGATCTGCATGTCCCAGATGACGAACGGTATTGTGCCACTTACTTAGACTGTGTTTTCAGAAGGATGTAAAGGGCCCATCAGACTGAACTATGAGCAACATAGGCATTATTTTTAGTGGACTTACAGACTCTTGAGGGTAAAACAAGCTTTTTCATATAAATGACTTCAAAAACCTGTGAACCATGGGGGTTTTTTGTGTGTGTGTTTTCTGGCTCTGCATTGAGAACCTGCATGCTGCTGGTGGCTTCAGGCTGGTCATCCAGAGGTGCCAGCTTTCAGCTTGCTTTGCTCTCTGAACTTGCCAGGCACTTTCTCTGACACGAGCGCAAGGTCGAAGACTCATCTGTATGGGGAGGCAATGAATGAAGCACGCCAGCAGGCAGTCTTAATGACAGAGGTAGAAACAGGGAGAAATATGGCTTGAATAGACCAGTAACAAGCTTTCGATGTGGCTTAAATGCTGCTGTCCCCACCACAGTCAGTCTCACCTGGCTTTTGCTCTTGCAGTCTGAGCGTAGACATGGGCCTCTGCAAGAGGTTCTTCTCAACCTGATGCTCCTTAATCATCTGTTTTACTGGAACACCCAAAAAAGAGCACGTTGCATATCGACTTTGTATCATCTTCCCTACAGCGGAGGAAGAGGGGATCTTGTTCGCACCCCAGTGCCGCCGGAGCACCCCCACTGGTGTTGATAGCATGCGAGGGGTCCGCCGCCAGCTCAGTGCCCTTGGGTGAAGCTCTGGATCCTGAACTTGCAGCACTGCAGCACTCACTCCAGCCTGCACACGTGATCCCAGGCGCTCGTCCGCCTCCCCTCCTCGACAGGCTTTGGGTATAACCTCAATAGGAACCGACACTCTCCCGATGGCCACATCAAATCTCTTTAAGGCACTGGAAGCTGAATGCTGGCTGAGAGGGCTCTCCCGGCTGACAGGCTTCACCCCCTTCTTTCACTAAGCCTTAAATAATGAAATCTTCCGGCAAAACAAAGCAGTTTAAGGATGTACAGCATTCCTCATTTCCTCTTTCCTTAGAAGGCATTTCATCAGGCAGCTTTCTGGGGAAGTTAATTTAATTATACAAATGTAAGGTGCTACTTATCATTTGATACCTCTCTAGCCTTTATACAAAAAGTCAGACTCCAAGTGGGGAAATAACTGGAGCAGACGTGTGCACATGTAGTATCCCAGTATAGTCAGTGTGCGCTGCAATATGGTGGTGCTTCATACACCAGTTCCCGTAGAGTGAGCTGGCCGAAGGCTGGCGCAGATAAAGGTTACTGTTACTCCTTCCTCGGCGTGGTTGCGACTTTGGTGACTTTCCTCGCATTTGCACTCAACATGAAGATAGTTGGGTTTCTAAGGCTGTGAAATACTTTGCACTGAGAGGTGTGAACATGGGCTGATGAAGAAACGTCATGCTGTGAAAAGATGCCAAAAGTGACCAAGACAACTATTTACCCAAAAGCAGCGGCACGGCTGAGCCCTGTTTGTACCCTGGCGTGCCAGAGGGGGAGAGGAGGTGGGAGATGAGGTTCAGGCACTGGCTCAGCAGACACCTTCCCACAGTGTCCAGCCTGCCACGGAGAGCGGTGTGGGGACATCACAGGCTTCCCGGGGACTCATCTTCCCCTGGTGCCAACCCCTGCTATACAGCAGGAAGCAGGGACGATTTTGCTTCCCAGCTCATCAAAGCCCAACAACTTCTGTCCTGAGCAGATCAACGGGGCAGCATCCTACCGGCAGGACCTGCAGCTCCAGCTGCTTTGAAGGAAGATGCAGCTTCCTCAAGGGGACATTTTTCCTGCCTCCGGCTTGTGGTCGGCTTGAAGCCCTGAAGCCTGAGAGCTGATGAAGCTTGTAATTTCATCTCAGCTGGCAGAGCTGCAGATACCGTTCTCAATCATCCTGATGCTGGATCTTTGTTCAAAGCTTGCCTGCATGCTTTACCTCCCTAATAGCTGATGGCTCTCACAGGTCACAGAAATCGTCTGCTACAGCAATACTCAACCTGTGTCCCTAGTGCCTGCAGCACGTCTTGCGCAGCCTGGCAGTAGCTCCCCTCACATCTGCTGTTTGCGAGGCAGGCAGAGAGCTGATCACAGGAGGCTGCCGGGGAGAACAACGCCAGGCAGAGGAGTCACGCTTGCCTCCGCTTCTGTTACAGCCAAGAAGGAAGAGAAACATGCTCCTTCCCCTCAGGCAGCCGGAGAAAAAAGAAACCACAGAGGACCACAAAACCATCACAGGACAACATCTGCGAACGCTGTGCACTGCCTGTAGCAGGCCAGGACACAAGCACGTGAAGATAACCCTGTGTGGCAACTTTGCATCAGTGTTCTGTGGTTTGCTTTCACATGAGAGGAATTAAATGGAAGCCGACACAAGATCAGAGCCAACAGAATTATGTTTTCAAAGGCAAAAAACCCCCCACAGAACATCTCACAGTCGTGTCCCTTCTCACACAGCTCCCACCCCACATAGTGCTCTCCCTCCATCAGGCAAGCAGGAGTGCCCAAAAGCAACCTTTAGGCACCTGAGACAGCTAGTTCCATTAAGCAAAGATTTCTTAAAGAGAGAGTGAGAGCTCAGCTGGGGAAAGCTTTTCTTCGGCTATGATTTTTCAGGTCCTTTATTTCTCTTTAAAGTCCTACTTTAAAAAAAAAAGAAAAAAATTCAGAGTTTTTATTTCTCTTTAGAGCCTTCTCAGTTTAAAATAAGCCTTCAGCCTGATCCTAGCAAGAAGGAGGCCATACCAGTAGCTGATGAAGAAAACCAGAGGAACATGCTTTCCCAGCCTATACTCATTACAGGTATGTGATTGTTTCTCTTGCAGAGATCTGTAAACCAAGGCCTGGACAGGGTTTTCTGAGGGCTGGTGGACTATGTTTTTCTACAGCTTGCAAAACTGACAAAGATAAAAGCGGGGATTATCCATTGCTCTGAAGGATAAATACAGAAGTAGTACAAACAACTACACCTTCTCAGAAGAAATGTTCGCTTTCTGTAGCCTTAACTGCCCATCAGGGAAAGAAGTAAAAAGTAATAGAGAAAGTTGACCACTTCTCTCCTAGCAGCCACATTTCTACAGGCCAACAGCAAGAAAACTTGTATAAAACACCTGCCTTTAATAGCTGGGTCACAAATGCCTTAATTAGTCCTCCAGGCTTGTGCTCTTCTGCCTGAACTTGTAGCCAAGGGAAGGGGCTGCATCTCTTCACCCGTCCTTTCGGTGCCCAGTCACCTAATGCATAAGCACTTCTGTGCTACAGGTGTTTATTTTTTAATACAACACTCCCTTGCACCTGTAGCATTGTGCCTGTGTTAGAGCAGCTTCTCATCGCAGCTAAATGAGCTCTGCTCTCAAATTCTTTATTAAATGTAACTTTACCTGCTGTTAGAGGGGTTAAATTATAATATGGTCTAGTGACTGTACAACGAGTCTGGAGAGAAGAGGCAGAGCCTGACTGGGTTCCTGCTTTTGTTTGGTATCTGCTTTCCAGGGCACATTCGAACTGCACCCAAAGGATGCCAGGCACCTCTGGAAGCTCTCCAAAGGCAGGCGACAGCCTGTGTCACAACGGTAATTCATCGAAAGCCAGGGTTCACAGCATGCGCGCTTCCTCGGTGAATAAATTCGCAATGTTTCAGCTTTTCCCAAGACTAAACAAAGGTTTAATAATTGCTTCTGTAAAGACGAGAAAGAGCAGGGCCTGAGAGGGGAGCAGGTTAAGGCAATATTAAATAGCAGATCCTACTCTTGCAAAGCTGAAATGAGGTTTGGACCCACAACAAAAAAAGACGTGTTGTCTGAAGGAAAACCTTTGGTCTTTAACGTCAGTGCTCAGAGGCTGCCGTGCTCCTGCGTTGCCTTACATAGGCTTTTACATTTCAGCTGGGAGGCTTTACAAGCAGCTAGTTGTTTGCAGATGGATGTACTGTCCTGGTTTCAGCTGGGATAGAGTTAATTGTCTTCCTAGTAGCTGGTACAGTGCTGTGTTTTGAGTTCTGTATG
>JAVJGG010000032.1:26447942-26467975 GCA_035590195.1 Aviceda cuculoides | reverse complement strand
ACTGAACTCAAAACACAGCACTGTACCAGCTACTAGGAAGACAATTAACTCTATCCCAGCTGAAACCAGGACAGTGAACAGTCACTTTTGGGGGCCCCGCGTCCCTATGCTCAGTGGCTTTAAATAGAGTTCTGGGTGTTTGGCACCTCTCATGATTAACACCTGAAGGCGATTTAAGCAAAGACTATGCTGAAATCTGCAGAGTTCATATGGTGCAGCTCACAACTCCATGTGGCCGCTGAGGCTTGCAGAAGGCCAAGGTGCCGTAGCGCAAGCTAGCAAACCAGCATGGCATGCCATCTGGTCCCGTCTTTCCCATCTTTTGGCTGGATTCTTTTCTCCAGTAACATGGTAGCAGTTCCCTTTTCCTTACAGGAGTCCCTCAGTGCTTCCATTTGTCTCACTAAAATCACAGTCCGGCTCTAGGTTTTTACTCTGTTTTGACACCTTTGCTTCCAAATAGGAGGACCATAAATTTCTCTTCAACTGTTTTTGCAGAGGGCACATAACTAGAGCACCATAGCCTCTGGAGGTAGTCCTGTTAGAAAGAAGAGTGAGGTGGTGGTGTGTTAGAAAAGATCTGCAGGGAAGCCTTTGCCACTATCAGCATTTGAAAGATGATTAGCTGTTAGATAAATTTCCTATAAAATACCACTTAGTCCACAGTGGGTTGGTCAAAAGTGGTCATAAGGATTTGCAAAATGTCCCTTCAGATTTACAGGCTGACCAGTCAAGCATATGAGGTAGAAAGTAGTAGGAGTGGAGATTCTAAAAGTTGTGCTAGCCCAGAAAGCACAGCCATATCGGTGTGCCCACCCAGTATTTGCTGAGGACACACTATGCAACAAGGGATCTGCACGTCCCCATCTGCTCCTGCCCTCAGTGACTGCATGCCCAGTGCGTGCTGCATCCTTGGGGCAGGGGCAGCGGTGCTGGGAGAAGCTTGCTGGAGACAAGGAACATCTCCAGCCAAGGGAACTTCAAAAATGAAGTTAAAGATTTGGTTTAGATGCATCTTGCATCCCTGCCCAATTGCCAACCCCTGCTCAACTGCCTGAAGTAATGCCATTTTCCTCTGTGTCTTTTTCCACCCGAAAAAGAGGCTTTGCTAGTTGGGAACAAATGTGTGAATGTGATTTGGGTAATTAGTGAGGCTAAGGGGTCATGCTTAGATCAAAGAGGGAATAAGAAGGTTACAGAGGGGAAGAAACAGTCTTCGAGCACTGCTTCTTGTAATCGGGCATTGGGATGAATGCAATGTCTTTCTCTACCCGTGTATGATCATTACATTTACATTTCTTGCCTGAAGATACAACCGATTTCCAGACACATTTATAAGCTGACGACACCTGCCTCTCTGAGGTGGGTACAGGGCATTTCTTCTGCTGTGAGAAGGCAGCCAGCTTTTTCCGGCGGCGTGTACACTACATGCCAGGCAGGAGCTTCACCTGGCTTGGCCGTCTGCAGGGGCACGTACTGGGAGAACGGGGGGGTGAGGAAGGTCCTCAGCCCAATGGGCAGGTGGCTGGCACCAGGAGGGTAACCCTCTCATCTTCCTGGGGGTTATTTCCAACATGCATTGAAGGCAGTATTAAAGGCACAATTACATTACTGAGTACAGCATGCACTCGACTCCATCTGACTGGGAGGGAAACCCACTGTGGTGGCCTCCCTGCACAGGTACTGCTGTTGTTCCTGTGATGGGGGAAGAAAACAGCTGGAGTGGCTGCCTGGCTGGGGTTTATCTGAGCAAAATCACCTTTCCGACTCAGCCTCAGGCTTCCTGTGTGACCCTGGCAGCTCGCTTGGCCCCTGAGAGCTACTCTGGTATCGAAGGATAAGTCGCTGATGTGATGTGAGCTGAGAAGCGCTGCCAACAGACGAGCTCTTGTGAGGCCAAGTAATCTCCTCACCAAGAAAAGGGCTTTTCTTTCTGTTCTATAGAAAATCAGCTAGAAAATATCTTGGAAGAAAATTCTGTTTCCATGAAATACATGGGACAAACTTTTGATGTTTTGGCGTCTGCTAGGATCTGCTCAGGCTCCAGGTTCTTGTACTAGTGACAAGTGTAAAGTGGCTCAGGAAAAAGCAGAACGTCTCTCATCTGTGTTGGCCCAGTACAAACTGTTCTTTGTTCCTCCCCCTCTGCTCTTCACCCCACTGCATAGGTGTCCTGTGCTTGGGCTGCAAAGGAAAAAAAGCATTTTGTTTTCTTCTTGCTTTAATTGTGCTTTCTGAGTGTTTGTGTATAGCCGAAGGGCAACATGCAACCTGCTTGTACAAACTTTAAGTAGGCCCATTTGCTCTCACTGTTTAAGCAAGAGATCCAACCAATGTCAAATGTGGGCATCTATTGCTCAGAGGAAATAGTGGTGTCAACCTGTCATACTTCACTCCTGCTCCTGCATCCTGTGTAGCGAAGCGGCAACCCCCACACAGCTGGAATTCCTGCCCACAGAAGAGCAACAGTGGGTTGGTGAAATCCTCGCAGCGCCTCATTTGGGTCTTTGAAACTGAACTCTTGCAGGGCTCCAGTGTTGCATGACCTTTTGCTAGGCTGCCAGACAGAGGTGAATTTTTCCTTTGTATGAAGACAAAAAAAATCATCTGACTTCAAAGGATTCATTGTCAAAATGCTTTCCATCTGTGCGGTATTCTGTTTGTTATTTGTTTTTGTCTTATGTTCCTGAGGGGTTAATTAAGACATGTGTCCTTCCTGGGCTCGCTCTTTACTGTAGAGAGACTGAAAACGCAGATTTGTTTTTATCTATGACAACATAGTCATATGTCCTGAATCACCGCAGGCAGAACTGGAAGGAGCTTATGAGAGCAGCCAATATATCTCCCTCCTGATGCAAAGTTCCTCCTTGAAGGACAGTCCTTGTGTTTTAATCAATATGATATATAGGAGCTTTGATTATTTCCCTCGCTGCTGCCCATTTCTCTGGTTTTCACAAATCCTAGTGTTATCTGGAAACCCTGAATATTTTGACTGTGTTTATAGTTTTGGCAGTCCAAGGTGGTCTAATTCTAGTTGTAATTAATGCATATTAAAACATATATGTACCGATTTGTTCCACAGTTTGCTTTTAGACTCTGGACAGGCTGGGCTGCTCTGCCACAGCATGGCTGCTGCTGAATGAAGGATCATATCCTTTAAGTTTTATCTAAAACAGCGAAGTTCAACATTTCCTGATTCCATAGAAGGCAATATATTATCTTGCAGCTTATGGAGGTGCTGGGTGAGCATCTAAATATCGTGCCTCAAGGCCCTGGTTAGTGCAAGGCCTTGTGCAATGTGTTGTATTCACTTAGAGCCTCTCTCTTTAAAGAAACAAAAGTAAGAACAAAAACAGAAGTAAGCAGGGGGAAAGGGAGAAATCAAAAATCTCCAGAAATGCTTGTAGGTCAGAAAGAGGCAGAGGTGGGTGAACTTATAGGCCTGGTCCAGAAGACTGGAAAATTCAGTGGGCTTTGGCTCGAGCGCTGCATGTAGGGTAAGCTGTATGGCCTCTGTGCCAGCGAGGAGAAGGCGACTTTTGTCTCCAGGCTAGTCGGGCTGCTGTCATTTGCAACACAAGTACTGATCTTGTGACAGCAAACCCGAACTACGAGGACCCTCCAGGTGATGCCACATACAAGACCACAGAAGAGGCCAGAGCCATTCCCACTGCCAGCCAGCTCCAAGTCTGGAGATCTTCCAATGGGGTGCCATGGGTGGCAGGTTGTTACACTCCTGCTTGCCAATGGCCTCTTCCTTGCTGGGCAAAGAGAGATTTCTTATTTCAAGAGAAGGGGCTGTATCAGGACTATGGGTCCTGGGTATGTTTCTTAAAAAAGAGCGGAGGTGGGCTGTCATCAAAGAGAGCCCAGTTCATACTGAAATCTTAAGAAGAGCCAGCAGAAAGACAATGTCAGTGCAAGGATTTCTGCAGCTCTGTATCCAGCTATAAAGACCACAGGCCCTACTTTCTGGTTCAATGAGCAACATGGAAGATAAAGGCGTTATATCGCCATTGAAAAGATTAATGTCAAGCGTGAGGATTAGTTCTCTGCAGCGCAAGAGATTAAGTTTGGATTTTGCAAGCTTTCCCATTATCAGCTTTCTCCCTAGACAATCCCCACAAGCCTATACCACCCTCCCTGGCCAACATTGAATCTCAGGGAGTGTCTCTCATTCAGCTGTATTTCCTTTTGCTTCGACTCCATGTTAAAGCAAACATTGCACTGAGACTGAGCTTCACCGTGCAGATTTACTAGGCCTCTCCCACACACCTGCAGGGACAAAACCCACCTTCTGTATTAGAAAGGGAAAAGAAAAAAGTTTTCTCCTGCCAGTCAGAGGGCTGTGGCCACAAGTCCTACCCCCGATCCAGCTGTGCCAGCCAGAGGTGGTACTTCCTCCTCCAGCTATAGCTACCACTGTCCATCGGGTCTCCTGGAAAACTGGTGCACGTGAGCACTCCCAGTCCTGCTCCAGGCAAAACCAACCGGAATAACTCACAGCCTCTACTTACGTTATTTAAACTAAGCCAGGTCGTTTTGCCTGAAGTGGATTAAGGGGTGCTCTGACTGGGAAGTCAGGGGAGGAATCAATTTGTCATCCTCTCTGAACCCGCTGAAGGAAAGGCTTCTTCTGTATTCAGGCATCTGTGCTGCCAAGAGCCAGGAGCAAGACACAGGTGTGTGCCAGATGGAGGGCTGAGGGGACGTGACAGCGAAGGATGTGCTGACAGCCTCGAAATGCAAAGTGCCTATGGCCTGACTTCACCCAGGAGTGTATGCTCCAGCAGCTGCGGCTGTTTCGAATAAGCCTGAGTTCAGGAGGTTCTCATTCTTCTGCTCTTAGGATAATTTCCGTCTTTCTCGCCTCACCGGTTTAATGGCCCCCACCTTGGGCAAGGCTGAGAGCAAACCTGCCACTCGCTGGCCAGGGTGCAAAGCCCACACTGCTGGTATCTCCAAGCATTTTGGGATCATGCTTGGCTTGGCTCTGTCCTTTGTTCTGGGTCTGCGTTCCACCAGCTGAGCAAAGTGCGTAGAGGAGTGCTTCTTCTCATTTGTGTTAAATGCTTTAATTTCATGAGGCAGAGACCCTGAACTGGAGGAGGTCTACCTGCTGGCAAAGCTGCACTTAAATGAAAACCGGGGGTTTGTTTGGGAATCTCAGAGTTGCTTTAATCGTTTGCCTAGTAAGGCTTCATATCATAATAGGATCAAATACGCTTTACAGACACTACAACTGAGACACAGAAGAGAAACAGATGTCTAACTTTACACAGAAACACATGCCAAGCCAGAGAACATGAATCCCAGTGTAGGAAAGGTCAGGCTCCCAAAATAATAAAACAATTTAATTATCTGATACCTTTTCATTAATTATATCTTTCTGTGCAAACTTAGGACTATTTTTACTCCCCTTTAAATTAACATTTTGGCAAAAGAGAGGTACTTCATGATGTAAGGTGGGTGGCCAGCTCTAATTCTTGCGCCTCTTTGTTTCATCCCTGTAAGAAATAGCAAGGGAGGAGCACTGCAGCTGCCAGGAGGACAGGTCGTGAGAGGGGCTTTGCCACCCCACGCTGCGTCCCTCTGGCCGCACTCGCTCTACTGTCTTCAGCAAAGTCCTGAGACTCCTCGCAGGCTTCCTCCCTAAACACTGAAGGGAGGGTGAGGAGGAGAGCTTGCATCTTTCTTTATCACGCGGGTTTTACAACACTGAGGTTTTTTTAATCTTTGGTTTTCTTGCATTGCTATTTCCCATGGCAACTCTACATCAAGTCCCAGGAGTTAGGCTAACACCAGGCAGCTGGGGACATTAGCACATGCTGACCTATGTCTCTTTTGAAATGACATCACTCTCTTTGCGTACTTAGTCTGTAGGACCCCACAGACTCGTAACCTGACCTGGAGCCGCACTGAGACCGTACGGTTTATGCTCTGTCCCCACTGAGATGGTGATGAAGCAATGAAATCTGAGAGCTGTGAAAAATGCATTTCAAGTTGAATAATCAAGAAAGTGTCGAAGGAAAGGTCTTGGTTTATTATGACCTATAAAATACTAGGAAAAGTCCCCATTCATTTTCCCCAGTTTTATTTTTAATAGATTACTTAATGGGTTGCTGCTGAGGTAAATATATGCCTGTATAAAGAGAGTTTAAAAATGATTGTGCTCATACTACAGGCCCCTCACAATATTAAAAACCAGAGTATGTGAAAATGCAAATACCTCTATATCTTTCTTGTCAGTTTTTATTTTGCACCTTGCGGGAACTCGTTTTAATCTCTAGCAATAACTACTTTCCCCTGCATTCTTAGCTTTGTCCTTCCTGCCTGTAATACCAGATTGGCAACCCAATCACAAATAGTTAAAAGCAATATCGTAGGGTGAATATAATCATGGCCAGTAACTGGGCAACTGCCTGCTTAATCTGATTATCGGCCTGTGACGCACTGTAGTCCGTTAACCTTGTTTTGACCAGCTTCCTGACACTTGTGGCACAAATGAAGTGTGACATGATTAAATGAGACTGATCAGTTTTGCTCACCAGGACAATACCCGGCAGCTGCTGTGCTCGGGATTTACAATGCAGTGAAAGCTTTGAAGTCCTGTAATTTAGCTGTTATGATCGCTTTCCTCTGGCTAGAGGGATGACTGTCCTCTCCAAACAAGTGTGGTTGAGTTTGGACGCAATGACTTTTCTGGGGTGGTTCCTTGTAGCTGTCTGTAGGGCTCTGGCTTGTCCCCTGGAGGGATGTCCCCAGAGCAGAGGTGCCTTTGATACACACCTGATGCCACCAGCAGATGACAAACTTACCACATGAGAGAAAGGCAGGACACTGCAATGAGAGAGAGAAAAAAGCAAACACAGCTCTATAAACATATTTTGTATTCTAACTATATTTTAACATGATTTTGGGGGGGGAGCTTTTGGACGGATTTTTTAGAAGTGGAAGTATTAGTCATGTAATGATCCAAGTACTCTGTGTTAAGTTTCTTTCTAATGGTGTGAGCTGGCTTAGGTGATGATAGCTTTTTGGAGTGTTTCTCCTGTGTGCTGGAGGGCAGTACCTTTGCCAGGGAGCATGCTGGGTTGCCTGCTGTTGGGGCGGCATTCTAGGCAGCTACAGATACGTACATATCTGGTAAGTCAATGTGCTGATGTGCCCTTCATAAAGCAAAAAAAAAAAAAAAAGTCTCTGGTAACCTTGCAAGCCCTCTGTTGTTTACTGGAAAAGGCTAATAGGAAAAAAGAAAGGAGCTACAAAGAAACAACAGCATTAACGATGAAAAGAAAATAATTACCTTGCGTGGGATATGAAATCAAGGACAATATTTTTCCTCCCTGCTACGGGCATTTATTTTTACTAGTAGGGTACTGGGATAAGGAGACATCGTTCTCCTAATGTAGTCAAAAACAATGTAAAATCCTCAGTCTGACATTGAAAATGACTGATGCTTGTGCAGGAGGCTGGTCTTGGGCAATTCAGATCATTCTCACCCTGTCTTCTCCAGTATAACTTTGCACATTTCAGTCCACACAAACGAGTCCTAAATTCCCGCTCAAGGATGAGGCCTGTCAAATAAACATGCATCTGTGAGTCACAGCAAAAGGCACGCAGAATAAAAATGTCTTAAATTAGCAGTACAATGTAAATTCTTCCCATTGACTAGATTGATTAGTAGAGCTTTAGGAGCTACACAAAAGGCTGCATGTGCGTGCAGGCACAGGATAGCATGTGAGAGGACCGAGACACCGAGCTCAGCGGTGGCGGACCAGGGGAAACGCTCTCTTGGAAGACAGTAACCCAGCCTTCAGCTTCTGGTAATGTGGGGAAAGATTTCATGGCCAAACACTCACATGTTCAGGATTACCTAGCAGGAAATTATACGACTGTTGGCAAACTAAATCATTTTGAGTGAAGACGAACAAGGCACGTAAGCCGAGGCAGAGAACTACTGTTAACTAATCACTCGTCTGACCTCAACTGCTCTCTAATTACAGTGTCTAGGCCCTGGGTGCCCGAGATAAATGCTCACAACAATATAATGCCTGTTACAGGAGGACCAGCAGTGCTTCGTATGCAGACGTGTCAAGCTGAGGAGGGCGTGAAGTCCTGCGAGATGAAGTGCAGGCAGGTCTGCTGCCTGCCGCCAGCTTCTCCTCCCTGCCCGCCACCCGGGGTGACGCTGCCATGGGCTCGGCGGGACTGGCAGGGCCGCCCCGCTCCCCGCTTCCCCTCCATCCACCCTTCCCCTCTTCCCAGGGCATGCCACCACAGCGGACGAAGCCTCAGACAGCCCAGGCATGGACGGGAGCGCTTCGTGGCTGCCGTGACACGTTGTTAGTGGGCGCCGGTGGTGCCGGGGGCAGGCAGCGGGACGCAAGGCTGTTCTGCTTGGAAGCAGCCGCCCTGCGTTACAGCCTTTTTTGTGTGTGAGCAGAGTCCTGCAACCAGCTGAGACGTGCCAGGCTGCTCGGCACGGCCAACCGTGGCGTGGATGGGGCGGCCTGGGGGACTGGGACGGAGCTTCTCATCTGTGAAATCCGGGTCAAAGCAAGACGAATCCCATCTGATAGGCCCCCAGTGTGACACGAAGTCCTGGCAAGCTAACAGCAGGCACCAGACCAGGTTTCTCTGCTGGAAACCCCTTTGGTCATCCAGCTCTAGGGGAGGAAGCCCTGAACAGGTACTAGAGGCACGTACTTAGCCCAGGCTAGCAAAACTAGAGCTTGGGGGCTTCCCAGAGACTGTGCCTGGTGGTCCGTTTCCTTCCCCAGGGAGGGACCGGTCTCTGCCATGTTTGTAGGCTTTGGCCATCTGAGACCTCACACTGAGCATCACTCAGCTGCAGCGGGAAGGTAGCTGTCTGCCTCCCCAAAAGCGGAGAGGTCATCTCTTCACCAAAGGCAAATAGCCAGATGCTGCACCACGCTCGCAAACGCATTTGTTATAGCAGTGCTGTACAGAGGTCACAGTCGTGGGCAACATCTTCCCTGGGCTGAGCACAGAGCTTGCACATCATCCAAAGAGGCGAAGAATGGAGGGGAAACGATCGCAAAGAAATGCTAGGATTAGCTGTTGGCTCATGAAAGGGAAAATGAATGGAATAGGATATCCTCTTGGTCAACTAATATAACTCACGCTGGGAATGGATGCCAGCACACCATTACTCTGCCAAGGCAAAGACTTTCTGGGCTAGTCCTACAGTGTGAAATTGTTTTCCCATTCCCGGTGTAAGTCCCCATTCTCTCTTCTGGATGCAGGTTAAATTCAAAGATGTGTTCTCTATTTTTAATACCCTTCTTGTTTTGTTTTTTTTTTTTTCCAGGTGCCTGCTTTTGCACTTCTCTGATGTTTCCTGTAGGGATAGTCCCCAGTGATTTCCTACAACGGCACTCATGAAGACAATCTGTTAAATATGAATCACAGATGCCAGAAGAATTCCCTGATACCACTACCAAAAGGGAGGTGGAGGAGGTAAGAGTTAAGGGTGAAAAGCAATATCATAGCAGAAGAAGTTTGTTCAATACTATGCTGCAGAAAAGAATTTTGTTAATGTAGTGTTGCAATCTTTTGAGAGTATCCCTCTCCTGGAAGGATTTCTTGAAAGCTCTTAAGTGTCTGTGGTAAGTCTTTGCATTTAGGCCATACATCTCTGGTACAGGTGATCTGGAAACTCTAGCTCCTGCTTCAGAACAATAGGGCAGACCCTAAGCATTGGTTTAACTCTTTATCTTTTCTTTGGGACAGGATTGATGCAAGGTAACAGTCTGTAATAACATGCCAGACAGAAGTTGTCCTGACCTGGTGATTTTAGATTGCCTGATGTTAATAGCTGCTTCTCAGCGTTGGTGTTGCCTGGCTTCCTTTTTGCTTACCATTTGCTATAAAGTATCTTAACAAACCTGATGTGGCATCAATTCATTAACTCCTTCTTCTTCTGTACAAAACAGAAGAAAATTGTGTCCTCCTGCCTTAGGGATGGAGACAGAAGATTTGTCATGGTGGACTAATGCTATTGCTAGGATCCCTCTCACTCTTGAAAAAAATACTTTTACAACTTGTTTTGCTCTTTTAGAGTCTCCAATTCTGCTTGCCATAGGATTCTCCTGATTTTATTTTTCTTTCCTCATCCATTTTCTACGCTTTACAGTCTTGACTGACTGTGTAGGACAGAAACTTATACTCAAATGTGTTCCTGAGCTGGACCTTTTGTCTCATGGAGAAATTAGAATACAGACAGCTATCTTCTAAATGACACCTCTCAGCTGGTTTCAGGCCAGCTTCATCTGACTTGCTACATCTCAGTGCTAGTCACAATTTAGCCATTAATAAGGTCAAACTTGGAAAGAATTGACTGACTCAAAAAATAAAACTTTGAAAAGAGGCTTGATAAAGGTAAATCCCATTTTCATGCCATCCCAGCAAGTCCACCTGCCAGCATTTCAAACAACTGTGCTAGGGCCTGACTTCTGCTAATGTCTGCAAGCTCAGGGGAGTGCTCCCTGTTTATATCACTAAATTTTTACAAGTGAACCCAAAGGAATGCCTATACAGTGCTCTAGTCAACCTTAAGAGACTTCTAACAATACAATGAATACATAAACATTCAGCCATTACCAAATAACACAAATCAATCAACCCGGTGGCCATGTAAGTGCAGGACAAGCCCATGCTAAGTATTGGTGCAACATCTCACGCAAAACTGTACGCGTAATACAAACAGTAATTAAGCTATTTCATGGGCATTAGTACCAGCTTCTAAAAAACGAATGCATTGGACTGTGGGGACATTTTGTTTTCAGATCCAAATTTGCACTGGGTTTGTATGAAATTCCAAGCCAGTGAAAACTATCTTTTGTTTTCAGTTCAACTCTGAGGCACACCTGTGTGACACTTGGGTCACTAGAGCTGATTCAGATCCACCTGAGTTCAAGCAGGGCAGTTCTTGGGGATCTGAGTACCTGCTGCTGAGTGGGGAAACCCAAACCTTCCCTCGTGCAGGATCTTCACTTCCTGCACAAGGGATTGTGCAGCCACAGGGAAAGAAACAGGGAACACTGCTGCTTTCTTCTATAACTGCTCCTACACCTACTGTTAAACTGGTACCTTTCACCCAGACTTAGCTTGTGCTGAGGTTGGATTGTAAGCCTACGTGAGCGAAATAGCTTATCTAGTAGTGATTCTGTGGTGTTTCCCTACATCCGTGAAGGCTCTCAAAGTCAGCTGGATAGTCCTTCACCCGATACCTTGCCATGCCCTTGTGCGACAGGAGCTTCGTCTTGGTGTCCCGCCACGTGTGGATGTGTGGCTTTGCATGGCGCTGTGTTAACTCCAGCTGGAGTATGGGCAAAGACGGCTTCTCTCCTAGGCAGTCAGACGGGAGAGAACATTTCACAAACGTAAGCTGTCCTGTACGGTAACCCAAACCCGCTCCTTTCGTCGGACAGCAAACGAGAAGGAGAGTTTTTTGCTGAGGGAGACGTGCCGGCCAGTGCTGTGCCAGAGAGATCTGCTGGCTGGCGTGTTTCAGGTGCCACTGGAGCTGCTGGGGTTTGGATTTCCATACCGGTTTGTGGCACAGTCATTCATTTTGCTGTTGGCCCTGCTGACGCTCCCAGCAGCCTCTGGACCTGAAAAGCCCTTTGTGCTTCTGGCAGGTGAAACAAATACCAACGCATGCATAAGAGAGGTCACTTTGGATTTCCATACAGACAGGTTTTCCTTTTTTTTTTTTTTTTTTGGTTTAATGAGATTTCAGGAGAGGGTGAGGGAAGGTGGCTGATAGAACACTATTATGGAGCTTGTAATTGCTTACACAGCTTTCTAACCTACCTGTATTAACAAAAGCATGATGGAAGTGAGGCAAGGGGCTGGCTGCTCCCTGGAGCGTGGTAGGGAAGGGCAGGGATGCATGCAGGGGTGGAGAAGGGCTCTTCTGACATTGCGTGTGTAATCTAATCTAGGCCATAATAATTTCCTACTGGCTCAGCATCAGTCACATCGTTAGCCTAATGCTGAAATTAGATCTTGCCTGTCAGTGACATTTGCTTTCCTATCTGGGCCATCTCTGTACTGCAGTACTTCCTGGCTCAATTCATGTGGGACCAACAATCCCAGTTATGTCGATCCAGACGTAGCAGAAAGCTTTTACTGAGCACTCCCTGCAGACCAGGGAACCCATCAAAGCGAGTGTTTCAATACGCCATTGCTCTCTTGTGTAAAATAAGAACAACTCCATGTTAAAACTTGGGGTCTTATTCCCTTCCAACTCCCAACATTGATCACAAATAAACAAACAGCAAATACTAAAAAAGTACATGAAGCATATCCCTTCTCTAAACCCATGCTATATCTATGTCTATACTGGGTGCAGTCCAGCTGAGACGACTGAGCTGCTGGGCCAGATTAATTCAGCTGTTGCTTCTCTTCCTCTGTTTGGCACTAGGACATACAGATGCAGTATTTCTGGCCCCTGCATCATACCTCTGGTCATACAAGCTTGTGCTGTGATCTCATATATTAAACATGGTTTCACCAGCACATTTCTTGGTTACGAAGCTTCCAAGTGTGCAGAAGTTGTGGCAAGGAACCGGGAGATACACGTTCCTCAAATGAGGGCTGCCAGAGCCACTGCACTAACAGTGCTGCAAACACTGAAGTTTTCCCCTTTTCCCCATGCACCCCAAATGACATGCCATTAAGAGGCCCTTGCAATAACCATCAAGTTCTTCGCACTTCTGAAAGCCAGGGAAACCCGCACAAGTTCCTGTAGGGGTCATAAATGTCTACGGAGCCTCCTCTGCTTCCCAGGCTGCAAACTTCTCGCTGCGCTCACAACTGACGGTTGCACCTCAGGAGCTAGAGAGGTGATCTGAGCCCCAGTTTGGGCACCCTCTCTTGCCCCAGGAGGGCTGCAGCTCACAGGGTGCTGGCTCTGGAGCCGCAAAGAGGGTATGCTTCGCGTCAGGCACGGCCAGTCTGATGTCTGACTGTAAATGTACGAGCTGTCACGCCGTGGGGGGGATTGAGCTCCTCTTAGCTCCAGACGTTCCCAGTGCGGTTGTTTCCGCTACAGCCAGACGTTGTGGGCTTCTTTCACATTTGATGGAGAGAAATAGGCGTTTCTGGGGATTTAGCTCATCCTGAAGCAGAGGTTTAAAAAGTTAGATGAACCCTGGAAGTGCTTTCTAGGAGGACTTTATCCTTGAACAGCTTGAGGAACATTAGTCATTGAAAACACTGAATTTTGGACAAACTCCAAATTCCAGATTACCATTTAAAAATATAACATTTTAAACAAACATTTTAATGTAAGAATTCAATTTACCCTTGTTAGTAAACACAAAATTACTTAATTCACAGTTTTTCAAATACCAGCCGGGTTCCCAGTTAGGAACTGCAAATACCATATAGATTATCTTCTCCTGACATCTTGTCGCCTTGCATTTCGGGAGGGCTTAGAAGAGGTAAGATGGGTTTCCTTTCTTCACCTCTTACCTAATCACAAAGTCATTTTGTGGTCAAGACCATTTTTAAAGGTGTCTGATTAAGCACCTCAGGGTTCAATTCCAAAAGAATTAATTTAAGATCTGGCACTCAGAAAATTCAGTTTTAGCTTAGGTCTTATTTTCCTATGAAGGTTTTAGGATCCTGGCTACTCCATTCCCTCCCACCTTGTATTTTTAATGACTTGCCTGCTTCTTGTTGCATTTCCTCTACCCTGTATACAAAGGCATCAGTGTGAGATAGCACCAAATATTTGGTGAAAATATATAAAAAAATAAATTCCCACATATGCACATAAAAGGAGGCTTTCATGATGTGTTTTTTTCATGACCTGGAGCAAAAAAGAGGCACTCTACTTTTAAAATAGGTGTTAAACCAAAGGCATGAGTTAAACTCTCAGACCTTCAGGTGGCATAAACACCACAGGTGGTGTAATATTTTACTTTAGCTGAGGATTTACACGCATAATGTAGTTTTATGGCATTTTCCTGCAAATTACAGCAGATTTTCATCATCAAGACATATCAATTTGACTTCTGTTATTTATTTGTTAGAACCTCTTTAAGGGACAGCTGGAGCTAAACTGCTGTGATCCTGCTAGGGGATATGTATTGATCTGGGCATTCCTTTATTGATTGTCTACTTACTGCCAAATAATCCTCTCTGTTTGCTTGTCTTCATCTAATTTAGATTCTGGAAGCAGCCTGGAAATTTCAGACACTGCCCATTACATTAATGGAAAGTATTGATATGCTAATTGTCCAGGAGGTGATCGGAAGACCTGGGGACAACGTAATCATCTTGCTGTTCTACATGCTGTCTATGATTACTTATTTTGAAATCATTAGCTGAAAATATTGACATGTTAGGTAATGAATAAAACCCACATCAAAGAAACAAAATTACTTTTTTAATTAAAAAAAAAAACAACCCTGCAAACACAATGGATTTCTAACGAGTCCCTCTAGAAAACAGAAGTACTCAGAAGGTCAAGTATAATAAAACTGTGACCTGAGTGAGTGAGGGGAGGGGGAGGGTGTGAGTTGCAAACAAGAGCTCTGTCTGGCTTTGTAGCGAGAGAACTGTAACTGTAGACCTGCCTACTTTATATGTGCATTTATAAATATGTAAAATGGAAAGGATGCAATTTTTTTGGAAGTGCCTTTATTTTGCAATTGAATCTGCTAGCGTAGCTGTGTGCCCCACAGCTGTGTGCCACCCGAGCGATACAACACCGGGGTGGGATCCTGCACTTTTTGCGTCATCAGGGAAAACGTCACCCGGTAATACTTGCAAGCTGCCTTCACGGTGGGCAAAGCGATGAGCTAAGCCCCTTGCCCTGCTGTCAGGCTACGCCCTCGGACATGCTGCTACTGCTGTGGCATTACAGCCTCCTACCACAGCTTTGGCAGGAGGGGAGAGCTCAAAACCAAGTGCATCCCACTGCACTAACAGTAGAGCAATCATGCGCCACCACCGATGCAGTTTGTGCTAAGGAAGGGCAGGACAGCACTGAAATTCTGAAACCCCAGGTTATGCCCGTGGCACAAAAAAAGAGGAGGAGAAGGACTTTTGCCCCCAGTCCCAAAATCACAAGCGAAGGGTAGATAGGGGTAGATGGAGGAAGCCAAGCAGTGATGGGCCAGAAAGAGCGGACAAGGGTCTAAACACGCTCCCAGAGTGTTGGGTGGTCTCCTGGAGCACAGCGTGGCAGCCCCTTCGCTGCGGGTCAGTAAGAGGCACCTAGGCAGGGGACGTAAAGATTTACTTTGGAGAACAGTCCCACGTTGCCCAGGGTATGGACAAATTGACCTCATGAGCCTTTTCCATCTCCGGTTTCTGAGTCCCAAGCAGAGAATGCCGTTACAGCTGCAGCTCAGCCCAAACGGGAGCTGCGCAGCCAGGGGCTCTTTGCAGACTGTGGAAAGAAAAAGCCGAAAATGAATGGGCCAGAGCTTCGGAGCCTTCCCCTTCCGTAGCACTAGGACAGAAAAGCCAGCCGCTATTGTAGAACAAGGAGTTTCTGTGCATTTTCTATTGTGCTGAGCCCACAGCCTGGCAGGAGAGGAGGAGGAGGATTTAACACTTAAGGTAGCTTAATTTGTAGTAGCAGAACATCCCAGACTGAGTCCGTCATAACATACTCCTTCTTGATGCTCATTAAACCCCTTTTTGCACACAGAATATAGAGTAGCTCGAATCTGCAGGGACGGGTCCTAGTACTAACTGTCGGCGTGCCTCAGGCAGCTGTGAGGAGCGAGCTCCTGGGAGCACAGAGGCAGGCCACGGCTCTGGGCAGATGCCTGAATCCCAGCCTGGCGCTTCTGGAGCCAGAGGAAAGGTGTGTTGGTTTGCCCAAGTGCCTCCCGGCGCCGCAGGCTCTGGAGCCCAGGGTACGCAGGGGACGGGGGAGCCTCATCTCACTCGCTCTTTGAGCTCCATTTCAATTTGCTTTTTTGAGAAAGCTGCCAATGTAATTGCACGTGTCTGAGAACTGTTCCTTACTTTTGATTTGCTCCTTATGTTTTCAACTGGCATAGCAATGAGGACCACATCAATGCATACAGCTAATAACCCTTTACGTGGTAAGTTGTTACGAGAGAGACATACGAGTGATACGAGGGAATCTGAATGCCTATTATGACTCCTCCTTTGAAAACTGATCTCTGACTGTTTTCTAAAGAGAATAATGTTGCAACAGTCAGGATTGCTTCGAGCTTGATGCAGAGCTAAAGATCAAAACATTGCAAAGCCATAATGGAGATGAATTCTAATGGATAGATGGATATAGGCTGATATGCTAATATACCTGTTTAACTTGATAGATGTTAATGATGATGACAAATTTATAAATGTATTTGGATATATTTTTACCATTTTGCTGCAATATATTAAAAATTGGATTATTATTATTTTGAATCCATCAAAAAGCCGTTGCTAAGCACAGCTCCAAACTCCCTGGCTTGCTAAGTGGCAGTTCAGTCATATACAAAATATTGCAATATATTATTACAAATTTTTATCCTTAATTAACATAGTCCTGACTTTTCATCATCATCAATCCTGTCACTGGGCATGACACATATAAATGACTAGAATTAATTTTTTTCAGAGCACTATTTCCAGAGTGAAGCCAGCAAATTTAGATTGCATCTAGAGACATTATTGCATTTTGCCCTTTTGCCTCAAACCAGTATGAACTCCCCCAAAAAATCAACTTCTAGCTTATAATAATGATTGTGAAATTTAATTTGAGTTGTATACTGCTCTGGTTAGATATGGGAAATGAAAAACCTGAGCTTCAGCTTACAATGTGCTGAGCACTGGTACCACCTAGAGAGGTCAGGTTCTCTTGGAGATGCAGAACCTCTGCAATGTCCTTACGAATAATCCGTCGTCCCCCAGAGAAAGAACTGGCAGGTCTGCCAGTATGAGTTGAAGACACTCCGTCATCTACAGTAACCTCAAAAGAGCACTCCTTAGGTTAATAATTGGCAGAGGTTAGTTTCAATAAACATCTGGATAATTTTTTTCATAGGAAACCCCTTATGTTATTGGTTATCTTTCATCTGGGCATCTCAAAAGAATATGTAACCAAAAAGGGGTTAGATCCCACACTCCTGGTGGCAAGTTTGCATTACGAAGATTAAATGCCTGCCCCTTGGCAGCACGGTAACATGGAGAAAGAACTTTATGCCAAAGCCAGATATCCTCACACCTATTCTTGTACTGTCATCAGACACCCAAACTTTGACATGCAGTTTGCCGAAAGAGCGCCTGATTTATTCACAGATTTGCCACAAAGAAATTCCTAAGCAGGACAGAACACAGCTATGATGTGGACGGAGACGAAGACTGTGTGTCTCTTGCACCTAATTCAGCACCCACACAAGGGAGTACTCACGCAGGGCATCCCCAGCCTCCTTAGTACTTCTGTTACAGCCGTCCCTACTTCAGCTTCCCTGAAGCCACGTGCAACCTTCCTGGGGAAGAGCGCAACTACGCCAGCCGTGTGGACGTTGCCATCATACGCAGTTTTATTAAATGCTGTTTGGTGTTAGGAGATTGGGGTGTTTATAAATTAGGGGATTGATGATTTCACTTCAAGATAGGGCAGGAGGTGAAACTGCATTTGGAATTAAAATGAAGCAGCAAAATCCCACATCTTTTAGAGTAGCGAAGGAAGTGCCAGAAACTTTGGCTAGTAGCAGCTGTGCTAATATAAATGAGCTTGACTCTGAAGAAAATTTCCCTTTCTAGCCCTTAGCCAAAGTGCACAAAGCTAGAATAAGTCGCTTTCTTGTAATGGATCCTGCCAAGATCAAGGCCAAGCACAGCTCTTCCTTCCTGCAGCATAATGTACTATGAAGCTAGTAGAAGCATGAAAATAACCTTTTTTTTGGAGCCTATTCCTTGTTTGTTCAGATCATCAGCTGGTACCCTGCATTACTGGTAGCATTCAGAATCTAGCCACATTCTGAGCAACCTGAAATTATTTATCCTTGCAATACCTTTGTGGTGTAGATGGCCTGTAGTTTCATCAAGAGTCAGAGCACGGGCTGACAAGAGCTACTTGCTCAAGGCCACGCAAACTCTGCAGCAGAGCTCGGATCACATCTTGCTTCCAGGTACAAAACCAGAAATCTACACCAGTGTTATGAAGACAGTTCATACGAGGGTAAAGTGAATCAGAGTGCGTATTTTTGACCTGAGGTCTGCATCCCACTCAGTTACAGATACTTGGACTTCTTGTTTGCTGGCTAATCTAGTTTGAAGTTTGCTGCTCTTCACACATACCCACTCAGAATCGACAGTGCACCTACGCATAAGAGAGCTAGGAACAGGATTTAACTAGAATATAGGGTAGGCTGTGGTGATCAAACACAGGGCTCAGCTACACGTGGCCAACCAGCCCCTTTCATCCCCTTTTCCCTTTATTTTCCCATGTTTTTTCCTCCTCAATCCACCTCAAACCTTCCCTCTCCCCTCCTTTGGTCTTTGCCCTAAACGTTGTGTAGTAAGTCTTGCGCATTCCCAAAATGCTGCTCCCGTTGCATCCCTTAATGTGTCCTATACCACAGGCAATAACCACCCTTAGTTTGCAAGGCATCTGTCTGGGAGACAGTTTCTTGGTTGACTTATCTTGGCAGGCTTCACACCAGGTAACAAGGTCTAATCAGTCCTCCCTGATGTGCTTGGGAGCAGCCAGTGTTGCGTGCTCCGTTTTCCCTGATGAGGTTACCGACATTTCTCCGCCTTTGTTCTCCCTGCATCTTTGTGTTTACAGGGATTACACTTTTAATCACGTAACCCAACACCCACCAGGTAATGAGGAATCGCGTTGGACCCTTTATCCTGTGCTAAGAAACTGAGCTTCCCGCTTAACCTTTTAGCGAACTAGATCTTGCTTTTTGGTAGCTGCCGAGAAGGCGCCCATCCACCTTGCCTTGCCTCTTAACCCCTATTGCTGCGTGGAGTCCGGGCGAGTTGGCTGGAGCCCGCTGGGCGGTGAGATGGGTCACACTCGGTTGGCACACTGGGAGCCCAGGCAGGAAGGGCAGCAGCTGGGGATTGGTGTCCTGGCAGGCGGAGGAAATTCCCACAGCCACATCCCTCGGGGGTCAGAAACCACTCCTCCATCTCACCCCCCCTTCTGGAAACTAGTGTCCGAGCTGACTTCCACATGGGAATTAGCTATCAGGGGTTAAAATACTGTTAAAGAACTAACAGAAGCTAAATCTAGATACTCAAATAAAAGCCTTATTTTAAATAAAAACTTAATTTCATCCTTCCAAATGATATTAAATCCTTATCAATAAATCTCCAGCTCTCCTGACGATATTGAACACGAATTGTAAGAATTCTGCTTGAGACAGTATTTTTGCGCAGATTAGCCGAGCACCGTTTTAGAAATCATTTGGCAGCTTTTTCCTGTCACAAACTGGCTTTAACTCCTCGCTAAAATACCTTCCGCACTAAGCCTTCCTCTTCAGCTATTAAATAAGGGCTGCGAGCTTTTTAGAGAGTCAAACTCCATTCTGTACACATGTATATCTGCTTACGTAGTTGACACACGCACACAGGGGAGTACTTTACAACCAAAAGGTACCGCTTAGCGAACAGGCAGACGGCTCGCGCACTAGCGTGGGTTTCTTCGCTCCCGCTCACCGTGGGTCATCGCGTACTGCAAATAACGCTCCGTAAAACACGGCCCGCTCCTCCGCCCCGAAGCCAAGCGGGATGAGCAGTGGGCCCCTGGATGGAGAAGGCCATTTAGGGCTTTCAGAGCTTCCCAAGGCGGTTAAATCCCACAGGCTGGCTCCGACGGAGTGGCTACAAGGAAGGCGTCGGGAACGAAGGCGGGAGGGCCGCGCCCCACAAGACGGCGAGGGGGTCTTTCTGGGGAGCAAGCCGACCCTTTCCTCACGGCGGAAGGGGCGGGGTGGGCGCCTGGGCCCCAGCCGACGCTGCAGCCTGCCCGCAGGGCCGAAGCGCAGCCCCCGGCCCTCCCCGGCCTG
>JAVJGG010000032.1:26413844-26432019 GCA_035590195.1 Aviceda cuculoides | reverse complement strand
CCCCCCCCGAAAAAGTAGTGGAATGTGGTTACTGAAATTATTGAATTTTGTACACGGGGCACTCACTGTGCCTCTCTGAAGTGGGAATATTTTACACATGGGTGGAGTGGGACACAAATCAAGATGATGTGTGATAATGTACAAATAGAATGAAGGTGACATCCTAGGGATAACAGTGATCCTTGGCAGTGTATAACATCAGGCAAATTGTTTGCTGTCTGCCTTGCTTTGTGCCGTACTTAAAATGGAGATACCACTTCCCCACCTCACTTTCTTTAGTTTCATAAATGCTGGTAAGTGCTCTGTTCCCCAAAGTGAGTGTCATCAATAATTCATTGTCACTTAATTGCTGGAGCTGATTTCTGATTGATTTGGTAAGTAGGGCGCTAGGAAATGGTATGTTTCCCCTGTCAGTTCCACTTCACTGCTTTTGCCAACCTTTCATCGGGGAGTTGTCCACATGCCTTTTCACTCTTCTTCCATGGATGCTTTGCACTAGGGCCACGATAAAACTGGAGGAGCTTACAAAAGAATGGGGCAGACAGCATCAGATGGAGTTGTGGATTTCTTTTTCTGTGAGCAGCATGTGCAAGAAAGGCTGAACCCCAGACCGACTGGAGTTGGAGGGCTCAGCCCTGCACGTATGACATGCTGTCCCTGTGTGTCACTTCTGTTTCTCTTACTTGTTCAGATAGAGAGGCTTCTCCTGGACTGCTGTCTTTTCTTCCTGCTGGTGCTCAAAGTGCTTAAAGGTCTGCTGCTTTTTTCTGATGCTGTTGTCTATAAACTTAGCTGAGAAGGTTGTTTCAGTTGTCCTTTTTATATCCCTACTATGAATCACGTGTGAGCTATTTCTGATGGTTTTCCATCATAATGGGAATCTATAGTTTTGGAGTGGCTGAGTTGTAGTTATATTTTGCTTTATTTGTGTGAGGAACGTACTCTAAATTGTACTGTCAGCGGTAAGGATTTGGAATTACGCAGGTTCTCCTTGCAGTGTTTCCTGACTGCAAAAGGGTGAGTGCCTCCAGCCTCCCAGGATGGAGTATGGCAGATTTCTTTTCTGGCAGCAGTTTGGACACTAGGGAGGGGAACTTTAAAATAGACGTCCTGGAAAATATGTGGTGCTTGTTTTTATTACCATAGGATAGTCTCTGTTCTGTGTAAGATAGGAACTAAAAAACAAATGAGGAAGCAGTGCAGTATCACAGTCTTACATACCTAGAAATGAGAGGTGGGGAAGGGCTATTGGTTTATCTGTATAGTTTATCCCCTAGGGCTGTAAGCTTCTTTCATCCACTTTGTTGGATGAAGGTCCAAAGGTAAGTAACTACAGCAGGACTTTAATCATAGTATCTTCTGATCACTTTCTTATAGTTTGGGACATTATCTTTACCTTGCAGAATCTGAACCGTTTAACACCTATGCAGTGTTTGGCAGTGCAAAATGTTCTCAAAGACTATACTACATCCTAAAAACCAGCACGCAGTCTGTTGGAGCATGTCCTTATCCGAGTCTGGTTTGCCAAGGACGCGTTAGAAGGGAATGTGTTGGTTTGGGTTTGTTTTTTTTGGTTGGGTGGGGGTTTTTTTTGGTTTTTTGTTTTTGTTTTTGTTTATAAACATACATAGTTTCCAAAGGGATTCAGTTCTATCTTAAACACATATCAAGAATTATTTTGTTACTATTTTTATACATTTTTGAGGTTGTGTGTCTGGATTCTTCTCCTCTTTAAATGAACTTACATGGATGTGTTTCAGTGCATTGACTCTGTTTTAAACTACTATGAATATAAAAATGAATTGACAACCCAGTTCTCAGAAATAAGTCTTCTTGTTTTGAGGTGTTCTGATGTCTTTAAACTTCATTGAAATGACAGGGCTGGAGAACATCACTGTCGCTAAGCTACTTTGGTGGATTCCCTAAAGACTGCTTCATTTTTGTTTCAATTTCCTGTTAGCAAACTTCCTTTAAAAAGTGTTCATTTCAAAATGAAATTTCAAATTATGAAATTTCATTAAAACTGAAAGAAGTTAATCTTTTCAGCCAGCTGCACTTTGTTCTGTTCACAGTGTCGCTCTTACCTCTCTTTGGAGGAAGAGGACGAAAATAACTGGACACAAAAGATGCTGTTGCTTTGAATAGTTTTCTGTGGAGAAGTTGTTAAAACTGAGAGTTTTGACTTGAATTCCTTGCGGCTAGGATATCTTGAGCAGTAATGTGCCTGCACAATATGTTCCTAAATCTGTTCTTTAATGTCTCATGGGAAAATTTATTGTAGACTTTTCTAGACAGCAAATTGTGAAGGGGGAAAATGGTAATTTTAAGGTGTGAGTACAGTGGCTTAAACCTTCACTTTCCACAAACAGAATGCTTGATTCTGTGCTCCTTTTCACCAGTGTGATTCTAACAGCTTCAGAATAACAATGGAAAACCAGTGGAAAACCGGTGCAACAGGAGGAGGAATCGAGACATGGACTGGTCTGTGGAGAAGGAGTAATTGGGTTTCGGTTTCCAGTGGCACATTGAGCTTTGTGCTCTGGCTGGGGGATACATGGGGGGAAGGAAGCTTATTCTGTCTATACGTTTAAAGTTTTACTGTGGTTTTCATCTTGCCATGCATAATTTTTTGTGCTAAGTGATCACAAAGCATCTGTGTTAGCATGTTCTTCTTGTGTCAAGGTGCCTTGAAGCACAGAAGCTATGTCGACATACTGGAAAAGTTGTGGTGTCGCCTGTTTCTGGCAGATGCTGTGGATGACATGGCAATCAGCTGTGTCTGAGCCTGATGAGAAATGTCATCCAGGTATCCAAGCCTATTGTGTCAGTATCATCTGGCCCTTCCTGAAACGTGTCGTTTACAGGGTTATCTGAAATACATTGAGAAATTCTTAAGGGGTACTCAAATAATGACAGCAATGAAACTGCAAAGTTACCTTGCTGGTAGCAGTCTCCGTGAGAAAGTCTTCCTGCCTTTGGGATGAACCTTCCTGACTGCTGAAGGATACTCAGTACCATTGGCAGTAAATTTTTAGAGGAAGTAAGAAATTAATTTTCCCCAGAGGACTCATTTCTTTGACATTGGATTTCTGATTGTATATTCTTTATAGCCTCCAGCTAGCTGAGGGGACTCGTGATGCCACTGCTACTTGTTCCTTATGTGTTGCCATCTCCTCCTTTTTGGAGTCAGCATATGGCGTGTTATAGAAGAGATGCTGATCATATGAGTAATCTTAGTGATGATGTAAGTGGAAAGGAAGCAAGAACTTTTCATTGTCAGTTTAAGAGTGTCTGTTTGGGATATTGTATCATAGACAAGTTCAGGCGTCCTCCTTTGAGTTCACACATGGAATGAACTAGTGTTATTGGGTGGTGGTAATGCTTGAGTTCAGTCAAGTAAGTTTGTGCAGTCATCAGCTGTAATGCAGTCAATACTTAAGAGTATTCCTTTTAAATTTATTTCTTTGGAATTCTGGAGAAAACGCAGCCATAGTGCAGAGAGCTAGTGGATAATTTAAGAGCTGCTGGCTGAGCCACATCATCTGGTTTATGTATGAAACACGTGAATATGGTGTAGGATGCTTACAGCCTGTGTTGTGTTTACCAAGAATGAAGTTGTTTGGTGCTAGAGTCATGGACGTGTTTTAGTATTGCATTGTATTTTCTGTATCCCTTTATACTTTCAGCTAGTTCACAGAATATGGGTCAGTGTACATGGTCAAAAGTAATACTATCGTTGTGTTAACTTCCTGAATCAGAAACATCCATATACATAACTTGCAGCGAAGCAACAAGTGTATAAATCTTTCCTTTCTATGTTGTAGACTATATTGTGTTTGAATATGTGAAAAATAATGTATAGGAGGTTAGGAAAACGGGAAAGACCTATAGTAATCACAGTCAGCATTTCTTGAGTGATTAAAAAATATAAGTTAAATGAATTAGGTTTATTAATAAAGCTTCACACCTTTTTTCTTTTTAAAAGGGACTAACCCTTGAACAAAAGAGAAGCCCTGTTGCTTAAGTAGAAAGCAACGATAATTGAAGAGCAGTGCTTTCAATATAATGGGCAGCTATACAGTTCATCTTTCCTGCAACCACTCCAGTTACGTGGCCATTAACAGTTAAATTATTAATGAAGTATTGCTGAAGGAAGCCGCTCCTGACTGTCGGCTATCCTCTTTCCTCTGCGCTAGTCACCAGGGTCACAGGAGTCTCATTCCACGTGAGGCAATGTGAGATGCAGACAGGCTTTCTTCCAGACTTGGAAGTGGAGAATGCGGCTTTGTCGTCGATGTTTTTTCAGAAAACTCAGTTTTTCTAGATCTCGAATGCAAGGAATTTACTTTTGTGTTACAGTGAATGATGAGCATCCTCTTACATACTGGCAAACGAAGGGCTGGCTGGAATGAATGAATTGTTCTGGGAGACACTTGCATGGGTCCCTCTGCAAACAGAACAGCCTCGTGTATTGTGTAATATGTGAGGTCACAGGTTGTCCAGTGACATTACCTGTCTCATGATGGTGCTTATCCTGTGTCCTAGACAGTATGTCTTATTGTCTTCTCCTAATGTGTAATGTCTCCTGCTAACAGGATGGTATAGCTGTCCTGTTAAATTGCTGTGACAGGGTTTCACTAAGCATTAGTGTTTACAAAGAGGAAAGCGCCCTTTTTTGGAAGCATCTTGAAAGATAGGGATGGGTTTTTTGTTCATAATAAAAACAAGATTTAAAAAGATCCCAAATTCATGGTCTGTATGATCTTAAGCACAGGATTCATCTTCTTGGCCAAATATTTTTGCTTTCGTAAGAGTGATTTTTGTGCTAAAGTACTGATCTCCATATACTTCAGTAACTTGCCAGTAACAGGGAAGTATAAGTGAAGGGAAAATTTAGGGAAGATAATTGTGTTAAATGAACGCTCCCTCCTACTTCTTTTGTAGAAGGAAGGTCTTTGCTCTTTTTAATTTTTTTTTTTCCATTTGCTTTGCATGTTGTGTGAAGTATGTGATCTCTTTCTGAAGCATTTAACTAATTTTCCAGAGTTATAGCAGGGTCTATTACCTCAAAGAGCTTTGTACCTCACCTGTGAGGCCCGTTTCTCTGATCCTAAGAAGGTGGATTCAGAGAAGAGAGAAAGCCTCAGCATATGGATGACTGCAGTTTACCAGGCTTTCTGACTGGGAAGGTGGGAGCTGTGACTCTGCAGCTCTTTGACAGAAGATCTGAACAGAATGTATCAGCTTGTCTTTTTTTAAAAGAAGAAATTATTGCAGTAGCTGGGAATCAAAATTTAAGAAATGAGTCTGCGAAGAATCTCGGTGCCTTTTTAAGGATCTTTATTGCTCCCAAGTGTTTTCAATTCAGGTTTCCCCAGGAGAAAAATGAGTTTTGAATGTTCAGCAAGATTCCTTTTCTCTTAAATATGGGCCCCTGTGTTTAAAGCAAGGGTGTATGTGGGCAGCACCTCTGGTCCTGGGAGACTGAAAATCTTATGAAGTTTGAGAAAGTCTGCTTAGGTACTTTGTTAGAAGATCTAAATCCAAACGAATAGCAGCCAGTATGGGCTGCAAGTGGATTGAGACGATGTTCTGTGAAGTAAGAGTTATCGTAACAGCGGTGATGCACAGACGCCGTGGCTCGTGGAAGCGCAAAGGCTGGAGACTGCTTTGCTTGGTCGCTGCTGTTGCACACTTTTGTGTTAAGTGGAGTAGGAGAAACCTTGGCTGGTGCCCATATGTGTTACACTAGTGGTCTGTTCTGGTGGCCATGGGTGTCAGCCTAGCACTATACGTTACCTACCGGAGCATCCTTAAAAAGATCTATTTATGTACAGTTTTAATTGTCTTCTGAACTTCTTGTAGTGTGTGGGAAGGACAGAAAGGAAGGTGCAAATGTGTATGTGAGTGGTAGTGGGGAGCCACAGTTAGACCTAGCCAGTTGCTGATTTTTTGGGGCTGTGAAAGAAATTTGAACATGGTTGTTACAGACAAAATACGTTCAGGTTGTCCTTGTGTTCCAAAGATGTTTCTTCTTGCTTGCCTTATCTTACCTAGATTTGATAGCTGCTTGGCAGGACTCTCGGCATTGCTTGGCACTAGCAATTCTCTGCTCGTTGACCTGGAAGAAATGACTGTTGAAACTCCAAAATGCAGAGTTTTGAGCTGTGCTGCCTTTGTTATTATCCAGTCAATACAGTCTGATTTTTCTTATTTCTTTCTTTCCAGAGATTAAGGGAAAAGATAGACAAGCTTTCATAAGTGCAATATCTTCCTTTTAATTCTGATTAATGAAATACAGTCTCTATCAGCAAAAAAGCACGATGTGTGAGACCCGCTATGCTAAACTTACACCCTGCAATTTTCAGACATTAGTTGCCGCTAAATTGTCAGAGTGACTGGAGCCAAATATACCTGCAGTTTTATCTGCCGGGTTGGCATATATGGGAGTGGCCAACTAGGCCAATGAGACTTGAAATTAAAATTAACCCTTAATGGCAACATGCTGAAACTGCTGTTCCATTAGTGTGTTCATCAGGGCTCTTGAGAACCTCCATTATGGCCAGTCTCAGGTGCTACTGCAAGTGATAACGCTTGCTTCCCTAGAACCTTGACAAAAAGATTGGCAAATCTATGAACTTAGTGCATGCTAAGTTTCAGTTTGGGTTTTGTGTGACAACAGATGTATCCTGCCTTGGAACGAAGTAGATAGATATGCACTTCGAGAATAAAAACTTTTACTGTGTATGTAGGAGCTGTGTCTTTTGCCTGGGCATCTTGAGTTCTCTGGGTTATGGAGATATTATGGACTTTCATTTTTGTTGAAAATTTTCATGAAATTCCTGAGCTCTTGTCTGTTCTTCTGGTCCCCATCTGTGTAACTCTATAGGTGATTCCCCAGCTCATTGCTTTGCTCTGCAGCCTTCACAGCATTTGCCAGTTCAGCGCGCTCTGTCTGGACATGTCTTTGCCCCAGCTTCTTCAGAAAGTACACTTTGTAGCATACATAAATGTGAATATTGCCAGGAGCAATGTGGAGCTTTCAGAGTTTGTTTAACCAGCAAAATGATGCATGGGGTTATAGCAAGGTTTTAGAGATCTCCTGAGTTTTGATTTGGCTCAGTGGAAGAATACCTGATGCTAAAAATGTTGAATGAAGCCTTAAAAGGCAAGAATGTTTTTGTAGTTAACCAGAAACTTATTAATTTTTTTCAACTTAGAGTTTTTCCTGGGACTGACTCATCAGAGTAAAACATATCCAGGTTTGGAAGCTGTGAGTGGCTCAAAAGAGACACCCAAAATATTTGGATTAGGGGCTAAAGTATATGTGTGTTTATTCTTTCTTAACTAGAGTGTACTGGGAAGCTTTTCTTCAAGACTTTTTGTCTAATGGGTACTTTGAGTAGGGTGGCATAATCTTCCCCCCTCCTCAAGGCCAGGACAGACTTCTAAAAAGCAGGTGCTACTTTTCTTTATTGGAAACTGTTTAGAAGATTTTAGGAAATAAACGGAACAGAGTTTGCAGGAACCAAAGCCACAGCAAAAAATGGGAGAAGGAAGAAAGCTGGTACACCACAGGCTAAATCCTGGACTGTTTCTTGTGTGACGGTTTCCAGAAACGTTGACCAGTTGCCTCCACTTTTCCTGGGGAAATGTTTGTTTTTCTCATGCACGCATCAGAAGTTTTTCTGCTTTTTGTGAAATCTTCCTCTATCTTCATTCCTGTATTCTTCACTCTTCACTGTGCTGTTATACACAGCAACTGTTGAAAAAGACAAAATCCAAGATTGCCTGTATTGCAAACAAACCCCTGATTTTACTGCCAGCTCAAAAGCAGTTTGTAATGGCAGATAGTATCTTGCTATGGCAGTATTTGCTGGAAAGAATTGGTCACCAGTGCCTTGCAGAAAGATTGCAAAGCCACCCCGCATTAACGTCCCATCTCTGTGGGGACACTGTGTATGTTCCTCTACAATGGAGAAGCATCATTGCTCCCAGCTAGGGCTTCTGGTACAATGAATAAGTGAAATGGATAAGGTGAAACTCCTGTGAAAAGAATGAGCCTCTCACTTCAGTATAATCCCTGCCATGTATCTTCCTAACAACATGTTTCCCATTGACAAAATGCAAATGTCATTTATTTTTCTGTTATTGATTTGCTTACAGAAAGCAGCCGAAATCTAATCTGTGCAGCAAATGCTGAGTCACTTTATCTTCTGTATAAATTTTTATTATTACTGTATAAAGCACATCAAAGAGCTCAGTTTGAATGGGAGAAAATCACACTTTAGGTAGGTGGTTATAAAAGCTATTATTTTTCACTTGAAGTGATTATTTTCTAGGTCCCTGGTAGTGATTATGGGCAATTCCCAACTTCAGATAAACAACCAGTTGTTGTATACATCTGTCATTCCTGAGCCCCATCTTCTGCCCTGACTTAACTCTTTTTGAGACTTGCCTTGTGGAGGGTATCTGAGCAGAGTTAGGGGAAAAGGGCAAATGCACGCAGTCTTCTATAAAAGAAACCTCTCAAGTCTAAAGTAATGGCAAGATCTCTTCAAATAGACCTCGGGCATGACATTTGAAGAGGCTTGTGTCCTGTGATGTCTTACTGTTGAATTAGACCAGTATATTAGCAGATATCTCCAAAATATTGTGAGAGGGGTGTGAGGTCCAAAGGGTGTTGCTGTGGCTGTGCCATGGCTTGTCATGTTTTCAATATAGGGTGGATGAAAATTGGCTGATTATAACCCAGCCTGGTGATCCTCTGAAATCAAGGTTGTAGTTTGGCTTGTTATGTTGAAATCGTTTTTTCTGAAGGTGTATATGTCCCTTTCCACATTATCATTGCAGCCAGAGAGGAATGAGTTGCCTTCCCTTTGAAGATTCAGGGATGTTCTAAGTTCACTTTGCACCATGTTTTGTCGCCCAACTCATGTGGTCTTCATGTACACTCTCTTTTCAGTCTAACTCTTATCTCTTTGTTGGATTTGCATTCCTGTTTGAAGATGTTATAATCTATTCTCAGGTAATGCTTCTGTTTAGGAGCAGTACCCCATCTTCACTGGCCGTGTGCTGTCACTAGCACCTAGTACAGTCACTCTCCTCTTCTTAAACTGTTGCCTTTCCTTGATTCTGATTGTCTTCTGCTAATTATTCTCCTAACTTCAACTGTTGCTTCAGTGTATTGTTTGGAAAAACATTCTTGTTCCTCTTCCAGTTTTTTTTAGGAGCCTCAGGAGAGAGGTTTCTGGTCTCCTTGTTTTCTGTTTTTAGGGCAAGACTTCAAAGCAGAAGCCGAGTTGCCTTCCCAGGGTAGGGAAGTCTGCAGATCTGTCTCTCTCTGTGTAGATTAAAACTGTGGTTATCTGTCATCAATCTCCTTACACTTGGAAATTAGCTCAGTGTTGTTGTTAAGGACATTGTTGATGTTTGTTTCGTTACTCTGGGCTGCATCCTGGCCCTTCCTGGACTTGGCCCCTCTGCAGAGCCTCGCATCCCAGCTGTGTCTTGCAGGCTCTTTCCAAGGAGTGGCCTTTTCACGTAGTCGCACATCCCGAGTTCTCCCCTTGTTACCAGTACTACAGCTTACTTTCCCCTCCTGATGTGCTGTACCGACATGCAGTCAGATCCTACGTGCATAAATTACTCTCCTGATACCATCAGGAGGATATCATTATGCTAACTTCATCTTGTTTTGCTTTCTTCACCGTGCTTACACAGTGACTTTGCTTTCAGAGCCCTGCATTCTGTCTCTAGCACACCTGTCAAATGGTTGTTCACCAGTAAGATGTCAGCGTGGGATACCAGCTTTCACCACCTACATGCTTGCTGGGACACAGCATGGCGTGTCTGGTTCTGACATGCAACTTTCCTTACTGGGGAAGACTTTGATATGCAGCCTGCAAGACAATTATTGCTCTTGAAAACTTTCCTTCGCGGTTCAAAGAAGGAATTGTGGCATAGTTGTTAAGGACAAGCAACTTTATTAGACTGTGTGATATCTGTTGGAGTTGAAAATGGCAGGACTGTTTTGGTTTTAGGTTGTCTGGTTTAGCCTGAGAGGCGGCTACAGTCCTTCTCTTGCTCTTAACCTAGGGGTGTGTTTCCAAAGCAGCATAAGGTGTTTGGGCTGTCCCTTCTTCCAGGGCATGTGTGTTCCTCTCCCTCTCTTCTGTCATGGCAGACACCCTTCAAACTTGGTGGGTTGATTCAGACAGCGCTGAGAACTAAACGCTTTTAGGTTAATTTTTTAAAGCTTGCTGCCCACCTTGGGTTGGACTTTATGCAACTGGATAGTAAGAGGGAAGACAGGAATTTATAGTCAGGGTTGGAGAAAGATGGGGCTATGAGCTCTGATTTAGATCAGCTTAAGCTGTTGAGGAGATGCACCTTTAGCTAATCACAGCTATATACAAAAAGCAGCTCTGGTCAGTTTGACGTAGTGCTTCTGCCACTGACCGATAATACCATTCCATACTGCTGCCATCTTATGTATTTGGACTCTAAGGTGTCTGGAGGTGCAGAGGTTGGGGTTTTGCTTCGGTTTTTTTCTTCACCGAGTGAAACATTCTTCTGCCTACCAGTTAACAATTTCTGTTTATAGGTTGTTTTCTGTAGTGCATAGCTGTTGCTTAAATGGCATTCATTTGCAGAGGCTGATTCTGTGTGTGGTCTGTGTGGTGGGACAGAAGACTGCAGAAATACTAAATATTCTTATGAGTGCCTAGTGGCTACTCAGTAGAGAAGGGACAAGGTGATACCTCCTTAGCATCATGCTGACGGACGAGACTGGCATTCTCCTTTGTAGTTACTGCTTTGCCTTTCTCCTCCCCTTCCACATTCTTGTGTTAATGCATATTTGGGCATTTTTGGTTTTGTATGCTGGGATGCAGAGATGGATAGTGTGTGCAGTATCAGCTATCAACTCTAAAGGACTTCATTACTTTTTTATGCCTCTAAGTTACGGCATACTTTGACCACTGCTGTAGTGAAACACTCCTAGAGCAACTGACATTATAGAAATCTTTTTTTTTGCTAAGAATTAATACTGACATTTACAGCCTCACAGTTAACTGCTGCCACTCCTTGTGATTAATTCTCATTGGAGCACCCTTTAAGTCATCGTTGTATGGCACAACAGAACAGCTTGAGGTAGCACTTGCATGTGGGGAAATAAACTAATAGTGAATTCAGTTGTTTTCTCCAGACAGAACAACTGTGGGATTTTTCTTACATTGGGTGTGAGACCTAAAAGAATCTGCCCAGCTAGTAAGGCTGAACATCCCAGAGTTCGCAGAGCTAACTGTCATCTCTGAAGGCACCTAAGTACAGGTAATTCAATACATGTTTTTAAGCAAGAAAACGTGGTTAGCAGCAGCCTTTTATGACCTCTTGCACCTGCATAGTGCAAAAAAAGTCCTTGCAGAAACAAGTCTCAAAGAGCAATTAAAAACCTTTGATCTTTGAAAGTAAATGTTCATATTCTGTGATTGGGAAACTTAAACTTAATTGTGCTAGGTAGGTTTTTGTTGACATAGAGTATTGTGTGAGGAAATTTAAACCTAGCCTCTTCCAATTGTTAGAAAAACAAACCAAAAAACCCTCCAAAGTGCTTGTAGTTAAATGGAATTTCTGTTCATTGCTTCTGTTGTTGTAAGTTATTCCTTTAAACTTGATTAATTTTGGACAATGAATTCACTTTTGTTCTGGACTTGCAGCTTGCTAGGTATTGGCTGGACAAACGTTTCTTTACCAACACATCTCAAATGTGTGTACCTGAACTGAACTGATGGGATTTCTAATGGTTCTGCAGCCACGTTGCAAAACACCAAATATAACTTCAGTTCAAACTTTATTGTCCTTTATTCCTTTTCTTGCCCTTCCTGTCATTTAATTGAATGATATGTTCTTCTTTAATCTTGGTGTTTACTTTGTACAAGATTTACTGCCCAGTTCTGCCATTTGTCCTTACCGGTTTACACAAGCTTATGATTTATACTGGGTGATGCTGTCGGAAGTATCCTGTTGCCAAGCAAAACGTTAGACAAAGAGGTCTGTGTTTCCTGAGAGAACAAGTGGCTAAAACCTGGGCATAACAGCAGAAAGTAACTATACACAGATCTGTATATAGCAGTTTGGTTTCATCTCACATGAATATTTAAAGGCTGGATTTATGGGTGACTGATTAGGCCCCGCATCTGAGAGCATTTTAAAATTACATGTTCTGTTGGGTTTTGCAGACAGACTGTATTTGTCTCAGCAGCTAGTGAAATAAAGGCAAATTTGTGCTGAATCCCTAGGAAAGATCCTTGAGTAAACTAAAACTTCTTAGTAGTACTCCTCCCACCTTTCAAGGTGTTTATCTGTTGATATAAGACAGTATTTCTTTTCTTTCCTCCCTATCAATAGGCCATTCAAGATTAGTGCTCAGACTTCTTCCCGTTGAAGAAAGAAGGTAAGATTCAGCTTGGAAATCTTATCGCTAGGTGGATGTTGGCCATGAGTACATTTCTCTTACCCTATCTTATCAGCCGAGTAAGCAGTGAGATGAGACTGGTGGAGGAAGAGTTTCAGCATTAAGAGCTGTTGTAGACAGAGGAATGTAAACATCTCGCTGGCTGTGATTGGTACCATTGAACTTTCCAGTCAGCTCGCCCTGATAAAAGATGGATTTGGTTCCTGCGGTGGGTCAGACCAGCAGCCAGAGCTGACGTTGCAACCTGCAGCAGTCCTCTTTCTTTAGAAAGTATTTCAGATATCTCTGTTCCAAGTAAGCTGACGTTTAAAAGCTGTGAATATCAAGTGGTTTTTATCTTCCAAAATGATGGCAGGTAGTAATTTGAGCATGAGGTCTACAAATCCAAGATTTTCTGCAATCATACACGGAGGGGAGTTTGATATAAGGATTTTGATATTGATGGTAGTTTGGTACTGAGAAATAAGACTGTGATTATTTACTCTCTATTTACTCTCTTTACATCCATGCCCTGTTGAGAATAATTTAGGCTGTGTTTTCAGGGTGACTAATACCAAATGACCAGATAATGCAGGCTTGACACAGACAACGTATCTGCTCAGTTTGGTGAGATGCAGCAGTGTTGTCTGTGGGAGGACAGATGATACTCTCACTGATCATTTACCAAGGCAAAGTTAGGCCTCCTTCCCTTTTTTAAAATCCAAGCTGTTAAGGCGTAACTGGCAGATTAATCTGAGGTTCTTCACTGTGTCAGGTACTTGTACTTTTATTCATCTGACGCTAGTTATGGTATAACTTGATCTACTGTCTCTTCAAAGTATGGTCTGAATCTGTCCAAGAGGAGGAATAATATATCTAACTGTATCATAAGGGTGCTGCAGAGAAATCTTTCCTCAAAGGTAGAGAGGCTGAGCAAAACAAGATGAAATACTCTCTTCTGAGATGCTAAAACCAAATATCTTTTCTGTCTTCTGTACGTGTCTGTAGTTTGTAATGTGATCTGTGAGGCGATTTAACTATTGCACTTTTTTGTAGGGTAGCTGGTGTATAGTGATGAAGGTGTTACATACATGGTTCATGAAGAAGTTGGATTCTTTTCTATATACACAGATTCTGTCTTTTATCAAGAAGTGTGTTGAAAGTTACTGAGTATAGAGGGTATAAAATCAATAGGATTCATTTTGCTTTTAGCATGTTTGAGTATAGAAATTACATCTTTAGTTTTCTGTTCTTTCTTGCTGTTTTTGCTGCTACCCCCCTCAAGATGCTCAGTTGCATTTTTTTGATGTGTATTTATATTGCTTACCTTTTTGCCACCAGTACTCTCATGTTCTTCCATCATATTAAAGCTTGAAGTTAAATCCAAAACATATGGATTTCTAGCCAGGGAACATCTGGAAAAGGATTGATTATACATCAGACACTAACTTGGTTGCAGTCAAAGGCAAAGTTTCATGCGACAGTGTCTTGGGAACCAAGCACTGTGATACTCTATAAGGGTCTAAGGCAAACTGTTGGTGCAAGTCAGGACAGGAGACCCAGAGCTGTTTCAGAAACAGGCAGGACTGTCACACAGCTTGTGAAGATGACTGTTGTTTTCTGATGCTGAAGCTGCACTTCCAAAAAAATCTATCTGAGCGCGGGACTGTGCCTTCAGAAGCAGTACCTTCTACCAAGAAGTGGAAAGGCAAGTGGTCCTGTTAACGTGCTGGTGTTTGGAGTAGAGCTGACAACATTGCTTGGAGTGATTTCAAGGGAGGGATGCCACTGCCCTGTGCCTTAAAGCACTGTGCTAAAGGAGGTATCTTCTGAAGACTGAAAGCTGCAAGCCAGTGGTTGTCACCCACTGCTGTTTGAAAGGTTGTCACCCACTTCTTAATGGTCTATAATTAAATGTACTGCCTGCCATATCAAAATCCAAAATATGAGCTTCTGGTGCAGCAGGAACTAAAAGAATCCCCCCAAATCTGCTGGTCTTACCTTTTCACTTTTCTTTGCTAACTATGCACACTACTTCAATAAATTGAAGATCCTGTAGACTGTGCAGCAACCAACCCCTTCTGTTTCTCTCCTCATTCTGCTTACCAAGATGTATGAACTTATACCTGGCTTTAAGCTGCAGGGAAGTTAAAGTGATTAAGAACCTGACTGTGGAGCTGATGCAGAGACAGTAACTGGTCAGCTTTCCTCTGTCAGAGAGTAGATTCCTCCTGGACTCGGTGTTTCCAGGGGGTCGGGGGGGGCGTTGCTTGCTTTTGTTCAGTTGCACTGCTGTGGAATATTTTCTCGTGACTGTCTTCTGGAAGATCAGAAAGAGAGTAATAACCTGTGGGTAAAATGAAATTATTAGAAGAGAGTCAACTGTTCAGTAACCTGAAGATGACAATTGGTGGAATATATTCTTTGTATTTGAGATTTTTATTCTGGACTATGTTAACTTTCTGTTTAAGTGCCTGGAGATAATAGCTAAGCTCTTCTGAGAGTATGAGGAACACGTAATTAGAGAAAATGTTTCCATTCCAGAGGCTGTTAATTATTAGAGGGTTCTGTGTAAGTGTATGCTCCAATTCATTGCACAGTAATGGTTTTCATAGTTTGCTTAAAATCACTGCAGGGGGGAGGAACTGGAGAGGAGTATGGGATAAACAAAACAATCCTAAATTCGGAGTATTGATCTTGCTCTAAGGGGTTGGGTGGATGAGTGAGTCTGAGTTGGTCTTCTGCTGTAAGTTATCTCGGAGGATCGAGGGCAAGCAGGGTGAGGAAACTCTTCAGTAAAGATAACCATTTACTCATGTGGCCATTATAGTCAAAAGAAAGAAGTTAGGGGTCAGGTACTGACACTTTTTGCCATGAGTAGCCAGGAGTCTCCCCTAATCAAAATTAGGGAGAAAGGTAGCTGTTTGATGACTCCGTTGCCTTGCAGAGGATCATAAACATTATTCACCAGGGGATAAGAAGGGCTCAACTCCATCATTCCTCTGTTCTTGTCTGGAGAAGCATACGCACACCTTTCAGTTAAATACTTAAATTCATAAGTGAATGAATTGGACACAGTCTAGCTGCTGTCACAGTTCAGGCATGATCTCTCTGTTTTCCAGGCAGAATGTCAGCTTGGCCTGGTCGTCAGGAGACCAGAGTAGTGTGATGGGACACGCAAACTTGTTATCTCCTCCTTCACCCTTACCTCCCATTTAATTTCTCTTAGGTACAGTTGTTTGATACAAACACTCCTGTTTGACCCCTGTTGGCAAGTAGTTACAAGTCTGTTGCCAAAGCAGAGACTGGATTCATGGAATCTAAGTTCTGTCCCAAGGTCTGTTGTAGGTCTTGTGCACTATTGTGCGTGAATTCTTTAGTCTTTACTTTTTCTGAAGACAAAAATAATGTTTTTCCTCAGGGTGGTGTTATAGCAATACATTCCTCAAAGATATGAAGAGAAAGATATATTTACCCCTGCTGCTTCTGTAAGGAAGCAATCTGGGTAGCTTTAGTTTGGATAAGAACAGCGTATAATCCCCATTTGACCTTCTTGCTCGGGAATGCTTCTCTTTCAAGGTGCACCCCGTTCAGTAATCTAAATAAGTATTTATTCTGCCTCTCACCTCCTCCTTTTTCTGTTTAAACTTGTACTAGTTTGGAGCTGGGTTCACTCTCTCCTGTTAATGGCCCTTAGCCTGTTTCTCTTCCACCACGCTAACTCTGCCGAGAGCCCCCAGACCTAGCAGATGTATGTATTTTTGGTGTGTACTTAAGCAGCTGCATTGGAGACAAGCAAATGTGGGGGCTCTAGTGAAATGCCCAGTCCCCCAAATATAGAATCCAGCCACAAAGACTGTAGGATTAAAGTAAGCCTGTTCACCTCGGCTCACTTCCTGCACATGGTGTTGCAAGAAAAAAAGCAAATGGTTGTTAAATATAATATTCTAAATCATTCCCTCGCTAATTCAGGTGCTTTCATGGCTAAGTGCTGAAATGTAGCCACCTACTATAGGGAATGTACCAATTGCTTAAACTACCACTGTAGGATATTTAGAAAAAGATACTCTGTTCTATGCATATTGTATTGTTTATGGTGGAGATCGTGATGTGTTAATTGCTCTCTGGTTCAGTAAAGACAGCTTTTGCTGTGAGTTTGTGTTCCCTGCCACTGTAGTTTTTCTGTCTAAATTGAAAGAAGCTATCCTTTTTAGTGCTCTAAAAAGGATTTTTCCATTGCCTTTGATGTGCCTCAATAATATCCGGTGTTTAATTGGAAGTAACCATAGGAGTTTCTGCTTTTTTGACTAGGCCTGATCCATTTTAAATCTTGAAAATGCTAGATATTGAATATATTGCATCTCATGGATCACAGTTGGAAAACTGAAGGAGGGGAAGTTGAACCTGAACAGTGAGAACCTGAGCAGTTCCTTGAATAATTACTAATTTACCTGCCGCTTCAGTGAAGAAACATTTTTGATCACTTGTATTGCAGTGGGGCTGTCAGTCTGCCTTTTACAAATAACCCTCATAACTTCTAATGTTGCATAGGCAATGTAATCATCAGGCAGTTTAAATGAGGATAGGGGAGGATAGGGATTAAAACTGTTCAAGGGGATCTAACCTGTCAGATAATCACTGGCAGGTGTCCTTTACTAGTGACAGATGGCTTAGGTGTTGTCAGAGGCTTCACGGCAGAGCAAGAGAGAGCTTATCTTATTCTTTGCTTCCCAAAGCCAGCCTGAATGTGCACTGCGATGCTTCTTTTCTGTTCTCGCACGGCACCTTTGCAGTAGTGCATAGGAAAGCAAATCAAGCTGAAGACTAGCATTTATGGAGATTTATGAGATACACTTATAAACGTGCAGGTGCAAACAACTTTTTGGGTGATAACAAGGGTGTTTAAGAGATGGAAAGTAAACTTAGCCCTCATTAGCTTGATATTCATGAGTGGCATGGCATGTGGGAGGATATGGACAGGTATCTAGAGAACTTCTCACCTCCAGTGGCTTGGAAGTTGACTCTCGAACAACTACAGAACCCTCATGAAGTGGTAGAGTATTTGAAAGGAAGATGCTGTGGCTATTCCAGAGACACACAACTTTACTGCACTGTGCTGGGCCCTGGCCAGTATCTACCAAACACTGTTTGATATTAGGCAGCACCCTCAGGGGGAACAGAGGGAAAACAGAGCAACAGGCACTGAGGCTACCCTAACTCCGGTGACGGCCACTGCAGCTAAACCAGAGAACCAACCTGTGCCGGTGTCAGTCGCCCCTGTACAGAAGAAGAAACACACAAAGAAATCGGTTCACTTAGTAAGGGATGAAAGTGAACCAGGGTCATCACGAGAACAGGAGGAAGAGGCAAAACCTGAAGTAATCACCCAATCTCTATCCCTGAGTGAGTTGTGTGACATGCAAAAAGATTTTGGCCGCCACCCAGGTGAGCACATTGTTACCTGGCTGCTCCAGTGCTGGGATAATGGGGCCAGTAGTTTGGAATTAGAGGTTAGGGAAGCCAAGCATCTAGGATCCCTGTCTGGGGAAAGGGGCATTGACAAGGTGATTGGGAGAAAAACACAAGTCCTCAGCCTCTGGAAGCAACTTCTGTCAGGTGTGAAGGAAAGATAACCGCTTCAAGGATGAAGTTACATGTCACCAAGGCAAGTGGACCACCATGGAGAGAGGTATCCAGTACCTGAGGGAATTAGCCATG
>JAVJGG010000032.1:26378520-26413348 GCA_035590195.1 Aviceda cuculoides | reverse complement strand
GGGGGGTGGAACTTTCAAACATTGGGATACACATTTAGCAAAAGCCACCTGGTTAGTCAACACCAGAGGATCTGCCAGTCGGGGTGGCCCCTGATCAACCAAGACTTCTACATACTGTAGAAGGAGATAAAGTCCCTGTAGTGCGCATGAGGAGTATGTTAGGGAAGACAGTCTGGGTTAGTCCTGCCTTGAGCAGAGACAAACCCATCCAAGGGATTGTTTTTGCTCAAGGACCTGGCTGCACTTGGTGGGTGATGCGGAAGTATGGGGAAGTTCAATGGGTACCTCAAGGAGATTTGATTTTGGGAGAGAATAGCCAGTGAATTAGGCTGTATAATGTTAACTGCTAAATAACCTGCCAGTGTATGTCATTGTATATATAGTGTCTATATGCCATATCAAGGGTATTAGAGTAAGAATTACCCAAATGACTGAAGGATGGACTTTGAAACAGCCAAGTGCAACAGTGATGGAACTTGAACTAGCGCCCAGCGATTTCCTCAATATCGACATCTTCGACCTGCAGACCAAGGGCGTGGGTTGCACCAGATGTACCAGCCGCAAGCTCCAGAGGCAGCATGCAACAATCCAATACCTCTCACCATCTCTTCTATCCTGAAGGACTGTTACAACAGATGGAGCCCCAAAGTCGTGGACTAAATAAAATTGAGGGACACATTAGAGGAATGGCCCATAAGACTAAGGGAATGCTATTTGTGTGTGGGGGGGTGTCCATATATGTGTGTGTGTGTATATATATGTATATAAGTGTATATAAGACAAGGAAAGTGGTGGTGATTAATTGGAAAATTTTCACAGGAAGCTGGGAGGGGGCACAGCCGGGACAGCTGACCTGAACTAGCCAAGGAGCTATTCCATACCATGTGCCATCATGCTCAGTATATAAATGGGGAGTGGGTTGGGGGGAGGCACTCGGCTTTCGGTGGGGGAAGTGGCGGAGCGTCGGATTGCACGTGGTGAGCAGTTGCACTGCGCATCACTCCTTTTGTATATTCTTCTGTTAGTACCGTTGTTGTTGTTGCAACTTCTCCTTGTGTTGTCCCAGTAACTTGTCCTTATCTCAACCCACGAGGTTCTGTGGGTTTTTTTGTTTGGTTGGTTGGTTTTTTGTTTCTTTTCTCCTTTCTGATTCTCCTCCTCATCGCACTGGAAGGAGGGCAGGAGGAGTGAGCAAGCAGCTTCATGGTCTTCTGTTACCACAATAGGGTGATAACAAATGTGTTTATTTATGAGATGGAAAGTAAACTTAGCCCTCATTAGCATACTTTCCTTACCTGTTTTGTGCAGTTAATGGGCAATCTTTTTATGCCCTACATACCTGCATTCAGTATGGGACCTTCCTTGTAAGAACTAGTGCCCAGTTTTCATTTTAACAATGGGTAAGATGTAGTAAAGAGGTAGACTAAGTTTGTTGCCACAGACTCTTTGGGTGGCTGCAGGAGTCCTGACTGATGTTCTCTCATAAGCACGAACTGACTCTGCCTTCCTTTTCAGTACAGTGAGTGTTAAGCCAAGTCTACCTTAATTCCGCTGTTGTTATCTTGCTGACAGCATACTTCTATTGCCAGTGAAATTTATGCATGCACATGTTAAACTGAAGTTTATAAGCAAAGCATAACGTTTGGAGTTTCTTCATGCTCAGCTTTTAAATTCTTCTGGGTGCATCATCTGCATTAGTAGATGTCTGTAAAGTAGATGTGGAGTGAGTCAGATGCTTCATGTCAACATAAAGAAGTATGGTAAGATACATCTGTCCTTATTAGCTAATTTACAGGAGCAACTAGACCTGAATGTAAGCATTTGTAAATAGTTTTGCAGTCTCTGAGGAATCAAATCTTCTAATATCCTACCAGTCACTTAGCACTGCTTATTTGCTATCTTCTAAGATGACGGAGGAAGATCAAAAAGTGTTTGTTCGAGTCTGCCATTATTGCTCGCTTTTCTTTAGTTGTGATGTGTTTTGCCGGTGAGCAAATGTTGGCAGGTATTGAAGGTATGTCTTTTTGATGCAATCTGGCTGCAAATTCCAGCTACTGAATTGTTCTAGTCCCTCTCCTTTTGTTTTCGCAACACTGCAGATTTTAGCAGAGTGAGAACAGATTTCTGTTGTGTTGAAATCAAACCTGGTGTGGATTTACACCCGGCAAGGGGACAAGCAGAAAGAAAGAATGAATTTATTCAAGTATGGACCATACTGTGTGCATTGTGTGATAGGAAAGTATCACGAGTACTCCTTTGGTCTCACAGCTACATACCAGCCTGGATCAAAATAATTCTCTTTACATTTGAAAAACTTTAAGCAGTGATCCATTGAAAGTATCCAGTGAACATCCCAGGATTCCCACAAAAGACATGCTAAAAGTTTGGCAGTGAAGAGTTCATGCTTCATCCTTGGTGATAGATCTCTTTGCAAAGAGGCTGAAGTTCTTGGCATTGTTGATGAGGGTGTTGAACACGTTAAGTGTCATGTGTTTCTTCCCCAAAACCTCCTTGGGCAGGGTGACTGCCTACTCTTACTGATTACATTTTCTGATACAGAGGCAGCAGTGTTTTATCAGTAGTGATCTGTTCTGTAAAGTGCACGATTCTCTGGAATGCTTTCAGGGGTTTTTTTGTGAAATATATCCTTGACTTGGTTTCTTAATACAGTGTGAAGTGCTCAGTATGACTTATCCTTTTATTTATTTTTCCCTGATTCTTTTTCAGTGAGTATTAAATATTTAGATACTAACATTTTTGGAAGTGGCTGCTAAAACAGATTGACTTTCCTTACTCAGTCCCCTTCTAAGTGAAACACGAGTCCCTTTTTTTATTCAGCCCAGATGGTATACTTCTTAAAGTGAGCAATGTGTTGCAGTGAAAACGGACTGCTTATTTCCCCTTCTTCCCTTCCTCCTTTACTTAACGTCCACATAGCTCAAATTTGGGTTGAATTCAAAATTAGTCAAAGAGGCTGCAGGGTAAATATGTCAACTATTGGAAAGCCAGCTTGAAGGAATTTGTGCCCCTGCCAACAGGCGGTATAGCAAGTTGGCTGCACAAAACCTGACATCTGTATGGACCTTATTAGAAAAATGGACAAGATGATCTAGTTTGGTCCTTCCCGTGTTGTCTTGTGCGTGTCTGTACCACGGCTCCTCCTCGTGTGCGTGCACAGAGCCCCCCTGAGCCATGCAGTGGGCTGTGTGCTGAGTGGGCAGGAACGTCGCATTCCTGAGGGTTGGGAGGTGATGACTGCACCGAGGATTTCTTTGAGGGTTTTTACATCCAATAGAGGAGACTTGCAAAGTGAAGGAAGGAAAAGGAGCAATATGATTTAAAACAGTCCCACATGTGCAATTGTTTTGACAGTTCTTTATCCACCAATGGATTTTTTGGAGACGGAGTAATGCACGTAACAAGTTCCTGGATGCATTGACTATGGCTCTCAAATTTCTGTCTGTAACCTGCAGCTCTCTTTAGCAGCTGATGAAGGCCATGTTTTCAGAGAAATAGCTGTTGCTTTGAAATTGGATTGAGTCAGAGTTCCGTGTTCCCATTCTGCAGCAGAGCTTGCGTAGGGCTGTTGGCAAGTAACTTGATCTGCCAGTATCTTTTGTTTCCTATTTGGTGAAAATGGTAGTAATACATCCTTGCTTTAGAAGAACATTGAGGATAAATTTATTGTATGACAAAGGTAATCCTATAAACAAACAACATACTGGGTAAAAAATAAATTTTGGTATCTGTTCTGGAATGTTGCTTCAGTTCAGTAGGGTAGAAATATAGCTTTTATTTAAAGGAGTTGTTAAAAGTAACAGGGACTTGAGAGCTTTTTTCGGGGGGGGGGTTCTTGGTTTGTGTTTTTTGCTTTTTGAAACTCTGAAAATTTCTTGAATGGTTGGGCTTGGTCTAAATGTTTTCATTAAAGAAGCATAGAGATCATGGGTAAAGCTTTTCAGGCAAGATAACAGCATTAGATCTGACAGGAGCTGAACTTTGGTTATTCTGCACAGGAGGTGTTGAAGGTATCCAGTTATCATGTTTTCTCAGGAACACTGTGGTGCTTAGGGAGGAGAAGACAGTTCTGTACTTAGGGCAGGTAGCTGTTGTTCTTAGCTAGCTACTTGCCCAAATCTAGAAGGTCTCACTTAAGTGTTAACAGCAGGATTTTTCATCTTGAATAGGTGCAGCTTCCACGTGGAAGTGGAGTAGGTTGGATGCAAGATGTAAAAATTAGGTTAGACGAGAAGGTAGCCCAGAGCAACAGAGAGAGGTGCCATGAGAATGACAGTTTTTTGATGTTGCTGCCTAAATTTGTACTGCCTAGGTGCTTAGGTTCTGAGAGAGCAAAAGCCTTGGTAATTCCTAGTTCTCTTGTCAAGCTTGAAATAACTCTGGTTTGCATCAGAGATGTATTCTTAGCCAGGACACTTCAGTTTTCTAATATTAGAGACCTTGTAAATTCTCTCTAATAAAAGGTGTGACAACTACCAGGAAAGTCTTCCCATGGTACCATACTGACCTGAAAGCTATTTCATGGGGTGAGTGTGGAGAAAGGTGTTAGGTTCTGCTGTTGAAGCTCTTGGATGCTTTGTAACAAACTTGAGCACATGGCGTATTGGCTGTGCCTTTACATTGCAAAGAATACCCAGGTATCTCATCTCTTTCATATCTTGATCTGGTGACAGCATGCCGTAGTCTTGTAATCCTGCGGTGGGTTTTCTCCAGTTGCAGGCAGAGGCGTTAGCAAACAACTCCCAGTGTGTAATAATAGAAGGTTGTGTAATGCTGGCAGTCTCACCCTCCGTAGCTGTTTGAGAGTGCTGATTTTGGTTTGGTGATCACTTACCAGGTACAGGTCAATGATATGAAGACCGATCTGAATGTGTTCAGCCACTGGTTTAAGGAAAAAACCGAAACCAAAAAAACCCACCCTTGCTGGTTGAAGATAGAACTGCAGAACGTGGTTAGCAGTGGTGCTGTAAGGCTGCACTAGCCCAGGGGTGATTATCGACAGCGCCCTATCTGTTGGGTGTTTTATGGCAGGACTAGCCAAGGAGAAAACGTTCCCATCGCCGGTTCAGATTTAGGGACTCGGGCATGAAGCAGAGTTGGGTACAGCGTTTCCCCGGGAGCTGTGGGGCGCAGTGAAGGTGCTGCCCGAGCGGGCTGGAGCCCAGCTGCTTCCAGCCTGTCCTAGGGTGCAGCCTTTTGCCATCGCAGTGTAGAGAGCAAACCCATTCTGTCTTGATCAGAAGCAGGGATGCAGGGAATGAAACTGAAGTTTGAATGAAACCGCTAAAAGCAAAAAGATGTCAAATGGGCAGCTGCAGAGCCTGGCCTTGCTTTTTGCTGGGTCTCACTTTCTTTCTTTGACTCCCCTGCTGTAGCACCTCGTGGGTGGCCCTGGGTGTGCGGCCAGTGGCTGAGATTGCCCCATCTGCTTCAGAAGACCTTATTTCCACCTTTTTCTGAACTACCTTGTCTTCTAACAGCTCAGGGCAAATTTCCATTAAGGTATCTGTTCTGCGCTGGCAGATTCTCAAAACAACCCCAGGAGAGTCAGCCATTTGCAAGAAATTACATTTGAGAGGAATATGTTGTTCGGGGCAGACATGGGCATAAAAAAAAAAATACCTCCCTGAAGCATTCCTATCGTGTCTCTTGAAACAATAATGTAAAACACAGAAGTTTTGCCAGTGTCGGGGATGGAGCATTTTGCTATGTTGTGGGGGAGGAAGGGAACCATCTGCATTTGGCTGCTTCAGGAGTTTCTGGAAAGCCTCATGCTTAGCGGCTCGTTGTTCTCCGAAGTTGCCCCGTATGGAGCAGGTTCTTCCCTGGGACTGCAGGAATGAGCTGGGAAAGGGTCTTCCCTGAAACTGCTGACCCCGGGAGCTGTGCTCCGCTCTGCGGCCTGCGCCACGTGGAGGAGTGGGACACAGGCCATGCTGTGTGTGGTGCTTCTCCTCGGCCCAGAGCTCCGCCGGACTCCAGCAGGAGCCAAGCTGGGGGGGGGGGGGGGGGGCGCCCCAATGGCCGCAGCTCTGCTCACTCCCCCAGGGTGCCAAAAATCAGGCAGTTATCCTCAAAGTAGGTAAACGACAGGTAAATGATTAAGCTGCACCTTAGCTTAATTTGTTCTTCCCGGTTTTGAACCGTGAAGATATGCGGGCAGGCAAGGGGGGGGCATATTTGTGCAACACCTCCACCCTTATGTGGGAAGGTTCGTACTTCTCTTTTTTGCCTGGTCAAGTGCGTGTTGCTTAGGGCTAGCCTGGAACGTGACAGAGGAAGATGAGGGCCAGGACATTCTTTCTCTCACCCTCTGCCTTGTCTTGCAGCTTCCCCCCAGCTCGACAACACGACATGCCATTTTGGTGCTTATTAAAACCATTGAGTATCATTATCTTCCTTCACTAAAGTTTGTGTTTCTGTGATATCTGCATTCCAAAAACAATGCACAAAGTGGTGCGCGGTAGAACAAAAGTGTACAATGGGAGAACAACAGTGCACAAGGAGGAAACGTGGTAGATTAAAATGGCTGACTAGAGCTGTGTTTAACCTCGAAGGCAAATCTCTAGATTTCCCTCTGGCTCAGTTCTCTTGATCTCCAGCACCCTGCTACTAAACCCCCTCCACTTGGCAGACTCTTAGTGTGCCAGCTGCCTTACTAGCCTGTGGACAGACGTATGCCAGGAGACTATATTAACACCAAGAAGCTCAATCCTAACATTGATCAGCAGCACTGTGTTTAAAACTTAATTGAAAACCTAGTACGAATTAGTCAATGTGTAACCTAGTTCCTAGCTCTTGGGTAGCAACAACAACAAAAAATTATTTTGCAAGCTAAGTACTGACCTGACAAAAGCATGTGAGTATGGAGGCGAGTTCTTGTAGCCTCGTCTATTTTGCTTGTGTTTAGACGGACCCTGTGAAGGAGAGATTTTTTTTTCTTTTTTTTTTTTAAAACAAAATTTGCTTTGACCTGAGGATACACAGAAGGCTGCATGTATGTTCCTAGAAAGACAATAACAAGAAAGAAATCTGTAAAATGGGGAGTACAAATGGAGAACAGGTAAAGTGATAATTTAGGAAAAAGAAAGTGCTGCCAAGTACCATACTCAGGATACTGATGGGGTAATGACAGAATAACCAGGGTCAAGATCCATTTGTCTCATCTTCATTCAACCGCTGATAAACAGCTTGCTCAGTGACTGCTTTTGCTGCTGTTTTTTTTAAAATCCCCTGTAAACTTCCCTCTTTTTTGTTTGTTGCAGAGAGCCAACTGTTGCCTGGGAATAACTTCACAAATGAATGCAACATTCCTGGAAACTTCATGTGCAGTAACGGGCGCTGTATCCCAGGGGCCTGGCAGTGTGATGGGCTGCCGGACTGCTTTGATGACAGTGATGAGAAGGAGTGCCGTAAGTGACCATTGCTATGACCTTAACACGCTTAATATCACAAGGCTTGGCTAGGTAGTGTTACCGGTGTGTTCTATAGTGTGTATCAGGTAAGTAACAAAGCTACTGCCAGTTTCTTAATTTAGATATTGTTAGGGAGAAAAAGGACAGCCTTTCTTATTATTTCAGGTCTTTATTGTTCTTCAAATTGTCCAGTATGGCACTTGGTAGAAGGTACCTAAACCCCTATTCACAGATGGATAAATTGAGACAGACTGGACTTACAATTCTTCCAGTGGAAGAGTGATGTTCTGTGACTTTTAGGGATCCTGAGTATACTGCTTCGGCACACTGGCCAAGTGCTATAAGTTGACCTCCACTACCATCAAGACTAGTTCCTTTCATTTCAAAATTGTTAACTGTATCCTGTTAATTTAGTTCTCTCCTGTCAAAATGTAATTCCTAACTCATTGAAACTTCTTACTAACTTTCTGGAAAATAGACCAAATGAAATGGTTAATAATGTTTACATGTTTTAATCCTCCCTGTAGAACTTCCAGCTCTAGAGAGCTAAAAGATGTCCGATCTGGTTTTCCTCTTTGATTTAATCTTTTTCTTAGCATTAATTAAGCTTTAATTAATGTTATTCAACCACTAGTTAGCATGAACCTTTGTAGCCTACACATTTTACCCAGACAGCAAGATTATGCTGCAGCTTAACACTATGATTTGAAGTCCAGCTGGGAGTGAAAAAACTCTCAAATCTCATGTGATTCTAGAGTGACTGAGAAATTTCTGAGAAGTTACTGCTTTTTGTCTAACAAATGTTGCTCCTTTACATATATACTTTATAAAGGTTTTCATTAAACTTAAACAGAATAATAAGCAGCTTACCTTTCCCAGGGCAGTTCTAAAACATCATTAGCTTTGCTTATGGAGCAGAAGGAAGAAAGAATAGTTTCTTCAAAATTAATGGACTAGAAATACCAAGTTTTGTTATATGCACTTGCTTTTTTAACTCGATGCCTCTTCTTTAACCCCAGTTATAAATCCCTTGTAAAATAAGGAGGCTTTAGTAACTGTGTTGTGGAAATCTCCATACGTAGTTCTACTGTAAGTCAGTGAGCTTTTCTCCCTTTCTAAGGCATTAAAAGTATCTGTATAAAATAGCTGATCCTTTGCAGTCTTTATCAAGTGTCAGGCTTGGGTTGAGACATTGAAGACGGGTTAATTTTTTTTTTTTTTTTCCTTACTTAGATTTTAACATCTTGGGAAAGTATGGACATATTGTAAGCATTGATCCTTGTCATGCATGTCTGTTTACACCCTAGCAGAATTTATATTAGTGCGAGCTTTGGCAAGAATAAAAAGTATCCAAAGTTAAAGGTGTACATTTCAGTGAGATGCTCCTGATGACAACAGCTGTGTGACTCTCAGGTTCCTCATTACCTGGCTTCTGAATATGCTGCTAGCATGACTTTTGGTGTGCTGTTTCTACTTCTTAAAACAAGCTGAATGCTGGCACGTCTCTGTATTTATATGATACAAACCAGGAGTGTTTTCTTTCTCTAAGAACGTTGTCATCCTTTGCCTTGCATGAATTTTGTTTCACCTGGTACAATTAGAAAATCTTAATCAAGATTTTCTTAATGAAGGCTGGGCTGGGTATTTACCCATGAATCAGTAACAGGAAAATATGCTTTGTGACTCTCTCTTCAAAAATTTCCTTACCAAAATCAGTTGGATCTAGTGAATTGCAGACAGTAATGAACATAGTAGCTGACAATAAAATATAAATATCTGCAAAATGACAATTCATAAAAGTTCTCGTCATGACAGACTCAAATAAACCTCACTGGTCTAGGCTATGCTGCAGCTATGAATTTAAGTTTCTGCAGAATTGTCCTTTGTTGGGCTTTTTATTTAAATACTTCCAGCCCATTTGATTGGTTAACAGTTTTCTGGATGAGCATCCTTTTGATCCTGCCCAAATTAACAGAGATAGTTAGACTGTTCTTTCCTCTTCTTATAGATCTATTTGCTATCTGAGCACCTTCATAAATGTAAAATTAGCACGGAAAAGAGACAACAGGGAGAGCAAGCGATTCATATCCTGTGCTGGCCTGCTGTTAGCAGGTCAGATAAGCCAAAACAGAATGGAGATAGTGCTCATTTGAATCTCCAAACAAAAAATTAATATTCATGCAAAAAATGTTCTGTAATGCATCCAGAGAGCTTCAAGCTGTCTGTTCTGCACCTCCATCCTCTCCATTTCAGTAGGCAGCTTTTAACTCTGTGTATGCTGCCATGAGAAGCATGTCTAATGAACCAGCCACTGCGGGGGCGGGGGGTTTGCTGAATATACTGGTGTAGCTAGGGTCTGCGCACCATGACAGAGACACGGGATGTGAGAGGAGTCGCTGGGAGAAAGAATTACAGCATCGGTGAGGAGACTGGGAAGGTTTTGTGTTGGTAGCTGTTGGCTTATGTCTGAGTTGAGGAAGTTGGCTTACTGTCTGAAGGATGGGTGGTCCTTCTAACCCAAGAAACATCCCCTTTTGAATCCTGCTGAGCCTTGCTGATCCCTTCGGAGAGACAGTTTCAGTCGCTTAGGTATGTGAGTTTATACATAAAGGGTGCGTAGCTAAAAAAGTTTGGTTTACTCTCTTGATGAAGTTTGGAAATGGTCCCATTCTTACAGTGTACTGTTAGTGTTACTGACCAGTCTTCTACATCAGAAACTAACCAGAATTTAGATAGGCTTATACAGCCTAAATCTGGTGTTAGAGGAGTTCTTAGCTCGGAGTTCAGGCATTGAAAGGCAGCCCTGGTGTCTTATCTGAGAAGGGCAAAGGAAGAGGAAAAATCACTTGTCTCTTCTCCCCCTCCAGCTTGTGTCAATCTGTAAAGATAGGCTCCTAGATTACTTTAGGCTGGAAAGGCCTCTGGGGGTCGTTTGGTCCAGCTGCCTGCTCAGAGAGGGACTAACTTGGATCAGCGTTGCTCAGGGCCTCGTCTGCTTAAGTTTTGCACATTTCCAAGGATGGAGAGTCCACAGCCCCACTGGGAACCTCTTCCAGGGTTTGAATATGCCCACTGGGAAAACTTTTTTCCTGGTACATGATCAGTCTCCAGTGATGAGAGAGAAGCTGTACCAAACAATTTTTAAAGATGCACAGCGTGATTAACATTCAGATCCTCTGGCCTTAGTCTGTGGGAGAGGGGCATCTAGGAGCCCAGGAATTGTTGTTCTTGTCTGCAGAAACAGCAGCTGAAAACTAAGAACGGTTGACATTCAAAATTGTGTAAGTGTGCACCTCGCATCTGGTTGTGTCATTGTACCAGTTTGTGTTGTGTTACTTGTGTCAGGCAACTCCAGGGAGGACAGCCATGCCCGAAAGTGTCAGGCTAGCATCGCAAGGGTTGGAGCATGTGTGTGTATAGGTATAAAACTTTTTAATTTTTTTAATTGTTTTAGGCTAGGCTTTGTTACCTTCCTCCTATCAGAATAGGGCTCTACTTACTAAAACTTACTTTGCAGCAATATTGGAGTCCTTTGTTTTCTGCCGTGATGTTGCTTTGCGTTAGCTGAGCTGTTGATAGTGAAGACAAAGCCATAGGAGTTGCATTAGCAGCATGAGATGGCCGAGTTCCCAGTGTGTTACTACTGAGCCGTGCTTTAAGCTGCTTTGTCTGTGATTCCTCATCGACTAACTGGTTCTCTTGAAAGGCTTTAGCCTTGCTTTAAAGTGTTCGTGTGTGAAAAGGAGTTTGGTTACAGCATTAATTTGGTGCTGTGGACTGTTTTTTCTGTGAATACCAGTACGCTGTGTTTTGGCATGCCCGCTGAGGAAGTTTCATGCATGTGTGTGTGCGGTTATGTGCAGAGTCTGTCTCTTTCTTTTGGATTGCCTGACGGTTGAACATGGATGTCCAGCAATATTTTATCAATTCCATTGCTGTAGCATCTCATCCTGTCTGTCTCCCTTCAAACAGGAAGACTTACAACTCGGTCTGGTTCTCATTTTCTGTGGCCAGTGAGTAAAAAGTGCTGGTCTGGGCATGAGGAGGAAGTAAGATGCAAATCAGAATTACCTGCACCTTGTCCATTCATGTCTTATCTCTTTCCTCTCTTCCTTTTGTCCTTTTTCTGTCTCCTGTTCTGCAGGACCATCTCTGTTAACTATGTCACTTTGCCTGTGGGCTTTACCTTCATCTCCCACACTTGCCAGAATCCATACCATCTGTCATCTTCCTTGCTTCCTCTGTGCCCTGACCCGTGATCAGTTTAACACTTCCCGTGGCAGCTGTCTGTATGCGGTTTAGTACACAGAACAGTTCTCGTACTCTTGCCTTCTGTCACGGCGGTGTTAATGACAGAAGAATTTTACCTGGTTTTATGTGGGGAGGAGGGTTGAGAAAAAGCGTAAGAGGGAGGGAATAAGCCGAGACAGTGACTTCTCATTGTCACAAATAAGAACCGCTTCTCCTCGAAGCTGAGTATCTCTTTGGCTCTTCCTCTAAGCCACTAATTGAGCTTGAAAAAGAATTAATTGACCATAGCAGTGTAAATGTTTTGTATTTCCAGTAGTTTGAGTAATTTGAGTTTGAGTAATCTGCTATCATCAGTGTATCTCCCAAAATTGTGAACCTTTTTGTAGCTCATTCCCCTGGCTGTGCTGGTTCTTGTCTGGTGGATTGCTCATCAGCTTGTGTAGTCCAGCATCTGTCATGCACGTTTCTTTTAAAGTTAGGGGGCTTTTAACTACTACTTTTTAGCTGTGTAAATGACTTATAATGGAAGCTGAGGCTCCTCAAACACAGAATCTTTACCAACATGACTTCCCCGTGGTTCTTATAGATGTTGACTGCGTAGCTCCTACATCCTGCTCTGGTTACATACCAGGTATATAGATACCTGGGGTAAGTACTTGCACTAGTCAAGGTGGGAGATGCATGCTGTCATCCACTGTTTTCTGTCTGTTATCAGATATGGAAGATGCAAAATGGCACAAAATAGAGAGCCTGAATGGACAGAGCCTAGAAATGTGTGCTTGCATGTTTCAAAACATTTTGAGGTAAATGGATTCTCTTTAGTGCTTACCTTTATACCTACCTACCCGCTGACATATTCCTTTGGGGCCAAGACCTGCGTCCTGCTGTTGGAAGGATTCTCTCCTTGAGATTAAGAGCACACTAATGTTCTTAGTTAAGATCATAATTTACTGTTATCTTTGTTTTCTCTTTTCTTTCTCTTTGTACATCTTGATATTAGATTATTACAGAAGGAACAATATGAACACTGGAAATGGCTTTTGTCAGCTAATGAGCAACAGCTAGTGGAGAGATGGCATGTTGCTGCCTTTGTCAGCTAACGAGCAGCAGATGGTGCAGATTCAGAGCATGGCACATCATCCGTGCTAAGTGCCTGGCATGACAGCAGCCAGAATTAGAGACATACTAAATGCCCAGAAGTCTAGATTTTCCTTCACGGCTCTTCTGAGAGCCATTTCTTACATGCCAAGTTTGTGTGTTCAGCTACGAGCAGATAGTGGCACACGGTGAATACAGTGACTAGCTGTGTTAATACAAGGGCTAAAGTGTGGGCTGTGGGCTAGGAAAAAAATCCTGCGCAAGGATAGTCTAGGGGTGGTGTGTTCTCATGTTAGGAACTTCTGCCTCATGTTTCGATTTCTAGTTGCCACTGTTGCTCATGCAACACAAAGGTAAAGCATGTTTTTGAGTCAATGCTAAAGGCTGTGTGATTGGAGTGTAGAGGTGTCTGAGCAACAGGACATCATCCATGCTTGTAAGAGCGTGCTGCCAACACACTTCTGCACTGGCTAGCAAGAGCTGGCCTCTGTAGGAACATCTGGAACTGCAGTAGTAAAAAGATCACTTCATCACCAGCCAGCCATCATCATCAGACCTTGCTCTGATTGTCCTTCAGACAGAGTCTTTATGAGTGAGTCTTCTCCACGGGGGAGAATGTCTTCATTAAGTGAAGTGCTGCACGAAAGTGGTCAATTTTAACTAACATTCTCCAGGCAGGTATTGAAGTGACCTGCCAAGCGGGTATCCACTAAAGGTCAGCTTTATCTCTTGCCTGAGACACACAGGCTTGCAGGGAACACCTTGCAGACAGAACTGAAAGGTTTATAATGTTTGCAGTTCTCGGTTGCACTCAGCGTGGTGTGGTGAGCCAAGCTTTTCTGAAGTCCCACACCAGTAGGCTGACTCTTATAGCCCTGGATGTTGTGACTCATATTTGTGCAATCTGGGAAACAAATTTAATCCAGGTGTCTAGCAGATCTGGTAAGAGCCTTTCTGTTTCTCTATCAGGGAATTGAAGTCCTTGGAGCCTGTGCTGAAGCCAGAGTCCTGGTGAAAAATACCCTAGGAGCTCCTAGATCTGGTAGTCTGCAGGCTGTAGTGCAAAGATGAAGGCCTGAGAAAACTTAAATTTTCTTTTTATGTTCAATTCCTTAAAGAAGTGTTTTGGAGGGCTTTTATTAGTGTATGGTGGTAGTGTTTACTCGTGTTTTTATGGTTGTAACCATGCTTCTCTTGTTTTTGCAAGCATTTTTAAATGTCTTTGGCAGGTTAGTAGAATAATATTTGAGATAGTGCTGTAATTGCTTGTTCATTGCTGGTATGTTGGCATATTAATCCTTGATTTCATCTTCTCTTACGTGTCTCTTAACCATGTTCTTGCGTTTACCCTGGAGAATTTGATCTGTGTGTTCATGTATAATAAAAATGCCCTATTTTTTCACATTCCGCTCTGTGTCTGTCTTTTGTATGTTGGGTATATTTGCAGTTCCCTGTAATCTGTCTAAATGTGCACAGCATTTTGTATAAATGCTCTATAGTCTCAGAAGACTTTATAAATCTTCTGTTGTCATCAGGAGGTGGAGTGAGGGAGTGGGAGATGTGGCACAACTAACCTTGCGTTGTTCCAAGTGTTTGTGTCTGCACACTTGCTCTTACTCTTCGTTGACCCTGCACTGGTGGGGAATTAGACTGGATTAGCAATATATTGTAGTTTGAAAATACAGCCCACGACAACCATTTTTAAGTTTACCCAAGGTTTTGTGCACCTTATTATTAGGTCTCCAATTTAAAAACTACCTACCAGACAAACGTTTACTGCTCCCTCTGGTGTTCACTTGTAACAGGTTTTAGTGTTCGACACGTTCAGGATTTGGAGAGTCTGCGGGAAAGTGTTTGTAGCAAACAATTACGCACAGTCGTGGATGAGATACAAAGAGTCTCTCACAAGAATTCTAAATGAAACCCACGCTCTGTAATTAGCAGCCTGGGTTTCCTAGATTACGTGAAGAATCTTTTCCTGTGCTCTAAAACCTTTCAGTCGGGAAACTGAAACTCTCACAGAACAAAGGCAGGTTAGGTTTTCATCTTTGGGCTAGTACTTCAGGTGCATTTTGACTGTCTTAATTACATCCACTTTCTGCAAAAGAGGTAGTTTTTGAAGAACTGTATGTATTAAAAGCTTCACAGCATCAGAGGGGTGGAAATTATTTTAAAAAGAAAAAAGCCCACTGAAACCGAAGTCGTGGCTGAGGAGGTTGCTCTGTCATTGGCGAAGCTCTTGAGTGCAAGAACTCCCGCGCTGCCCAGTGCAGCCGGCGGTAGCAAGGAGGAGGATCGAGCGGGGACTGCACCAGCTTCAAACCCACGTCATATGCCTGGAAGCCTCAGATAAGGACTGTCAGACTGCCTTGTCCTGCCCTCTTTGATGTGGGGTAGATTTCAGGAGGCAGCTTTTAGATTTGTTGCTGTTCACTGCTTTTAAAAAAAAAAAAATAAAAAAAAATTGAAAAAATTCAGGGAGTTTGCCCTCCATCAGGAGCGTGCTTCGAGTCTGCTCTACAGGAAGGTCACAAGCTGGAATTATACTAAGGCGTTATTATGTACCCATGCTTTTCCCTTTGTAAGTCCCAAAATTAAAATGGAGGTACAGGCAAAATTTACTAATAAATGGTCATTACTATCAGCCCAAATTATTCTGGTGACAGTCTCAATTTAGATGTTTGTCCTCGCCTTCCTTAAGCTTTGCTGTGAGAGCAGTCAAATTTGTGACTTCCACACTGCTAAGAATAAGTAACCAGATCTAGCAGCCACTTTAAAAGACAGAGAGAAAAGGTCTTGCAGAGACAATGAGTTCTGCAATCTCTATAAGCTATTTAATGACTGCTTATTATGATAGTACAATTGTTACAGCTGAAGATATTTTGCTTGGGTTTAGCCACTTGGCAGAGTCAGTCTAATAAGTGGCTTTCATGTACAGGAACAAAGGGCACAAAATAACTCCGGCTGCTATCCTTTTAAATACTAGGCTTTAGGCTCAACAAACAGAGCTCAGTGCACTGCAGAATGAGATGCAGAGTTTTGGTGGTAAGAAATGTCTGCCCAATTCAGAAGGGATTGTCTAAACCAGACGAGATGTCCTAGAAATACAGTAGCGGGCCAAGACCCCAGGTAGGACTAATCCTACCAGTCTATAAAGATTACTGACTTTGAATGGTTTAATATATCAGTGGCCCCCAAAAATTATTCTTCAAGCATCAGTTAAAGCCTGGTGTTAGCTAAGGCTAATGCTATAGAAGATGAGGGGCAGGGTGATATTTTCAAGAGATGCTTTCAGATTCCTGGGATAAAGATCCAGCATTGCATACCTGCAACAATTTTTTGGACTGCCCCATCATGTGTAAAGGTGGAGTCATCTCATCTGCTGCAGTCTGTTGCTGCTAGCCAGGGGCACTTTTAGCTTTGAGAAGTCTCCCGTGCTGGTTTCTGGTAAGTTTGGATTCTTCCTTGCTAGCTAACAGCTTATAGTAGGGTGAGCTAAATAGTTGTGAAGTGTGTGTTGTATCAAAGCTCACCACGTATTGGAAAAGAAAAGCAAGTAATGAATACTTGCAAGTAAGTGATTAAGCAACCTGTCACTTAAAAAAACCCGAACAAACAAAAAAAAACCCCCAAAACCAAAAGGGAACTCCAGCATCAAAATCACTTTGTCACATTTGAGGATTTTATCTTAGGATTCTAACCCCACTCACAAGTATCAGAGCTGAGCTTGTACTCTTTAGTTAATCAAATCTGTATCTGCTACTTTGGGAAGTGTGGAGTGGCTGTGACACGGCTCATGGTGCTCACCAGAGGATTAGGTGGCTGTGAACTGTGTGCAGTTTTGGAGATGGTGACAAGCCTGTACTGCAAATGGATGTGTCCAAAGACAGCTGAATGGTTGATACAAATAACCAAGCTAGCTGTCAAATACTGTCTGATTTACTCTGCTCTGTGATCCCCCGTGAGCATGAAGGAAGACAATACAGGCACAAGGAACAAGATAAAGGCACAGAGATAAATATAAAAGCAGTACATTAAAATAACTAGTGTAATTACAGCAACTTGAATGCTTTTAAAATCTGTGTTCCTGCTAAAAATCTATGTGAAATGGTGGCAGTGAGGGGCTTGTGGGTTTTTTTTGAGTATGGTCTGGGAATTTAACTCTCCCTATAAATGGGACTAACAGTCTACCTTTGTGGTGCCCTACCTTACACTATATCTCCATCTAGTGTATTTTAAATGTCTGTGGAGAAAGCACAAGTCTGTAAGTAGGTAATTTTTTTTTTATTAACTGCTTGTTTGGGGGGGTAATATACAGAAGGAGAAAATCTTAACAGCAGGGCCAGAACTAAGGAAGAGAGAAACGTTTTACCAGAGCTTGCACTCTGGAAGGATCGTGGCAATGAAAAACTGCAGTCAAAGTAGGTTTTGTGTATTTATGTTAATGGAGTAAGCACCGTCGTGTGCCAGGATTCCAGGCTGCCAGGTGTTGTGTGAACAACAATCTTACAAAACTGTACAAAAGCAATCTTTAGTGGTCGTGTTCTTACTTATAATCCAGTAATAATTTGTGTAAAAGGCTAATGAAATTAACACCTTTTTTTCTTTTTCTAAACAACTAGAATATATAGCAGAAAGCTAGGAATTCCTCTATAAAAGTAGTTGTATGTGTTGTAGTAGTTGTACGTCTACCCATGGAAGACCTCTGGGTTTCTGTTCACAACTTACAATCCCTGAGTGCTTTTAAGCCTCTTTCTGTTTTTCTTGCTGCTTCCTGTTATCTCCTGGCTGATCTGGAATATTTGTTGCAGGTAGGTGACAAACATCAGAATTCTTAAGCAAAGCTGAATATTAAACAATGCATGAAATGAGCATCTGCATTAATTGGGAAGAAGCTGTAAGCCAGCTGCTGATCTTTTTGTCACTCACTCGGATGGCTCTCAAACTCAGAATATCAAACTGGAATTAACTCGTTTTCACTCATGATTAAGCAACCAAATACTTAGTAGTTATAATAAGATTTATAATGAAGTGACCATGGTGAATATTTCATTTGAAGCTCAATTACAGAAATTTACACATGAGTAAGGGCAAGTGCAATAGCTACTTACATTTGATAGCTTTTTATGCAGGGAGATCAAGAGGGTTTGTGGTGCTAATTATTTAATCCTCTTGATGGTCTCCTCTAGATGGGGGTCAGTAAATAGCTTGATTGGAGAGCTTGGAATCAGACAGGTTTAGCAGTTGAGTGGAATTGGTGGCACAACTGAAATTAAAAGATCAGGTAGCCAGTAGCCCAGGATGGAGTGAGGGATCGTAGCCCGTCGGGCACACTGATGTCCTCTGGGGAGGGCTGCCCCTGCTGCTACGTCCCGTAAGGGCAGCGTTCTGTCCTGCCTGTGTGTGTGCATCCCGAGTAACTCAACAACGCTGAAGCTGTGCTTAATTTGTGTGGTGCAACAGCTGACTTAGGATTTGTCCTTTTGTATGAGATTATTGTTCAGGTTGTTTAATGAGTGGTAACTTCTAAAATACTTCTTTTAGTGAGAAATTGCTTTACTGAATGTCAGAAAAAATGAGCTTTTTGTCTGTGCTCTCTTCTGACATCTCATCTGCTTTGTGATCGTTTTGAAGGACTGAAACATAGGCTTCTAGACCATGAAAGATTACTTTAAGGCCTTACTGTCTGGCAAGAAGTAAAGGCCACTGACCTGTAGTAGTCCAACTCTGAAGTGCTTTCTTTTTTTTCCCCCTCTCAAAGCAAGCAGTTTACTCTTCACGTCATCAGACTCCATTGGCTTTTTTACTTTAGAGTTGTCCTTTCTCTCTTACTGTAAACGATAGTGTAAATATTGCCTACATAAGTGGGTGATATTTTACTGTTGTTGGAGGCAACCTCTGCCATTCCCTATGGGACTAATTTCACTACGTTTAAAAAAAAAAAGAATGCTGCCTTTAAAATAAAGTACTTTTTAGGCTCCACTTTCTCGGAGCTTACATTAGCAGTTTATGACTAACAACTCTTCACCTGAGTGGTTAAACAGGGAGCAAAGGTAATAGTGACCCAAGGGCTTTTTGTGGGTGCAATGAATGCTCTGCACTTGGCTGTGTTTTGGGTCAAAACTCATTGCAATAAATAGTTGCTTTGTCTTGAATTGGAGAACTTCTGGCATAGTAGGCTGTTGGGTGGATTTTATACTGGCAGTAGTACTCAAGTGCTAGCTTTTTTCTAGATAGGAAAAAGCAAGCAGGGGAAGTGAAACTTCTGTGTCATTCTGCCAGACAGCCCTGTTGAAGAGCTCTGCGAGCCAACAAATGATGCTTTTGCCTTCAGTGCTGAGGCAGCTGAATGACTGGTAGCACAGGTTGCGGTGGCTTTCCCACTGGGAACTGAACTGAAAATACTGTAGGGTCCCAACAGCAATTAACTAACCCAAAGTTACTGTTAGTATTAACTGGGTTAGGGTTTATATCAGTTCTTGGGGTGAAGGGGGTCGTATCCTGGTGCCATCCTGCTTGTGTTACACACTTGTAAAATTGATCCTTCTCTTCTCCGTAAATTGAGGTTAAAACCTGTTTTTCGAAGAGCAGGGACGAGTTGAAAAGATGGTTACCTTTAACTCCTTCATGTAGAGTCCTTACCAAAATGCCGTGCCTTGCCATGCATGGATCAAGAGAGACTGGATTCGCAGTGCTGATGTGGCTGTGGCACCTCTCAGTGTAAATTAACAGCAGCAGAGAAGTTTAAGTTGGTTCATTATCAGAGTCAGGAAAATACCTGTGGCTCTGCAATAGTGCAGCATCTGCACACAACCGTTCCTGTCTGGAGAGTTGCTCTTGTCGCATGCAAGTAATCAAGTTTTGATTAGCCGAATAAATCATCATCTGTTGTTGGATTGAGATGTGTGGGCGTGAAGCAGCATAAAGTTATTTTGCCTGATTGCTACCTGGAGGGGTTCTAAGGCAACAATTTGAGTTCAAAGATGCTTATGCTGAAATACTGTGCAGTTTACTTCTGGTTGCAGGTTGTCACAAAATGTCTGCTGTTGGATCTGCTACATCCCATGTCCCTCATTCCAGATTGCAAAATAACTGAGAAATATTCCAGAATAGAACTGTTTGTAGAGTTAAAAGAAGGAAATGTGCTTGTCTTGGTGGCCGTGTCATGTGGGGTGCTCGTGTGCTGTCTTTGCATCTGTTGCATGCAATAAGCAGTGCCTGGTTCACTGCGAGGAGGTGTGAAATGCTGGCAGTGTGGACTACCTCAATCAACAGTAATGATTCAGTCAGAAAGTTTCTTCCCTGAAGTTTCATTAGCAAGACTTGTGTACTGGCTTCTGTAAGAGAAACTCAACCTGTTATAAATGTATGACGTCTTCTCTTTAAGCATTGTGTCGTTATAGTGGGGCACAGTTCTAAAATTTTACTGTGATATCTAAACAGTAAGTTGGTATCTACTTACTCTACTTACACATGACAAATTTTTTTCCAAGAAGCTGAGCCATGCCATCTTGTCCTGGCTATATTACTCAAACCTGTATTCCACAACTGCACTTTATTTGCTGATAATTATAGAAGACATTTGATGTCTTTGCTGCTCTATCTATGGAAATAAAAATCATCTGCGCATCACAGAAGATCTGTTGTAACCTTCTAGTTGGGTTTTAAGTCCTTGTAGCCAAGTCAAGAGTGTCAGAAGTACTTTTATACAAGGTGGTATCTATATACAGTATAAGGTTTTATACAATATATGCCAAATCTGATTTTTTTTTTTCCCCCTGCTGTTGTTCATCTCTGCTGAGAAATAATAAAATGGATTATACTTTTTGAAAAATAGTGCTGTTTCACACTTGGTACCCTAAAGATAGCAAAATGTTTTTCTGTTAATGCTGTAGAGCCATGCCTGCAAACTGTCACATCTTCAGCGGAATGTACAAGTGGTCCTGATGGGAAGTTACTATTTTTTTTAGAGCCTTAAAAGAAGGGGGTGGGAGGATCGGTTTCTGCATAGCATAAGTAGCAACTTCACACGCTCGCACATAAAACTGCCAAAATAGTTTTCTTGAACTTAAGCAAACCAACCTGGCGGGAACATTTGGCAAGCTTATATTGTGACCAGCAGTTCTCTGCCACCATCTTCACCACTTGCTTCACGTTTGAATTTTAAGAGGTGAGAAGAATATTTTAGGAAAGAGCAATTTCTTCCCGTGGCTAATGGAGTCAGAGGAGACTCCTCCAGTGCATGGTGGTTCACCGACACCTCTTTCTAAATATTCACTTTTGTGTAATGTAAATACAGATTCATGTTAATATTTCAGTCCTGGATTGCTTCTGCCATGACTAGGTAACAAATGAAGAGTGGGGCTGGAGTGACTTGATCCTTTTCTGCTGTAGGTTCACATATTGGTTGAATGTCAGGTTATTTGGAGTGGGTTTTGTACTTGCTATTTGTCTGCAGTTGGATCCAGGCTGGATCTGCTATTTGAGTAGCCTTTCTTTAGACACTGGTTTGTAAATTGCTGTGTGATTTCTTGCTGTACTTCAAGTGTGTCCGTCAGTCCTTACCCCTTCCCCCTCCATCCTGTGGTCTCTCAGTTCTCAGGTTCTGGAGACCTAGCCTCAGGAGGACTTGCCAGCTCCTTCAGAAATAATCAACTACTCCATTCCCTTTAGCTGGTTATAACACCAAGTCTAAATAAGGTCAGATGAACCACATGTGTCCCTGTCCTTTTTCACTTCTCTTTTGTCATTTCCTGATATCCCAATAATTTTTTATTACGCTGAGCCCATTTCAGCCAAGTGTAACAAAAGGATATAGATTGCAAAGATAATGATGTCCTTGAAAAGCTTATCAAGGCTGAAGTCACTGAAGGAGCCACATAGGTAGCTGCTGTTAATAAACATAAAGCTTTTCACATACAGATCTGCCTGAAAACTTGAGACCCGCGCAGTAGAAGAGATGATGATGATCAGAGAAGGAACCCTTTTTCTTAACAGTCCTGTAATGGGAGTAGGAATTGCAGAGTAGTGTTGTGAATAGTGCAGCACACGACTTGAATCTGCTGCAGGCAGTCGTGATCCTGGCATGTGTATCTGTTACTTGTGAGGGTGCCGAAGACCCGAAGAAAACGGATAGCCCCTTCACGTTAAGGGTATCTCCAGAGGTCTTTGCAGAATGGGAAGGTGCGTTTCTGCTCGGGAAGAAATGTTTGTGAACTTTGTGAGCAATGACCAAATGACACTTCCTTGAAAACCTTGGGAAGACTGTGCCAGAGAACAAGAAGGATGTCAAATAGAAAATAAAGCAGAAATTCCCCGGTGGAGTTCTCCAGAGTCAGGGGACGTGGCTTGGAATAAGCCATTACTGGTTTCTCATTTTTCCTGCATTTATGCACAGCATATGAGAAACGCATTTTGTGTCTGGAATTGGAACTTGGAAAACTGAGTTAGTTCTGTTTGGGAGTAAGACTTGTGTCTAGTGAAAGGCTAGCTGTGTGACTAGTGAATCACTGTGGTGTTTGAAATGCTCTTTTATCTTTCCGGGGTGTCTAATGTAAATGTAAGTTTGAATTGGGATTGGTTTGTGTATATATCCTGCCTGGTGCGAATATGGAGAATTGCATTTGGGGTTTGTTTGTTGTTTTTTCCTTCCCTTGAGTCTAAAACAACCCAAAAATCAGTGGACTATGTAAAAGGGAAACTTAGAGATCATTTGAAGGTGTTTAGTTTCTTGTTTGCTTTTGGTCTGTGGTTACTAGTATGTGCTCTTTCAATAAACAGTTATTCTGAAACAGAATTTTCTTGTTCTCTGGCTGCCGTTTCAAGAGGAGGAGGAGATAGGAAAAGGTCTGGGGAGAAAAAGTTGAACTAAACTTTATATAGCTATCTAAGCTATACTTCATTAAATCATTGTTCCGAGTGGCATCTCCCTCTTTTTGATGGGGTATCGGGATGCTTTGGACAGAAGAAAGGGTGCATTTTCCGGAAACTCAACTCTGTTCTCAGTCACTCCAGCGCCTTTTTCCTCCAGATGTGGTCAAACATGAAATATTGCTCATGGCTTTACTGCGGTAGCTCAAGGTACTGGCGCAGAGGTGCTTTGGGCTGCCTTGCCCCAGGGGCCAGGACAGCTGAGGCTGCTGCGATGCGTCTGTCGGACCCGAAACGGAGCTCTCGCCGCATTCGCCACCGCTCGCAGCTCCGGTCAGGAAAGTGCAGGCACACGACTTCGGCTCTTCAGAGGGCCGGAGGCTCAGGTTTTGATGATTCGCATCTGAAGTCAGTCTGGAAGAGTAAGGCTGTAAGAATAAGAGATGGTCCGTATTAGACATTTTAAAAGTAAATAATTGTGAAGCCTTAATTTGGCAGGATTTTCAGGGGCGGCAGAGGGGCATCTCTGAATATGATTTGCCAGAAAGTTGATAGTCTCTGAGTTCAGACCCCAAATGACTGAAGTAAACCTGCTTGAAGAAATGGGATCCAGTAGATGTTAACAGGGGCAAAACCACAGTTGCTTCCCCCTTTTCTTGTTTCTTCTCCCTCTCCTCGAAACTGTTCTAGCTCAAAATATGTCTCTGAAAAAGGAAGCTGTCCACAGGCAGTTATTTGGTCCGAGGGATGTAAATGGACTGCATGGTTTCTGAAAGGTGTTAGCTTTTTAGAAAAAGAAAAACAACAATAAAAACATAATATATGAAGCACTGGACACCTCTTCACGTACGTGTGTGATTACCACACACTCCCAGCAGCAGCTTGGCTGGCTGGTTAATGTGCTGAATATTGGTCAAATGCTAACACAGACCGCTTGCTTCGGGGACGGTCTGGGAATCTGTGTCTGAGGGGTTTGTTTTGCTGCTTTTATTTAAAGACTAGGGGTATGGTACTGCCTCAAACCTTGTGGTTACCGAATTACTTAGCTGAGATCAGTCTGCCTCAAAACTCCTAACACAGAAGTTGCTCTTTGAAGTTGCATGAAGAATTGCAGGGGCTTGGATGTCTTCGCTGAGGGTTTTCCATTGCCGGTGGTGTTAAGCACGGCAGCTACTTCAGGGTAATTTATCACCTGTTTTTCTACAAAGTAATGGTTCGCTTTTTTTTTTCTCCCCCAAGTGAACCTTGGATACTCCTCAGAAAAAGTGGTAGTTAAATATGTGAAATTCAGTGATACATCCTATTTTACACTTCAAAATTCTAACTGAAAACTACTGGTATAATACAGAAAAACATGTAAGAGGAACTGCAGGAATTTGCTTTTGGAGGACACTAAATCAAGTGAGAGTTACTGTAGCTGGGGTTTAAAACAGTGTATATGTATTCTGCATGTAACTTCTGAAGGAAGGAAGGAAGAAGGCTTTGCTACAGCTGCACTTAGTTTTTAAGCCTGGAAGAGAGGATTCCTTCCAAATTAATGCTGAAGCTGTTTGTTCCTACTGAATATACATTTTTTTTGTCTATACTCCAGTTGTCCCTGACCTTGTTCTGGCCTTATAAAACTGTGCAGGTTGGCGTATTGATGTGCCATATGGCTACATAAAAAGACTGCCTGTCGCTGTGATCTCCGAATCTGTCACATCTCAAAATCTGGGAGTTGTAAATGCATATTTTAGATTTGGTGTAGGAGTAGGAAACATTTACTCACAAGGCCCACAAGTTATGGAGCTGGCTTCTTTTCTGGTGTTCTCCCATCAATGGTCTGTGCATGGTATTACTGTGTGTTTGCATTGCACCGTACACACCTTCCTGCAGTTATCAGCATGCTCTTCCCCCAGTGACTGGCTTTGCTTTAGAATGGACTTTCTGGAGAGTTTAGCATCCTATGATGTGGTCCATCATGTCATGTGCTAATTTGAAAAAGCAAAAGGGAGAAAAAAAAAAAATCTAACCACGTGTCTCATTAAATTGTTTTTTTACTTTGGGAGTTGCTTTGTTCTAGGCTGGTGATACCACAAGACTTAACCGGTGCTTGCCTTGAGCACTGTGGTGGAAGAATCTGCATCGCTCTAGCTGAGGGCAATGTTCTCTTCTTGCCGTGGAGAGTTGCTGTGCAATGAAGTACTTGAGATCATAATGAGATTCTGTAATCATTTGTTAAATGCATTTTGATGGTATTGTTAATATTTTGTGTTATACGAATAGCTGTGCTGGTACTGTGAAATCGATGTAGTTTCTGTCCTGAAGAACTGCATAATGGGTGATGGAGAGAAGTAAAGCAAGAGGTGCGATTCGTGTAACTCATGTTCCTTTTGCACCCAGTTTTATATAAATTGTGATGAATAAAGGCAGTGTTATTTATAGCGTTTTCTGGTTTGAGTTTGATTTTTGCAGCCTGAAAAATACTTTAATGAAGGTCTTTTGTGTTTCTTATTCTCACAAGGACACTAACTCTCTTGATGTCTCTGTATTCCTCTTTTCCTTCTCCAGATGTTTGCTTACTCTTTGTACACCTGCCTTTGCCCAAGTTTGCGTCCAGATTCCAGAATTCCCTGAACTTGCTGCCATGTTCATTATCTCTGTCTACCTTGGGTTCTTCACTGTTTGGCCTCTCTGAGCAAGCAAGGGGAGCTTGGTGGTGTACAAAATCTAGACTTTTGCTGCTGTTTAGTGTTTGTGGACTCAGCACGACGTATAGCTACAGGTTGGGGGGGGCTATGACTAGTCCAGCTAGACCTTTGCTGCCTGAGGGCCTGCTTAGATGTCTGTCTCTTGGACTTATGCCTGGGGCAGGACATTTACAACAGACTTGCATGCAGAAAGGAGATAGTTGCTCTTACTTTCTGTGAAGTATGACCCTCTATTTTAGTATTTTTCCTCCGATGCTTCTCAGTTGGGCAAATTCACATGGGTCTTCAAGGGACAGTTAGGAGTACCTGCCTGCCAAGTTTACAAACTTGCCCTCCAAAGCGTTGAGCAACTTAAATTTCTCTTGAGAGGTCATTTGACTAATTTTAAATTTGAATGTTTCAGTCATTCTGGAAATTGTACAAATTGGAAAAAACTGAGTCCAAGCAAGAGAAGTCTCACAAAGAACTTAAAGCAGTTGAAAGCAGGCTGTAGGGAGCTTGGAAGGCACCTCACATCGGTGCCACCAGCGCTGCCTAGAGCACCCTAACCTGTCCTGCTACGTAAGTACCTCTAACCTTTGCAAATTGTTTGCCTCATCTTTGCCCTCTTCTGTCTGTGTCTTCTCCCAGCGAAAGCCAAGTCCAAGTGCGGTGCCACGTTCTTCCCCTGCGCTAGCGGCATCCACTGCATCATCGGCCGCTTCCGCTGCAACGGCTTCGAGGACTGTCCCGACGGCAGCGATGAGGAAAACTGCAGTAAGTGCCGGCCTGCTCGCGAGTGAGGGAGCTGCTTTTTCCTTCGACTAATTAACACTACTTAGAAAGGAAGCGTTTGTTAGCTTTAGTTCCTGAGTCAAATATTCTCCCTGTCATTTACAATCCTGATGATCGTTGTGCTTTTCACTTTGTAAATGACGGTCTCTGTTTTGGGGTTTTTTTAAGGTCCAGCTCAGTCTTGTTTTGTATGTAATGGCTGTATGATGCTTCAAGCCCCTTTGTAACTTTGAAATGAGATTAGCTGCATGTTTGCTTTGAACAGGTTCTCTGCACTCAAGTGTAACTTCAATTGGGCAAATATTAAATATGACTTAAAATTGTTTAATTTTTATTTGCCCGTTACTTGTCACTGAGGAATATGACTTATTTGTTCATCAGCACATTTAAGTTCCTCTGTTTGTGCCTGTTCTCAAGCAACAAAAAAGCAAATAAAGGGTTATTTAGTGAAACAGGTTCTGGGAAGGAGAAGGAGGTTCTCAAAGTCAGACGTTGCTGCCAATGTATTAGCTTGAGCCGTTCAGCAGCTTGCAGGGAAGTCGCAGCAGAGAGGTTGCCTGAAGTACTACTTGACTGGGGCTAAACCCCCTGCGTGTGGCTGCGTAGATCCATTTGTATCTGTAAGTCTAGCAGGGATGTATCCTAGCAGTAAGGAAAGGTTACCTTCGATCCAGCAGCCCTGTTGCTATTATCAGGAGCTGGTAAAAGCATGGGTCAGTAGGCGGAAGTTTGCAGCAAATACTTGCTCATTCTCTTGTTGGAGCATGCTGAGTTTTTCCTTTTAATGACATTTAAAGGTCAGGAGGAAGACAACAGACACCAGCTTTCAAAGATGACAAAAGGGGCAATCTTTACAGTGATCTATCACTGTCTGCTTCTTGGAGGACTTGTCTTTCTTTGCATGCTTTCACCCACAGCACAAATATATCTTAAGGTGCTGTCTGTTGTTTGCCCAGAGAGTCTGGTTTGGGCCCTGGGAGGACTGTGGCAGGGAGAGAGCACCTCTGTGGAGCAAGCGAAACTAGAGAAAGAAGATCGAAGGCTAAAGAAATTACTTTGGCTTGTGCTTAAACAAGTGGACTAGAAACAAGTTCTGACGAAAGTGCTTTGAATATCCTTGAGGTGGTGGACTGACGAGTGGCAGATCTCGACTGAAAATGCACCAGCCCATGGAGTTGGTTATCAACAACATAATTTCCCATCAGCTTGTAGTGTGTCGCTCCAACGGGACCTTACAGCTGATGATAACATGCTGCTGGTCTCCTCGTTTCTCTGTGCCATTTAAGCACACACTTGGTATTTTCTGGCATATCCAAGTGTCTGGTCACTGTTCTGCTTATGTAGAGGAACAACACTGTAGGCCCTAAAGTGACCTAGAAAACCAGCTTGCTATGCGAGTGTGCAGCAGTTTCAGACCAAAGCAGATTTAGCATGTTCATAATAAAATGTGCTTTTTGGGGAGCTGGAGGAATTGGTAGTGTTTGTAATATATACTGCATGTTCTATGCATGGCAGACTTTAAAGTTTTATGGTTGTTTTTTTTTAAAGACTCTTTAAAGGCAGCTCTTACTTTAAAGAATAAAAAGTAGGAAGGCAGTTAGTATTTGGGAACTGTAATCCCCTTGTTATTGTGGCAGAGAAGCACTTTGAAGCAGACAAGGCATCTAAACAGCTTTTTTAAGGTTTTCAATTGGAAAGTTGCATTCCGTTTCAGTTGACTCATTACCAAAAACTGGCGGGAGTTCAGAGAAGAGTGCCAAAAATTATTACAGGACAGAGAGATTGATTTATGAGGAGATATTAAAAACTGCTAAATTATGTATATCTCAGCTAAGCAATGACTATGTTGGAAGATAAGGGTGTATGTGCTGTATATGAAGGGTGCAAACACTGCTCAAGGAGGGATTATGTAGTTACATATGCTGGGCTTATAGCTGAGAGTAGAGGGATGAAATTAGAAAAGAGAAAACTAAGATGAATATCAAGGAAACCTCCTTGGCCTTGAGGTGCAAGAGAAATGTTGAAAACTGCACTTCCTGAAGCTTTAAATGAAACTAGGCATAGCATCTTACAGCGTATTTACTGCTGGGTTTGGTGTGAGTGAGAAGACTGCTCTACCTAAATGAGTCAGCTTGAATACTGTTCTGGTTTTGCTCTGTGTGCAACACTGGACCTTATGTGAAAGGATTTTCTGGGTGCTACTATAATGTGCATATTACCCTTAAAAAGGAGTTGAAATTCAAACACTGAGAAGTTGAGAAATGTCAACGTTACCCTTGTATCAATTAGAAATAGTGAGGAGAATGGAAAAAAGAGAGAAGCAGAGGTAAATAAACCACTGCCTGGCAGTTCTCGGCCAGGGTTGTTGGCTTATAATACAAAACTTGAGCTAAACTGATTTTGTTGTAATGGGAAGCAACAGGCAGTGTTTATGGCAGGCAGTGCTCCCCTCCATATGTCTTCAGTGGGAGCAAATGCTGAGCACCAAACGATGATCATGATAGGGGCTCTCATGAAAGTGAACAGAAGGCTTATCACAACTGTGGGTGAACTAAATCTCTGCTAATTGTAATGAATCTTGCATGAATTAGAAATTTCAGCTCTCTGTTTAGAGAGACAAGGTTGGTTTGATTGCCAAGTTACTCCCACATACTCAGCGAATTGACCAACTGTTTAGTTGTGACCCGTTGTCATTGATTATTTAACGGCTATTTCTCTGCCTGGGTAAGAGCATTTCTAACGAAAGTTCTCACTTTCTCTTTTCGCAGCAGCAAATCCCTTGCTTTGCTCCACTGCCCGATTCCACTGTAAAAATGGTCTTTGCATTGATAAAAGCTTTGTGTGCGACAGTCAAAATAACTGTCAAGACAACAGTGATGAAGAAAGCTGTGAAAGCCCTCAAGGTAGGCACAGGGGGTTTATTCCATTCTGCGATATTATACCAACTCCAATTAATGCAGAACAGGCTCAGTAGAAAATACAGTTCTGTTTGCTTGCTCTGTGTTGGCTAGAGCTGTGGTTTCCTAATTCTGCAAATAATGAGAGTGATACGTGTAGAGTGTGCGTGTGCGCGTGCATACATTTCATTCTTGGTGCTTAGAAGGCTGGTATCTTTTTCAGATTAGTAGAAATGCACTTTTGCAGGAAGTGCTTATAATCTGTGATCCAGTGCTCACTGAAGTTGCTGGGAATCCATTTAGTGATTTCTATGAGATGGATTTGACCCAGAGGGATCAATAATAAAACTTCAGTTTTTAAATAGTTCAGTGGTCTGTCTATTTAACAGAAGAGTAAATCTGTGTAGGCTTAAAGCTTTAGGTCCTCATTGCTCAGTTACTTTCTGAAAGGCATGTTTCACTGCAGGACAAGTCTACAGTGAAAGAATCTATTCCTGCCCTTCCTTGTTTCTGTGTTTAGAGAAAAGGATGAGGACAGGGAAGAAAATTTTTGTTTTAATATTGTCGTGTATTAGTCTTGTGAGAATCTCAAAACACAATCTCTTGTGGTTTTTTTCTTTTTAATTGATGCTATAAGTCTACACCTAGTGCTCCTCCTCAGTTTTGTTTTCTGTAACTTAATACCATAGTATTTTATAAAATGTGAATTGTATATGAATGACTTGAGGTTAACAAATTATGTGTATTGGGCATCAGCTGCTAAACATTTTAACGTCTGGGTTACTACAGACAGATCAGAGTAGGCAAAAAATGCGAGATGGTGGATATTTGCAGGGGAGGTGTGATGTGCTTGGGCCTATAGGAAGCAGGACACATGAAGAGAGATAAAGCAGAGTATAAAGGAAGAAGAAATTGGGGAAATTGCAGGAGAATGACGTTAATATCTAGCCGCACTGATGATTTAGTCCATTGTGGAAGACAAAATAATTCCGAGCTTAACATGGTGATAAATATTCTTGACCGATCGCGGGGGAAGAAGGAAAACGCGCAACAGCAATGCTAACAAAACGGGGTTTATAGCAATGGTAGGCGACAGTCTTCTGTGCCCTTCCTCTGCCTAACCTGTGAGCTCTCTCCTTTGGCTCCGTACCGAAGGGCTGAAGGGGTCATCCTGGTAACTCGCCTGCTCGCTGGGCTCCATCACGGCCTGGGAACGTAGCTCGGATCAGAGCCTGGGAGAGGGGGTCTGGCCTGCCCCTACCCTCCGTCTGGGGGGGCAGAAAGGGCTGCTGAGGGACTGGCGCCCGTGTACTGCTGCTGCCCCTGCGCCGAGGGCTGCATTGTTTTTTCACTGCAGGCCTAATGCAGCCTAATAAGATTAATGTGGGTGGTAAGGTTTCTTGCTGGCTTTCTTGGGGGTGTTTTTTGTTGTTTTTTGTTTTTTGTTTTTTTCTTTCTGGCTTCTGAAGCTTAAAGCAGCAGTGTTCTTTTCCAAGGTTGAGACGACTGCTTCCTCTGCAGATTAATTGGCTGGATTGCCTCCAGGTTGTTTGTTGTCATGACAATCTGCTTTTGGAAGTGACTGTCAGGCTCAGGAGAGGAAAAGAGCTGTATTTCATGAAGCCGTTAATTTTGTCTTTATCTTTGGTCCTTCTGGAAAAGTCAGATTAGTAAGATGGTTAAGCCAAAGTAATTCTGTCTCATTCTATGCGTGAAAAGCCCCAAACAAGGAAGGAGGAGCTCTCTCTCATTAGGACCAGAGCAGCGATGGTTTGTGGGCTTTTTTATTAGAAAAAAGAGTCCAAGTACAGGGTTGGGAATGAGGAGTTCCCAAAGTGACATGCTGGTTGTGGGGAGTGTGTGTGATTGCCTTTGCCCTTTGCCACCTCAGAGCCTCCCTGAATTGCCATTTTGCCGTCTGTAAGTGGACGATGCTGGTGTACCTGTCTTTCAAAGCGAGGATTAAACAGTGTAATGTGCTCAACTGTCCATCTGAATATAAATGATGATTCCCTCTGGTGTTTGCAGCTACGGGTATGTCTGTCCTGGCTTCCAAACACACCAACTACTTTGTGTTAATTGAGAATGAGAGGCTACTGTGGACAGTGTTTCATTTCTCACAATTCTTTCTACAGCAGATCTAATTACTGTAATTACAATGAGTTTCATGTTAACACACTACCGAAGAATCCTGGTGATTAGCTAGAACTCAAGTGCTCAGGGTACTTATGGACTGAACAAAGCAAATGGGTAGGGTATTATAAAATCAAGATAGAGGGTTTTCTTCCCACTAGCTATGTCACCATGTCAGATGTGGTAGCTTTAGTTTAGTGTAATTGAGTGTAGTCTGGCATACGAGATTGCCCTTGTGTGCTATTTTTCTATGTAAAAATGTGTTGATTTCAAAATCACTAAGCTTCTGAACCATTGTATGATAGCGTCATTATCATCATTTAACAGATGGGGAAGAGGGGGCATAGATCGGCTAAACGAAATGCTCCCGGAGTGACATCCCGGCTGGTAGGAGTAGAGCTTCATCCGTGCTTGTCTGCATCAGGAGGATGTCGTGAAACTTAATCAATGTTTGCAAACTGTTTTGAGATGCTATGATAACATATGGAATAGAAGTGTGAATTATTAATTGGTACTTTGCTATCCTTCTGCTCTTGGGTATACTGACAAGCTTTTTAAATTAACACCTCTTCCTACTCCTCCATGAACTTCAAAGGCCTCCTTTATCTTGCTGTCATTACTGGAAAGCTCCAGTAGCATATCGGTTTGGTTTGTGTCAGATACTCCTCCATGCATAAAGAGCCCTTCAATCCAGAAGGGTCGATGTGCAGGCTGGGAAAACAAGAATGTGACCCCCTGCTGAAAAACGCATTGACCCAGCTTTGACATGGAACGCTTCAAAATGTACTGTCCTTGATGAATAATCGCTTTGCTAGCATGCTGCAATTTGAGATGAGCCTGAAGCCGTGGGTTTATAGAGGTTAATTTTAGTCATAAGTAGGGGTGGATTCATTTGAGGGGAGAGAAACAGAGGCCCAAGGATTTAGTTGTGAAAATGGGAGGAAGGTTAAATTTTTGAGAACAAGTTCCTGCCCTCCTTTCTTCTCACTGCTTGTAACTGACTGTTGCACATCTTACAAAAGCTTGTATGTCGTAGGGAAAGTGTCAGTTTAAAAACTTCAGCTGTGACAATTTAACAGCAAGTCAAATAATTCTGCTCTAATTCCCAACAGTAAGTATTTGTAGCTCTTGTAGCTGCCATGGTAAACTTCAGAGATGTTCCCTTAATCCCATCCCGGCTATACTTTGGTCATCTCTGGTTTCCAGCATTGAGGCAGTCTGGCCAGATGTTTCCCTTAGTCTGGAATGTGGTGTATTTATCAAAGTATGTGCCTGAGTTTTGGGGTTGGATAGAGGATGTAATTCTTGGATTATCCACACGAGTCGTTATTCAAGTTTTAACAACACTTGCAGCGATTGGAAATTCCTGCTCCTGTTCTATGCTTAATGGATCTTAATCCAGGAAAGCTTCTCTCCCCCATACACTTTTTTTCTCATTACTTTAAGATCTCTCCCTATGCCTTGAATTAGCTGACAGTGCTAATCATTCAGAGCAGCTACTCCGGGTGTTCTCCTCGGGCCTGCCTGTCGCTGGGGGGTTTCCTGCTCTGTGACAGGCATCCACTCAATTGGAAGGGAGTTCTTCCTCCTTAATATTTTTCAACAACCATGTAAATTTGTTTAGCTCTAGGATTGTATTTAATTTTTTTCTCTTAATTGCTTTTTATCTAAATGTGTCTTCACAGTGTTTCTTCCTTTAGTTTCCCCTCTATTTTGTACTTTTAGTCTAGAAAGCTTTAACATCAACAAAAGCGTACTGGATATTTTAATTCAAATTCCTTTTCCTTTCATGGCCCTTCTTTTCTTTCCTTCTAAGTTTGCTAAATACCTTTATTAGCTTTAACCCTGTTGCCTAGGAAGGAGGGTTTTATTGCTGAGAGACTATATTCACTCTGACTGGTGCTGTAGAGAGAGGCTCTTGGCTTCAGTAATCTTTCTACAATTCCAGCTCTGTTGTTGTTAGCAAACAGTACCACTGTGGTCAAGTTTTAAACCAAATGTTTTGCCAGTGTCCTGAAGTTGATTCCTGCCCTGTGTTTCTACGGTGTATTTGGTAATGTCCACTGTTGCACATGTGGATACCTCCTTTTTTTATTTTTGCGTATTTTTTCATTGAATTTGTGTTAGGATTTTCATGTACCCCCATATCCTAAAACAGATTTAAAAGCATACACAGTTGTCAGAAGTCTCTGTTCTTCCATCTGTGGCATGTATAAATTGCTTGTATAAAAATTGGCAGCGTATTAAAAAATGAAAAATCTGACCCTGTGTCAAACAAGTGGAAAACAGTTCAAAAGGTTGACTTATTAAAATTAATTTTTAAGTGATAATATAAATTCTGTACTGATAATTTCTGTGGATTTAGATATAGGTGAGACTAAGTTGGAAGGGGACTGGCTGTAATGGTGCAATGCTAAGGCCTGTTGCTGGTGTTTGGATGATTGAGTTGCAATGCAAAGTGGATTTTAGAACTGACAGCCGAGTGGAACAGACATACTCTAAATTTCAATGAAATACCACAAAACCTGATTTATGAAACACAAATAGCTCCCAGAACATCCCACTCTGTATGGAGCTTGTAACCAGCCCTTTGCACATGGCAAGCTGAAATGCTGAAATTCCCAAACGCTGTGGTATCACTTAGACATCCCAAAGCTTTCTAGGCTGATCCTGGCTGCATACATTTCCTTTTATTGAGTCTCTCTTTGACTCATTATTGACTCAGTCTGTAAACTGAAGCTCAACTTGCAATTATTGTGCATCAGTTTAGCCCAGATTCAGCCTACAGCAGGAATTTAATACTCAGAGGCAGACTAAATAGAAGCAGAAACTTAAGGAAGGATAAAAATAAAATGTCACTGAATGTTTTATTAAATGAAGGCTTTGCCTCTCTAATATCCCTGGTTTATAACACTTGCTAGATGGAAATGTTTTTGTCAGCTGTGAATTCCTTCTTTCCTCTGTTCCTCTATTCCCTGATGTAAGTCCAGGCTTTGTCTTCTTTCCCTTTTTCTCTCCTCATGAGATTAATTATTTGAGAGGGTTCTTGTCAAGAAAAAAATTGATCCATCTGCATGGAGACTAAAAGGTAAGGTGAGCTACAGTAGGCAGATGTTCATATTAGTTGGTACTGATATTTCAGATGACCAGTAAGTTCATCCGTGCATTTCTTTCAACAGCATGTAGACTCTGTGGTCCCAGCTGCCTCCCAGGCCAGTCTGCTGTTTGTAAAATTGATTATTGATCACTTCATTTGAACAGCAGACGATAACACAGGCTTTATTGTAGATGGTTCCAGACTCATTTGGAAGCATGGTAGCTTCTGAGAGGGACTGAGAGAGGAATTCTTACTTCATTGTGGCTTTGCAATTAAAGTAGTGTAACATAAATATGGAGATCTCAGGGAGAGGTCCAGGCAGCTGGTACAAGTGGATTTGAGTCGCTATGTCTCGCAGCTCCCTGGGCTTGCAAAGGTGCCAGGGTTTCGTGGTTTAACCCCAGCCGGCAGCTCAGCCCCACGCAGCCGCTCGCTCGCTGCCCCCAGGTGGGATGGGGGAGAGAATCGGAAGGGTAAAAGTGAAAAAAATCGTGGGCTGGGATAAAGACAGTTTAATAGGGAAAGCAAAAGCTGCACACACAAGCAAAGCAAACCAAGGAATCCATTCCCCACTTCCCATGGGCA
>JAVJGG010000032.1:26347829-26378225 GCA_035590195.1 Aviceda cuculoides | reverse complement strand
CATCCCTGTGTCACCAACACTGCTTCCAGCACAAATCCCAAACGCAGCCCACATTAGCTACTGTGAAGGAAATTAACTCTATCCCAGCCCAAACCAGCACACGGGGCTTTGTTGCAGGACAGGCGTATGTACCTAAGGAAGGGTTGTCGTGTGGATCAGCATGTTGCTCCTGCAGTCGCTTTGGCCTAGCGTTTTGGCAGAATAATAATAGACATGCTGCCAAAATGTTAGGCTACCACTGTTGGGCGAGCAGCTATTCTATTAAGAGCAACTATAATGTGGGAATAGACAAGCAATGACTTCAGGTCTTTAAATGGACAACAAACTTACTTAAAAGGGTGTTTGTAGGTCTGGGAGGTGTCCAGCCTCTTCACCTCATCTCCTGTTCAGCCTGCCTTTGATGGCTTGAAGCTCAAAGCAGTTATCAGCAGGTGATGACTTGGCTAGTGTAAAAATCAGTTTTATGACCTAGGTCAAATCTTAGACAAGGTGTTGTATCACTGGGGGCTCACCATGTTTGTCAACAGCTTTAGCAGGAAAAAAAAAGGAAGAAAAAGAGGATCTGGCAAGTATCACCTTACCCTAAAAGCAATTCCTTAGAAGACAGAAAGGACAGGGAACTGACTTTGTGTCTCTGGCTCATATTATGCATGTTCTGTAGACAGATGTACTTCAGGATGTCGATGGTAGCCTTCCCTCAAGGCATGGCTTACTCCCACGATGGAAGTGACATTCTTATGTGAGTGCCTCAGTGAACTCCTGTTGTAATCCCATGACTTTTTTTTATGTTGGTTGCTGGGGCTGAAATTGCTGTTCTCAAGCTAGTTACAAAAGCAGCACATGCAGGTGGTAACACCATCTATCAGCTGGGGTTTTTCTCACCTATGCAGAAATGACATATGAGCTCTTAACAATTGTGTCCAGATATTTTTACCTTCACTTTGTGGCATTTATGCCTAATTAACAGATCCAGAAAAAGGTGATGACAGGAATATCCAGTTTCTTTGCCTGTGTTTCAAAACTTCAAAAACAGGTGATAAAATGTCATGCTAGAGGAGGACAGGTTTAAAATAAAGGACATTCTTTTTCCCCATTGTTCCTGAGGCTAATTAAATTCTTTCTTGAACTCTCATTAGTAAAAATCAATTCCTTTCAAATATGTTTTCCACAAATTTTAACAGCATGTAGTTGTTTTAAATATACGGTATGAATTGGCATGTCACGTCATGTCCTGGCTGCTGATCTGCATTAACTTTTCCTAGATGTCAGCGTCATTTAATGGTGCAGAAGGCCCCTGTTGCTGGACCATAGGTGCCAGCCCCCAGTCTTTTTGCTGTCAATGGAAGGAATCCAAATAAAAGGCACAGATGTTAATCTTTGACATGTTGTAAAACAAAATCAATTCCAGGTAAGGTGACCAAGTGTTTTTTCTACAGTTATTGTAGAAAAGGATTATAGCATTTGTATTTAAAAATGAAACTTTAATTTTTGTTAGTACAATTTTAGTACTGGGACAACTGAGACTGTTTTTTTATTGGAAAACGGTAGTCGTTGTAGCAAACACGTGTCAGGGACGAGCCACAGCAAAAGTTTCCTGGATGAAGTACTGAAGAGAAGCTCTTGCTAGCAGAGCTGGAGTTAGCTCAGCTGTTTCTTCTGTTTCTAGTCCTAACCCTCATTCATCAGACCAGCCCGCCCTTACCTGTAATTCTGCTTCCAAGCCCAGCTGGGAGCTGATCTGCACGGCTCTCTGGCCGGGTCTGGCCCGTCAGCCTTGCAGTTTCAGTCAAATGGCAAACCTTGTTCTTGAGCCTGATTGTTAACATTAATCTTAGCTAAGTGATAATGCTTCAGCCTAAATCTCGCTGGGAGACCTGCCTGCGTTAACCAGGGCAGCAAAAGGTCTGAGGTTAATTTATGCTTCAGTGCCTTTGCAAATCTTGTTCTGGCATTGTCGTCTCTGTGACCGCTAGTTAGAATTGATTTCCCAAGGTGACCTATTGAGGAAGCTCACTGCATTCAGCAGTTTGCCCAGGGACTTGGGCAGAGAGCGCAAGAGTTTTCCTTTCTCGCTTTTTAGGAGTTGGGCTGTTCTGTTTGGGCAGCAGTGGAATTGAATAGAAGACCGGTTTTGCTGCTCAGACCTGTGTGAGCAGGAGAAACAGCTCCCAGCAACCTGTGTGTCAGACTTTGGGGTAGGTTTTTTATTTTATTTTGTTTCGTTTCCCCCCTGCAGCTGCCAGCAGTAAAACTGGAAGATGTTGCTCCTAATGTGTCAGGCTGCAACTCTGTCCCCAGCTGAAACCAGTTTTGCACATGGTTAAAATCTGTATCTTTTCACAACTTCAGTTATATCTGGGAATAATTTGTGACATGTGAGCTCTGTCAAAGCTTGTGTGTGTGTTCTTATTCAAATGTAAAGCCACAAGCAAAGCCAACGTGACCAGGTGTAAAAGTGTCTCTATTCAGATGTTGTAGCAGTTTAATACATAATCAGTTATGTAATTGACCTAAAGCAGCATGTGTTCAGTGTAGACAGTCCCCTGGAGCAGGGTTACCAAGGTCTGTTGAAAAGTTTTACTGACATCTGCTCAACAAGAATAAATGCAGAGACTCCAGGTCAGCCAGATGTCTCTGTAGCTAGAAACCGTGCTGGTGCAATGCACTTAACTCGTAGGAAGGAGAGCAGCTAGAAATGCAGAATTGCCCTCAGAAATGTAGGTGACCCCATGTGCGCAAGACCTCAATAGGTCTGGGCATTTTGTGTCTCTTGTTTTGAGAAATCCTTGCTTAGAGTAATTCTGTTTTTTCTCTAAGTGGTTTTGCAGTGCTGGCATAGCTACAATTTTACTCTGCCTTACAGAGAATATGATTTTATGTCATCTTATAGGAGAAATAAGGATATGAAAAACTGATTTTGGGGGAGATACATCACAACTGCGGTGGTATGAACATCAAAGTGTTTCTACCAGACCCCACTATGTCTTCATGCCCACTCCTTCCAAATGCTGGTCCCAGCCAGGTCAGCAGGAGTGTTAACTTTCTGCAGCTGAAGCAAATAGCATTTGTTTCTTTATTGCAGGTCACACTTAAGTTGCTATACCAGTGTGTTGTATTCACTGTGGAGCATAAATTGCTTCTGGGTGATTTTTAAAACCCGAGCAAGTTGCCAGCCAGTGTTCCAGAGAAGAGTATTTCATACTGCCTGATCTGAAACTAGCACATGAAACTTGATAAGCAAGTGGATTACCACAGAAAAGAAAGTTTCTTGCCAGGCTTTTTATATTAAGCAGAGATTCATCCTCAGCCAAGCATTCCACTACCTGTAAATCTGTGAAGGATGAGGCTGTTGAATTCCAGCTTTCTTTTCTTTGCTGCTATTGCATTAAAACTTGTGTCCCAGCATCTGATCAAGCTTCCTTGGAAATCTGGGCACCGCAACACATGTTCTTCTGCCTGCTAAAAATTGTGAAGTGGTGAGAGACATCACACCAGTCTTTAGTCTGTGTGCTGTTCCTTGAGCTTGCCAAACTCACTCATGCTCCCATCTCACATTACCAGATACTCTGTGCTAATTTGCTATAAGGGATTGTGTTAAAAATCCATATTTATGAGGGATGTTAAAAACATAAAGCAATTATATGGTTTTCAATTACATAAACATCAACATGCAATGGGAATTAGAAGCTGAATAATTCATTTTCGGATTATTTGTAATATAAGTTTATGCAAACAGTAAGACCTGGAGAACAAGCAGGGAGAGGAGTGCGGAGGGTACAGTGCCATAAAGTGCTCTTAGTATCTCTATTCAAATTCAGTTCAGATGTCAAAGTAGGTATTGCCTGTTAAGGGAGGTAGCAACCTGGTGAGTGGGAAGCATTGGGTGCAGAAGTCCTGTTCGTACCCATGCCCTATTAGTGAAGAGCGTTTCCACTAACACGGCTGGCGGCTGGGACGGTGCGGGTGCCCCTTCAGGTGTCCTGAGCACAGAGGTGGCAGCAGGTAGAGCCGCCTGATGCTTCCTGCTCTTGGCGTGGTGAACGACCTTGGGCATTTGGGGTTAACGTCTGTCATACGCCTGATCTCTATTTTACAGATGAAGAATACCAAACTTACAACTTTTGAAAGGTTATGAAGTCATTTGAGGAAAATAAATATCATTAACCACTTCTGGATATTATCTGTCATCTGAAGAGCACCAGCCAGTCACTGTGGGGTCAGGGCATTGGCGCTGAATTGCATCCTCCGAGGCTTCAAAGCGGAAGCTTTCAGGGCTTTGTTTATTCTCATAGCATTACTGCACCACCGTAAATGCAGTGATTACCAGCTAGTTCTTAAGTGGAAGTAATTTTGAGGATCTGATGTTTTTGTTAAGAGGTTAGGAAATGTGTTACACTGCACTAAAAGCTGTGGGAATTAAAAACTGGCTTGTTCCATTTGTTCAACTGTTTATTCTTAGATCGTCATTTCCCTTTGCCTCCTACGTGCTGAATAGCTAGCAAACACCAACCTTGTTTTAGTGATGGCTGTCAAGGATGCTTTTAGACTTTTTGAGACAGTTTTTTTCATGGCAAATAGTGCTCAGGATTTACCCTCTACAGGAGAAGACTTAGGACCGTCCTTCTACAGAACAAGTTCTAGAGCTGAGAGTTTTCTTTGAGAAAGGTTTTCTGAACTAAAACTTGAACTATTGTGTCAGTTAACTTTGAAGTCCATGGTGGCTGGAGCCTTGCTGACCGGTTTGCAAGGAGGTGGTTTGGACTTGGCTTGAGGGAAAGGGATCGTTATGTGCAATTAAATTGAAGCTCTGCAAGGTATTTGGCACTGATGCTTGTAAGAATCCATAGCTATAGGAATACTGTATGGGAAAGAGAGTGTCCTTACGGTGACTGACTTGCTGTCAAATTTAATTGTCTTTTTTCACACTTTAGATGGAGAAAACAATAAGCATGTGACCTTAGGAAAGCAATGCTGTAGGGGAAATTACATCCTTGTTTGGTAACTGGATGGCTCTCATTAACCAGGAGAAGGTAGATGAGAAGACCATATGTTCTGTTGCAAAGCTAACAAATTCCAGGCTGAATTTTTTCTGTTGTTTTTGCTTGCTATTAAAGCCAAATTCATCTGACCGGATTGGAACAGGTATGTTGGTGATCGGTTAGATAGAGAGGTTCTTCAGAGATGGGCTCAGACAGCAGGGTAGCTACAGCAGGTAGGAGAGAACTGAAGGAGCTGTTGTGCTAAAAATGGGACATGGTGGCAGTGAGCAGAGCCTGGCTTGCAAATAGGGGGTGAAGATCATAGGTAGGGGCTCAAGCCATGTTCGTACTTCTTCTTTTTTTTCTTTTTCTTTTTTTTTTTTTTTTTTAAATTTTATTTTATGAAAGGATCACTTGGCCATAGTCTTGTCATTTGCTGTTGTGTGGGAGCCAGGTTGTATAATTAAGACTGAGACAGTGGTAACCTTCTGCTCTTACGCACAATCAGTTTTGTGATCAGCTGCCAAGGTTTGCGTTCCTGAGCCCAAATTCTTGCTCTTTCCATTGAGCTCGCAGCACAAGTGTGAATCACGGAGCGTTTGCAGAAGCCATTGCTAGTCTCTCCCTTGTTTTCCAGACTGCCTTTTCCACCACTTCTTGATATATAAAACCCAGAGAGCTGGTGATTAGTTCACAGCCATACGAGATCAGATTCTAGTCATGACTGATAATTGCAAGAAAATATCCAGAGAGTACCTTCCTGGCCAAGCTGGATGTAATTCAAAACTCCGTATGTGAAGGAGCCCTGGCAGGAGGTGCCTGAGGAAACGTGCAGAAGTGGTATCCTGAGCTCGTGTATTGGAGAGAGATCGCAGCACGATGCCTTTGCAAGCTATACGGCCCACCTGTGGTAGAAACCAAGCAACATGGAAAAACACTGTGAATAATGGATTTCCCAGGAAGGTACAGTAATGGTTTTGGTCTGTGCCTTTCTTATCTGTACATCAGTAATATGGTTGGTCTTTCCAGAAAGCCTGGTGTAAATATGGAGTAGAGAAAACACACTGAACCTGTTCCTGTGCTCTTTCATTCATTGTTTCACCCTCAACGTATTCTCTACTTGCTCTTGTTGGAAAAACTCTTCAAGCAGTTTATTAAGTTTTTGTTTGTAACGAAATTAAGTGAAATTTGTGCTTCCCCCTCGTTGGTTGGTTGTTGTTATTTTATAATTTACCTTCTTTCCTGAAAGTCATTAGGGGCTTTTCCTCACTTGTTCCTGTTGTTCGTTTACTTTCTGGTTTCTTTCTCTCTTTAGTTTTTGTATCCTGCTCTTTCTTCACATGTTTGGTTTTGGCTTTTCTGGAGGTATCAAACAAGAGGAAATATACATTGAGCCATATTCAATCCACTACCCACAGTTAAAATACTACAAAGTTTTGTTTGTTGCCCTATTCAGGTAAATCTTTCCTATTCAATCATTGTTCTGATATTTTAGTGTCACCCTGGAGGGGCGGGAAGTGGTCTAGGCCTAAAACATGCAAACAAACCCACAAAACCCACATGTGGGAGAAATCCTACATCTCCCCGAGAAGTCTGGGTATACGTTCCTTTCTGTTCCACCCAACTCTTTGAGACGGGCCACATCTCTCCGATACGAGTGCCAGACAGTGGCGCTCTACAAGAACATTGCCAGCTGGCAGTATTTATAGCAAATGTGTGTTTCTCGATTATAATTTCAGCAGAAATTTAATACTACGAGTTTAATGGTGTCTGCAAGTCACAATCAGGTAAGAAAAGGAGTCAATTTCTGCTCCGGTTGTGCTAAAGCTGTTAGAGCAGGAATTTCCTTTCCGCCTATTTTACCACATGATTTGTACTGCTTATATTTTATGGCCTTGATTTACAGCGTTATGTCACGAGTTTCTCTGACGCTGCTAGCACTTCCCCGCCTGTGGTCTGCTAGGTGGGAGCCGCCTCCTGATGCTTCGGACGCGAGGTGTGTGCGTTGGCCGCAGCGCGCTCCCGTGGGACACCGGCGCACCGAGCCCCCGCAGCGGAAGGGGGCAGCTCTCGAAAGAAGTTACTGCACCGAACGTCTGCCAGAGGAGGAAGTTTCCGCAAGAACCGGGTTGCAGCGGTTGGTGCGCCCGGCAGGAACGGCACTGAAGCTGCCCGCTCATCTCTTAACGGGGAGGAGGGAGAGGAGGCCTCTGCAGCTGGGCTGAGCGCAGGCTGCCGCCAGCAGTTGTCGTGAAGCGTCCCTCGCTGCTGCGAGATCCCCGAACTGCGCTTCAGGGCGCTTCAGAGAAAAATCTGCCCCGCGTTTTTGATGCTGTTCAACCACAAGTCTGCATCATTTGCAACAGGGGGGAGTTCTCCGCAACACTCTTCCCCAGGCTCTTCAGGAGCTGATTGAGGAGAGAGGGGAAGGCGGGGGGGAAATCAGACTTTTTCAATTCCTTCCTTTCCAGTGGCTACAGGACTGCCTCCCAAAACTGTTATATTACTCTTATGGCAGTTGCCTCTGGAATTGCAATCGCAACATACTCTGTCTCCTCTCCCGGTAGCTAAAAGGGGCTTCTTTAACTTTTTCCTTTTCCTCTCTTTTCTTCTCCATACCCTTTTCCCTTCTACTTGTACTACGCAGTGAGAGAGCCAGGGAGATGAAGAGGGTGCTGCACACCTCTGGCCTTTTCACAGAAAGGAATGTGTCTCTCTTTCTTGTGTATGCTATGGCTATCTTTCAACAAGAAAGCCAGAAACTATGATGGTGTATTTTTTGCCCCAAAGTGTCTGTTAGATGCACAAATAAGGTCAACTTTTAGTAGGTTCTTTGCTCTTAGGCATATTTGAAAGGATCACCCTTTTTATGTAAAGTCAACTTTTTTTTAAAGGGAGGTAAATAATGAAGCACAAAAGAAAACTTGATGCAAGCAGAACTTCTCCCTGCTTGCAAGAACACTAACTTGAGCAGGTATCACAGACTTTCTTTCCACTTTACTCCTTGTTAGAGGCTTCAGAGAGGATCTCCATTGCTTGACAATTCACTTTGGCCTGTGCAGCACCACTCCGTTGTGCTTTGTTCAGTGTAAGTTTCAAGGCCTCCAGTCCTGAGGATTTTATTACCATTCCTGAGCTATCATTGTACCTGCAGTTCTCACAACAAGTTTTCCTGTTTTAACTTCACCTCTGCTCTAAAGCCAAGTAAAACTCTTCACATATTACATTCCCTACCTGATTTCTTGGCCTCTACAAGCCTGTAGTGCAGGTCACTTATTGTGGGTACAGAATGACTCTAACCTTTACCTTTCCTTTCTGTTTTGCATGCACTACAAACTTTCTAGGTCTTTGATTTCACAAATAGGGGAATGGATTTATCTCAGCTGTTGTGGGTGAAGCAGCTGTTGAGGTTAGAGAGCTCTGCTCTATACTGGGCTGCTTCTGCACTTTCTGTGAATCGTACAGTGAATGTGCACCCTGTATTTAATGAACACTCCATCCCATCTGCATTTTTAATGAAGATCTCATGGACCAGTTGTCGCTGAGTCTTGCTAAATAACTCTCTTGGAAGAAGATTCTGCTTCTCCTGAAGTAGGATCATGTAAGTGCTGAGCTTGTCTTCTGCCTTGTTACTTTTCCAGTGGTTAGATCAAGCTGAATTCAGGCCCGTTCTGTCATTAGGAACTTACTAAACTACTGCTCTCTGGCTTCATCTTTAAACGTTGACCTTTCTGTTGGCATTTTGTGTGTGGTTCAACCTGCCCTGATCTCCTTCTGTCCTTTGTGTTTTAACTGTTCCCCCCCACCTCACCCCCAGGTCTCGTGTGTTTGCATAGGTGCTTCATTTCAGAGGAGTACAGGAGGGATGCAGATGTTATGACTTCATTTTTTGTTATTTATTATAGTGTTTGGGCTTTTTTGATCTCTGGAACTCAAAACAATGATCAAATAAGGATTCTCTTTCATTTGTCTTGGCACTAGTTTCTCTCTCCATGGATGGAAGTGACTGAGGTTGGTTCTCACACAGTCAGTGACTGGTGACTCGCATGAATCCATCCTTAGCCCAGCTGAATTTATTACCTATTTCTGTTTTCGCTGGATCTCGGTTTCTAAACTCTTATTCTGCCCTACATAGTTTACGTTCAGCGTTTCAGGCTGAAAGTGTATCTTATGGGGAAAAGCTTGGAGGCTTCCCCCTTCCCGTTTTGCTTGTCCCTGGGGCAGGATCCATTTCCCGGTGGCCAGCGTGGAGATGCCCTGGGGAGCAGGGAGGGGAGCGGGGTCCAGGCCCTCGTCCCCGGCCGGGCCCCTCCGCAGGGGCTGGACGGACTGTGCCTGGTGTCCCGCTGCTGGGGTGGAAGGCAGCTCTGCTGCAGCCTCAGCGAGTGCTCGGCGGCATCTGTTTTCTTAGGCACTTTCAAGCTGCATGCAAATGATTTCAGGAAGCAGAAACGTGTTTTACTTGCCAAGTATTGCGCAAAATGTCCAGGAAACAGATCTGGTGAGGGCGAGACCTTCCTTGGGAGGGTAGAAGGAGAAGAGGAAGGTAACAGTTGTGTGGGTTTTTACTGCCTTTGAAACAGCACCTGTCACAGCTTACCACGATCTTAAATCTGTCTGCTTACTGACTTGTTTGTTTCCATTTCAAACCTGGGTATAATTAACATAATTTTATAAACATGAGCGTATAGAAAAAGGGTAATACAACTCGAGGGACCTTGTTCTTCAGAGCGTTACGTATACTGCTTTCTCTGGCAGTTCCCTTTGCAGAGCAGTTTATGTGCAGCTTCAAAGTATTTATCCTGCTTAAGAGCAATGTTAAGTATCTTAATTAGCCTGGAAAATGTTCAGGGCTTTTTGTGCTTTAATATATTATAAAGATATTTTCCGTGGCGAGACTTCAAAGTGACATTTCTACAATTCCTTTTGACTGTGCAAGCGGGCTGTCATATTCTCCAGAACTGTGTAAGCTACCTGCTGACACTTTTTTCCTTTCAGGACATCTCATCAGATGAGATGAGGTTTTTGCAGGTAGGCCCGCAAGCCAGGTTCCAACGTGTGGAGAAGACTTGGTGCCACATCGCCAAGCCTTTTGTAGGAAGAGGGAGGGAGAAGGCTCGAGGGAAGGCGTACACGCTTTACTGGTGTGGAACACTTTGCCGTGCAGCGTACGGCCCCCTTGTACGTGGCCCAAAGAAAAAGCATAACCTGCCCAGAGGCTGGGGTGGGCCCAAGCCCCATCCCGAGCTCAGCCAGGGCTGCTGTGCCTGACCCCGTCAGCCCTCCGTTCTCTGCACCGCTTTGTTTCATCTCCACGCGTCTGGCACGTTTCTCTTCATTAAAATCCATTGCTGGAAGAAGCTGATGGAACGTCAGGCGGAAGCTTCTACGCCTGTGAGTGTGTAGACATCAGGAACTGTCAGAGGGAGTCCAGTGAGGTGGAAAGGGGGAATCTCTTTGCCAAAATAGTGCAGTCTGTGAGAGTCCCTCTCCCTCCCTCCCCAGTATCTCTTAAAACTTCCAGTTCTGGCTACTGCTTGTTAAAAGGTGTTTTCATTCTGCCGTTTGTTGCTCCGTCTGACGTTCGTTCACTGGTAGCGCCGCACCAGGCCCCTGTCTCACCACAGCTGGTGAAAATCCTGTCCGTTGCCCTTCGAGCAGTGCCTTGGAGGGCAGGCCGCTGCTGGGGGGCCTTCGTTTGCTACGTCGGGGGTGCTGAGCTGAACGGAGGGAGCCCGTCACAAAAAGGAGAGGTTATTGCGTGTATTGGTAATTCTGCAGGCAGTCTGTTCTCTCTCTAACTGGGGGGAGCGCTCTGGTGTCCTCACACCAGCTCTTTTGGCAGTTTCTGGTGAGTCTGAAAGGGATGGTGCCGGTTGAACGGTGTGTCTCAGTGACAGGAGAAGCTTCTGGGCTTTAGTGCTGGGCCCCCCGAGCTTGGTGATTCGGTGTCACACTTCCCCGGGGCGGTTTCCCACCTCTGGTGGTAAATGGCCTGTGGGTAGAACCACCGTTTGGCTGGTGTGGTTTTGGTTCTGTTGCTGGAGAAGCAGTAATGGGAAAGGTGGAAAAGTAGGAGTAAGTGGGAGATGTGGCCCTTTACCACCGTGCGGTCTGAGGGATGGGAGGGAGGGAGGGGGCTGTTCGTGACAGCAAAGAGTGGGTGAGGAATGTCTGCAAGCTGCAAGTGAATGCATTTTCAGAAGAGAATGTTGACCTGTCTTTTCCCTCTTGATTTCATGCTGCCTCTTATCCATATGTTCTGTGAGCCCTGGAGAAAGCTGCTGCCTTTTCTTGTTTCACATGCTTAGTTAGCTAAGGTTACGAACGTTCATCCCTCGCAAGGACGAAACTCCTGTCTGTTGTCACTTAAAAGCATTTACTATTATGAATTACGACGCCATCTCTGCTCTGCCCAAGTGTGGTTTGAATGAAGCGTGGGTTTAGTTCATTGAGGGAGAGCTGTCGCCGCCGCAGGAGTCCTTAGTGTTAACGTAGCGCTCGTTCCTACAGGACAGAGTCAACTTCCCACTCTACAGACTCACCATCAGTCCATACAACCTATCACTGCATCTTTTGTCATGTTGCATACAAATATACATTTTTAAAACGCTTCATGTAGGCTTCCAGAGCTCAGGTTGTTCAGTCAGTGTTCTGTTAGGTGCATCCTACCGTCAGTTTTTCCTTGCAAGCTAGTGAAAGCCAAATTAATTACAACAGCTTGCTCAGAAGAGACATGTTCAGAGAAGTCCAGGAGGCAAAATGGGAGTCCTAAGAGCCTGCACAGAGAAACTGTGGTGGTAGTTCTTCTGGTTTTAGGTACCTTTCCAGAGAAACTGCATCGAGGGCAGTGGGGCACAGACTAAGGTAAATTGTAATTTGAGTCCTGTGAAAAATGCCAAGTAAACTGCAAATCAGGTGTTGAAACTTGAAATACCAAACTGTATTTCAGTCAGGACATTGTGTTTTCATCTGAGATAAAGCCTCGAATATTGTGGAATCTTCTAGCATGGTGGTGCAGCAGCGTTCCAGATAAAAGTGGGCCCTTAACTTGCTAAATTCCTATTTCTACTGTTTGCAGTAGCTTTTTTTCCCCTTTCTTCCTCTCTTCACGCTGTCACAGGCATCTCTGGAAACTCATTTACCCTAATCCTGTGTTTGAATCATGAGACCCAATGAACTAATAGCTTGAGAATAAATTGCTGTAGCAATTGCATTCGTAAATATCATGAACAGATTCCTTAAAGTGGTGGTTGATTACTTGAGACAAAGCTTTCAAAACATTAAAACAGCTTAAAAATAATTACTTGGCTAAAGCAATAAGGTTCTGTGGATACGTTTCATTTTTCATAACCCTCTACTTTTTTCCCTTTTCAGAAAATGGACAAGAAGCCTGTATTAAAAAGTAATTAAATCTGCAACCCAAGCAAGACACAGAAAATTCAAAATTTAATGCTAATGCAGTTTTTTCATTTTGCAGATGATTGTTGCCCACTCACATGCATACAAGTATGCACATCATTAGCATTGACAAAGAGCTGACTGTTAACTTTGAAATTCTTGGTTTCCAGGAGTTTATCTCACAATCTCATTATGTAAATGTGGGGGTTTTTTTAACTTGAGCAGTTGCCATGAGAATAAGTGTCTGTCTAGAGCACTGCATGGGATGCATCCTGCAAAAGCTAGGCAGAGCTATCTGTTCTGTTGAAAGAGAGTCATGTTGCTTTGATTTATAATTAATCTTTAAGACTCTAAAGCATCTTGACAGTATAAAACAAACAGATCTGACAGTGGTGTTTGCCAGATGAGACAGTGTCCCGCATTGCAATGTATGCATGGCACTGAGACTTGGTGGATTACTGCTGTGTAATTGCTGGCTTTCCTAAAGAAAAGGCGTGGGGTGTGTGAGGCCATGCTCCTGTTGAAAATGTGTAGAAAGGAATATGCTTTAAGAAGAAGCACGTCTTGCTACCTGGTTTAAAAAAAAAAAAAAAAAAAATTAGTATTGGATCCCTAATTTTGTCTAGCACAACACAGGATGTGTTTGTTGGGAGGGATGGTATTCCACAAAACCTTATTCCTGTTGCTTCTGGAGGCCTAATGTATTTGTTGTTGATTGCATGTCTGGTTCAACATGTGGGGAAGGAGCAGATCCAGTGGAGCACCCCACTGCCTGAAGCTTTCCTGGCTGGAGGGCAGCTCTGAGAGTTCCCATGTCAGGTAGTTCACCTACCAAAAAAGTAGAAGAGAAGCCTCGTTAAAGTCTACTTTGAGGGTGGTAGTTGTGTACGCCCAGGAGCTGGTGGGGATGGGTGATGGGCATGGGAGGATTTATTTGCACTGAGTGAACAGTGTACTTCTGTGAAGCTGCAGTGTGTGGTACACAGTGCCAAAATTAGTTTTTGTGAATGCTGTCAAATGCTTTTGGAAATAATGTACACAAACTTGTTCCAGCCTTCTGTGAAAATAATTACTTTACCAATCTTGTCCTTCTTGAAACAAAACACCACACCCTTAGGTGGGAATGCTGCTCAGGAGGGGAAGTGAGGTTCACCTGTTAAATAGAGAATTTTATGTTTGGCAAAGAACTTTCCTCTGCAGGTCTGTGTTATGTCAAGAACATGGAGAATGGGACTTCTTAGCACTACTAGACTTGTAGTTTGATTGTTGCAGAATATTTAATAAGCAATACATGTATCTAGAGGTGAGCATTGATTTTTTTTTTTTTTTTTTAAATACGGAAATCTGTTGACTTTCATGTGGCTTTAAGCTTAGAGTGAAATGCAGTAACTTGATGATTATTCAATATAATCTCTGTGGTGTCTTTACAGCACAGTCTGGTTTGAACACTGTTCTGCTAGTCCCAATCCTACAGTGGATCCTTCCACTAGTGCTTCACCTTCCTTCATCCTCACACCAGCAAGGCAAGTGAGTTGCATTTTGTTGTCCTGGCCTTTTCAGCCAGATACTGATGAAGCTAACGCTTCATTCTGAAGAAGTGAACCATCGCGGGCCTCTTGCCAACTGCCATATCGCTGTCAGGAGAGACTTGCTAGCTACAGCGGGGTGTTCAGCGGTAACGCCTCCCATCTTCTGCAACAAGCATGACCTTGCATTCCAGGGATCAGCAGATCCAGGGCATCTCTGCTGGTGGCGGTTTCGTTTTCCGTGATCTGGTTCACGCATATGCAACTCACTACTGTGGGTTTTAACGTTCAAAACATTTTTTTCCTTCTGGTCCAATATAGAAATTGCTTTGAAAGGTGAACTAATGTTTGGAATACTTCCCGTATTTTGCCCCAAAGCTGCGGATATTCCTGTTCCTTCATATTTTCATGACTTGAAAACGGGACACTTCAGACACTTTCCTGTATAAAAATTGAGCTAGACCTTTCTCAAGATGAATCTTTAAAATTAGAAACTTCACACTTGAATGTCAGAGTTGTGTATAATTTGCTGTGATAACAACGACATGGCCTCTGTCACGGAAGAGTGAAATGTCTTGAGCTGTTATTAAGTTTGTGCCTGTTTCAACAGCTTCTGTGCTGCCGTAGTACAGATAAAGAAGTCAGCTCTGGGTTGTGTTGTGGCTGAGCTTTTCTGCTGTGTTACAGTCACTCTGCGGGGAATTATCAGCCTTTCATATATTTGTGCCATGCCAAGGTTATGCTAGTTTTATTTGTAGTTTCTGTTTTGCTGTTAATGGTATCACGTAAATGCTGAGTTTGGTATGTGTTTAAAATCATTAGGGCAAAGGGAAGATCATTCTTCTCTGGGCTACATATAGAAAGCTCTGGAATCATATGTTTTGATTTCCTCTCAGAATAACTTGCCATCACTTCTGTCACTCCAGAGGATAATGTTTTCCCTTCTGGTTCCCATTACTATAATTAGATGCATTCAGAGCATTCTGTTTCTGTCTATTAACATGTAATCACGTGATTGATTCTTGCGTGCCAAGTAGATACTTTTTCCAAAGAAAATTCGTATTTTACATGAGTTTTCAGACCAGCTATGTAAATCGAGTGCTTATGAGAGGCAGTGTGACATCCAGCTTGAATGCTAGTCTTTCAAACTTCGGCCCTCTGCACTTGCCCCTTGTGTACCTCCATAGCTTTCTGCTACTTTAATTGTTGGTTCCCCTACTACAGTGCTTAGTCAGATGTTCAAAGCACTGGCTATTTAACTGCCATGAGAAGATGTTTCTGCATCATGTGGATTTTTTTATTGATCAGGATTTAGTGGGAGGCCAACTTGCCATTCTGAATGGATCGCTTGTGTCAAGGAAAGCTGCTGACCAAGGATATTTTTAGACATTGTTAATGACCCAGAGAATGTACTGTCAAATATTTTCTTTTCAGTCTTTTTTTTTTTTTGGCATCACGTCAGGTTAACATTCAGCTTGTTGTGTCTGCATCCTTTGACACTATGAATTCTTTGCATACTTTGGGATAACTGTCCATGCAAACCCTGTGGCTCTGATTATTTCTGTACCCTCTGTTTCTTTTGTTCCCTGATGGAAGGGGATAATACTGCCTCTGAACTGTAGTAGTATTTCTAAAAGTAGCCAGTAGCTGTAAAAATAAACAAACCAAAACCACACATACAAACAACCCCCCTGTTTTTCAGCCCCAAAGAGTTAAACTGCACACCCACGGTTAAGGCATGGGTGATCAATACTCTCTTCCTTCAAACTGCCTTGCGCCAGAGTATAGGATCAGTCTGAGTCTATGATTCCAGAATCATTAATTCTGGGGATGTGTGCTGTTGTATCAGCCAGGAGTACAGATTTGACCAATACTTTTGTTGTTAGCCACAACACTGGATTTAGGTCAGCTGAAGGAGGACAGATGATACCTATACAGCACAAAAACTTCAGATGCAGTCACTTACTTGTTTTTAATAAATTTCTTATCCCAAACTAGCGCTTTGCGTAATGTGGCACAGGTATTTTTGATTTGAGGTTACAGTCTGTGGCCCCAGGACTTGTGCTGGGGATGCAGTGCCTCAACAGAACGCCTGATCTAGGAAGGGTATTGAAGCCCCGTAGGTGAGCAGGTATTCACTGCATGCTTCATTTACTACTATCCTGAGCTGAAATAGACCTTCTCACCTAAAAGCAGGAGCTCTCTTAATCTTCAGAGATGTAAAGAAGGATGTTTTAACGTCATTTCTTCATCCCGAATTCTCCAGTCCGTTGTGGCTTCAGAATTCATTGTGGTTTGAGGTATAGGCCAATTGCAAAGTAAATGAGAACATCCCAGCTGCTTCCACTAGCCTAGCTCATTGCTGCCTTGACAGATTCTGCAGGGTATCAGTGAGAAGTCTTGTGATCTTAATCTGCTGTTGTGTTGGTATTATAACAATTCTAATGATTCCTCTGTAATAGAGCCTCTTCCTAGGGAATGAGCATTCACTAGGAGTATTCGTGGAGCTTAGCTTTATGAGTGCATCCTCCAAAGAAGGACAAGAGCCTGCTGGAGGGAGTTTGATATTTAGGCACATGTTTGACAGTGTGACTCAGAGTGCTTACTTGCTGAATATGTGGGGCTATTCCTTGCTGTTGAACTCCTCGATGTTAATAAGAGGATCTGCATTGTTGGCAACTGGGTTTGAAAGCCAAAGATGTCGTTTTTAATTTTTTAAAATACTTCTCTGCTATTGTAGCTAGAATATAAATATAGGGACGATCTGTCTGTAGACTTCCTGGCATACTGTAATTGTCACCAGAGATCATAAAGGTAAATATCAAAGAAAGCATCCTTGCCACTTGAGCCATCCTAATCAAAGAATTGAGAGACTGAATGCAGTTCCTTGATCATCTGTGATCCTACTATGTGACTTAGAGCAAGTTTCTGTCTCCATAATCTTTTTGCCCCAATTTTGAAAATCGCAGTAGTGCTTCCTCATCTCCCAAGGATGTGGTTGGAGATTATATAACCCATTTGTTGATTGCTTGCTTAAGACTCTTATCTTGGGTAATGACGGTCACAAAAGTCGAAAAAATTTTAATTTTTAACATTATGCTAAGACACTGAAAAGACTGGGTTCTGGGGTTGACTCATGGCTGCTCGGTGTTATTCTGTATTTGCTGAAGGAAGGATGCTCTGGATACAGCAGATTTAATAGTGTCTCTTAGTCCTTGTGCCGCCGTGCTCGTTCAGTATTTATCCAGTGATGGAAGTCAGCAAAAGCGACGGACAGCCTTTGCCCTGTCCACCAGACAGATAAAAGCAAAGCACAAACCTGCCAACCCGCCGATGCCTTTTCTAAGAAAAGTTCGAGAAGAGGCAAAGGAGGGTTGTGTTTCTGAAAGTGATGCGTGCGTTCATGGCTCTTAAAGGGGTAGGTGGGGAAGCGTGCAAGCGCCGTGACCCAAACTGCAAAACCTGCGCTAATGCTCAGCTGTGCACAGCTGCGGGAAGCCTTTGTGCTGCGGCAGGGAGAGGAGCACTTCTGGTTTGTACCACTGCAAAATTCAGCCATTGCCGCTGCAGCATTCTGCTGTTTGATCTCTCTTCCTTTAGGAGGAGACCTTCACTCTCCAGCCTGATAGGTTTTATGGAATGCCTGTCTTCAGCAGACTTCCACTTGATCTTTGGAAGACTGTGGCCGTGGTAGTTTTTTTACGTGTATGTGACATCTGCATGTTCTAAAGAAGTGGGGCTGAGTTTGGGGGTTTAACATATCTATTTTCACTACTCTCCAAATTGTCCGAGAAGAATGATAGGTGGTAAATGCACACTGTAATCATTTGATCATCTTAACAGATGCATTATTTGATTTACAGTGTTTTCAAAAAGCTGCATAAATAATTTTTAATTGTCAAACTGACATCTTAGTAGAAAACAGTTTTGTTCTTTGCAATCCTGAGATTTTCTGATACTGAATATCCCTTAATGCTTCTTACCATCATGGCTTATTTATTTTTGACAGCATATGTATAAAAATAAGTTCATGTCACTTCTCAATGGTTCTTAAAAGTTTTAAGGGAGGAGGGGAATCATTTACGTAATTTTAAGCTTGACAGAGTAGCCATAATTTCAGGTAATTAAAAACAGGGGGGGAAAAAAACCAACACAACAAAACAACAAAACCCAAAGCTCTCTCGTAAGTAGTCAGTCAATTGTATGCTGACAGAGGCAAAATCTCCTGGTCATGGTGTCTGGGTAAAGTTGTTTGCACCTTAATGTGGTATCCAGAACTCACAGTAGGTTACCTATTTGCTGAAAGATTGTATCTCTGTCTGCTTTTCGCAGGGTGCTTTCTATTATCTACACAAGCTGCAAAGCATGAAATTAATATCTAAACAGAGCAAGACTTCTAGGAAATGGGAAAAATACAATTCTTTTATTTTAGGTGAATGAGGTAATACCTTGCATTGAGATATGAATGGGTTTGTGCCAGTGGTCTTAAACATGGCCTTCAGATGAATTGTAGTGGGCTAATAATCTGAGCATTAGTGTCTTGTCTTTTAGTATCCAGCACGGCAGAAACATACTGTCACAAGTTCACTTGAAAACACTGTTCTGGAAAAAGTTGGGAATCCATTTATCCTTTGGATGTACCCTTGGAAAGGTTAAGAGTTGATGCATCCAGTTCCCCAGGGCACTTGCAACAAGATGTTTTGGAATATGGTGATCTTGATTGGATCCTGCTGTATGTTTTGCGGTTTGATTCAAATTGTGCTTCTCCTAGTAGATGATTTCACTAGGAACATGGATGGAGCTTGTGAATGTGGAGTTTCCCGAAAGAAATCAAAACTTCGTTACCCAAAATGCTAGCAGAACTGCTGACCTCTGCATGGGTGAAATGGGCGTCTTTCTGTGTTTGGAAAACGCTTGTATCACTCAGCAATTTGAAGTGCAACAAAGAAAATGTAGTTCCCCTTCTGATCAATACAGTCTGATTCTAACCTTTTTGTTTTTTAGCATGACTCTCTTATCCTTTGTTAATCCTCTTGAGCAGTGAGAAGACAGTTTAATACAGAAGACTCGTTTCACTTCTGAATTCCTGGAAGCTAACACTTCAGAGTTCTATGAAAAAAAATAATGTGGGGACAAGAGGATATTTGCAAAATAAGCATTTACATTCTGATCTCAAAATACTCACTTTGATCTCTAAATCTATCAATGAAATGTTTTTTATTCTTATCTAGCAAAATATGAGAACATACACTCATCCCTTTTCACGTTTATACATTCTCTCTTGGAATCAGTCTAGCAGCTGGTAAATGTAAGTATCAGCATATCAGAACATAACTAAGTCACTCTTTTTCTTCTGCTGTGCAAGTAAATAATGATGAAGGAAAGTTTATCAGTTGTCTCTTACTCTTTGGGGTTTTTTGTTTGTTTGTTTGTTTACACAAGTAAGAAATTTATCAATTTCTGTCTCTTGAGAGGATGAAGGGCTTAGGCAGCCTTTTCGTAGTCTTGGCATATACTTCTGAGTCTAGGTATGTTATCCTTTGCTTCCAGTAAAGACTTTCTGATTTTAGGGGGGGGGTGTTTGTTTTGTTTTGGTTTGTTTGTTTTTTTTTTTATTAAGCTTGGTGTGTATTAGAATGGCAGATTTTAGTTCTTTGAAAGACTGCTTTTATTAATCAAATCCACTACTCATCAAGAAGAGAAAAATACATGTTAGCTAAAACGACACAGTTAGTTAAGAGTGTTTTCACAGTGTTCTTCAAGAGCTGAATTTATGCTTATTCAGGGCAGCTCTTCTTGGAAATCATTGATACAGAAAGAGAGGATTTTTAGCTGTAAATCAGTGATGAAGGCCAAAACATTAAGTAAACATGAGGCATAGTGCAGAGAAGGCACTGAGGTTTTTTAATTTGGTAAAATGGCTTTTGCTTTATTATAGGGGCGGGGGAGTATTTTCACTGTTACTAATTAACAGCAGGAAGAAGCATCTGGTGTTCTACAGAGAGTTTTTACTTGGAAAGTAATTTCTTTGTTAGCATCTTCATAATGATCGTGTTCACACGGTTTGTGTACATGCCAGCCTCTGTTCCCCTGAAGTTATGACATACAAGCCCCTTGGAGTTTGGGGATGGGAATGCTGTGGAGCTACTAGGGATAAGAGACTCATTGCTTCTTGATTTTTGTGATGATCCGAAGCCTGTACGTGTATGAAGATGCTCCTGTCCCCCCTCAACTCAACAAAGAACAGCTCTTGTTTGTTAATTGGCTTTAATCTATATGTGAGAATGTTTTGTTTGGGCATCTCCAAAAGTTGGTTGAGTCTGAAAGAATACTTCTAAACAATTAAAATTAAAAGCCATTTTCCATTCTGAAGACAATTCTGAATTTTATATGTTTCTGTACGTACTGAAAAGAATTACTATAAAAACCACATCATATGAAATATTATGTGGATATACAGTTCATCGATGTGAGTTCTGTATTCAGTGCTGCTCATTAAGCTGCTTCTGTTCAGTTTCTTTGGATAACTAAATGAAACAGTCCTCAAGTTACCCACATTTAAAAGATATCGGTAATTCTTTTCTGGATAATCGTGGTAGAAATACAGTCTCTACCACTTTAAATCGTGAGTTCAAGGAAGAGACGAGTCAAGCTGAAAATCCAGCAAATGGGGTCAGGACGTTATGCGAGGTGAAAACACCATTACCTTAAAGAGTATGATTTTCTAAATAGAAAAGCCCAAGTGAGAAGAATAGAGGCTGGAAAAATTATTAAAATTTATAGTAGTCACTGAACAATACAGCAGTTATCTATTATTGCATTTCCTCATGGTGGACGCACTTTCAGATGAATATGATTTACTACAGAGCTTCAGTACATGGCTCTGTAATACTAAGCTAAGCAAAAATTGGAGCAATGCGGTAATGAACTCTGAGGAGGAGAGCTGATGCTGGTGGTGACAGCTGTTTCTCACTTACGTGGTTGGGTGCTGGTGGATGCTATCCTGAGCTCCCCTGGGTCGTGTGGTCTTAGAATTGCCCTTTTGCTTGAAAAATAATTTATTATTTAAAGTTTTGTACCAAGAGAAATTTTGGGACTTGCATAAATTAGATTTGTTTCATGTCTGTAAGAGGTGGGGGGGGGAAGGAGGAGAAACAGTGCAAAAAAAAATTAAGTTTCATGAATGCCAGATCTGGAGTCATTTGCTTTGTAAGTAGATCTGCAGCGCCTGTCATTACCCACTGCTTTTCATTTCCTTTTAACCCATTTAGAAGAAACGCATACACTAGCAGTCCCTGTGTTTTGAGGGGAAATGTGCTAAGTGGAAGGATCTTGATGTTACCTCTCCTGCGATCACTCCTCTCATGGGCCAGGTGGATTTTATATATACTGTAGAGAAGAACTGGTTGAATCTTTTCCTTATATTTCCAAAATTAAGTATTGATCATCTTAAGATAGAAACAAGTATTGGACATTGCAAGATGGAGCCCAGAGGTGAAGGGAAACGGAGCTGTGCAGGTTTGTGTATGGGAAGACGTGCCCAATAATGCTACTGGCATGGTAAGTTAAACTCAGCCATACTTACATATACCTCAAATTAAATATTCAGTTGACAGCTCTTGGATCACTTGATCTCAGCAGGAGGGGGAGAGAGTGCTTCCCTTCCATTATCCAGATTGATTTCTGCCGAAGGATACCTGTTCTCATCCCTGTGTCCTAACTGGAAACTGTTAGGTAACCTGTACTCTACAAGACTGGCATCACATTCAGCTGGAGGCTGTCTTTTAACAACGCGATATGTTAATAAACTTAGATTTGCATCAGTCCGAAAAATGAAATATCTCTGTCGTTTCAAGCTTCAGCAAGTGCTTGAAGTTGAATGCTAATATTGGAGCATGAAACTGTTAGCAAGGTACTGATCAGTGTGACAGTATTTGTTGTGAGAACTTGTCAGTCTTGAGATTTTTTTTTTGTTGTTTAAAAAAAAAGAAAAGAAAAAAAAAAAAGGAAGGAATGCCTAAGTAGTTTAAATTGCTTTGTAGATGTTACTGAGATGAATTCTTCAAGACTAGTTGCCCTAGGGGAATCAATATTAGCATTGTCAAAATGTTAAGGACCTGATTTCAGTATAACATACTCCATTTTAAATGGGTAGTAAGTCATCTGGTACTGTTGTAATTAATCTGGTGTAAATGAGATTAAAATCAATATCAGATTAGTGGCTAATTGGAGGCCTCTGATTGGTGTGGGTATGTCTTCAGGGGCTGGGGAGAGATTCCCATGGCCAATTCTGCTGTGCAAACTCTTTTCTTTGTTCTTTCCCACTTTTGCTACCATGCTTTTCCTCCATGCCTGAATTTGCAAGCTCTCATAATCTGGAGCACTGTGTAGTACAGTTCAAGAGCTCTCCTTGGGGGATAATATTTCAAAATTGTCTGCTAATCTCTGCTAGGAAAGTTAAACCTGAAACCAGAGAAGAGAGTGAAAATTTATATTTATTAAGTAGATGTTACAAAATTCAAATCTTCCTGCCTAATACTGGTGCAATTGGCTTATATTCTTACCGTTCTTTGTCAAGTCCCAATTCTGTCTGATTTTCTCACAGGCTTGCTTTATTGTTCTGTGTTCTGTGTATTCAGGTTGCAGTACAGCTGGCTGACAGATGAGGGGGAATTGCATTTGTTTTTCTTTGAACAAACTGTATTAATTAAAATGCCTCCCACTGGGCTTGCAGTTTGCTGTAAGTAGCACATATCATTAGCTTTTAAAAACCAACAGGATCATAAATGTAATATTATTTTAGCTTAAATGCTGTATGATTTAAGATGCACAGTATAACCCTGAGGGAGAACAGCAAACCTGGACACACAATTCTGGTTGTCCCACAGAAGAATGTATTCTTTTGTTGATGGAAAAGAGTTGGTATTAACTAAAAGGGGGAGAAAGTTACCTTTTTAAAAATCAGCAGAGCAGGTTAATTGTTTGACCAGAGCAATCAAACATGAAAATTAATACAGTCTTGACAGATAGGTCCTTTTCTTTATGCACACGTGCATGTATTACTGGAGAATAGGGTGCCTGGCATGTTTTCTTCCTGCCAAAATGCTTTCAGTAATGAGCAGCAGGGTTCATCCATGGGCAAGTTGTAGCTTGAAAAGTGTAGGTCTGTATCTTCTGTTTCTTGCTTTTTGACCCAGGTCAGAATATTCTTCTAGACAGGTGAAAGCATTTGCTTGCATCTTTTTAGGACATTGTAATGATCAGGAGTCTGTCAGAGTTACACTTAAGAGCGTGAGAAACTTTGGAACCAGTAGGAAGAAATGAATTGATTTCTCTGTGAAGTGGGAAGGGGTGAAAGGCGAATTCCAAGGTACCTGGTTTGCTTTAAGGTATCAATAACAATAGTAAGGGACATGTACTGTGTGTTTTAGGAGAAGGTGTCATTAGTCACAGGAGAAAGTCAGAGCCTTGGACTATTTCTGTACAATTCTGTCTGGGTTAGGGTTTATTGAAGTGACCCCTTGAACTGTTAAAAATGCACAATATACAATGGATGAATGAATAGGAGCTTTCCTCTGCTGGAAGAGGAATTTGCATATAGTATTTAAAATGTTTATCACACACGAGAAGCCCTAGCACTGAATGTATTGCCATGGCAAATGCTTATGCTTTGTGGCATGCATTCACTGAGTATAAGTAAATAGAACAGAGGAAGTTGGTCTGTTGGGCTTCAAATTAAGGGAAATTTCCCTTATTTAGGAAAGTATTGGCCTTGGGTGATGTAATGCAGTATATTTTTTTCCACTCAGCCCATTATTAGAAATGCAGTGCAGTATAAAGGATCGTTAAATAAGGATGTGCAGTTCATTAAATGAAATGCATTATATCCAGTTAGCAGTGAAACAGCAAGGAACTAGTAAGCGAATGAATAATTATATTTAGAGTTTCAGCAAAGAAACTGTGACAAAGTCAGAAAGAAAGTTTGTTGCTAATCTGTCCCCCACAAATTAGAACTATACTGATGATAATTGTGGAGACAATAGACTGAGAAGGATGCTTATTTGAAAGATCTGTGCCTTTGAGGTGTGGCAAGTAGTTGGTCAAAAAAATAGACCTAGATTAATGCAGTTGAAGTGTTCTGTCTCTGCTTCCATTTGGGCAGGGCAAAGCAGTTTGGCTTTGGTTTCACACCTGTATCTGATTGGGATGCTCTCAGCAGGAGTTCATTTACCAAAGCCTCCCAAAGTGGAGGACTCACATGCACAAACAGGATTAAGTTCCACCAGAAATGTAGCATTTGCATCCACTTAGCTCAGAAAGACCCAGAATAAGCTGCTTTTCCCTTCCATCCACTATCATAGTTAAATTTTTCTCCAAGGGTACAGAACACCTTGCTGCCCTCATCCTAAGGTGATTAAGGACAAAATACCTTAAGAGAGAGCCTTTAACCATACAGCTGCAGGCTATTTGGGTGGAAACACTCTTTTCCTTCTGTTTTTTTCCTTTGCAGGAGAGAATTTGAGAGTCCTTGGGCTGGTAAAGGAAAGAAAGAGGAAGGATGCTGCAAAAATGGCACAGGAGGAGGCAGCTCTGTATTCCATTCTCCTCTTTAAGTATGGCTTATGTATTTATATGTTGCACTGTATAGAAAAGCATAAACAGTCCTTGGACAAGAGATCAGAATTGCCATCTCCTGTTTCCCAGCTGAACTTTCTAATTGCTAGGCTATGACCTACAGCCTATGTAGGTTCAGTAACTTTGTGGAGTTAAAAGAACATGGATTTGAACTCCCTTGACCAGGCAAGATCACACAACCCCGATTTCCTTTGCTATCAGATGCTGGTGAAGGAGGAAAATAGAAGAATACTCCTTTTGTGTTAAATGTCATAATGCTGCAGTTCTGTTATGGAATTAGCATGCAATGAAGAACATGAATAATATTTGTTCTGTACGATGAGTGTCAAGTTTGGAGTCTTTGTGTAAGATGCAGCATTGAAAAGAGGGTGTGCAGCACAGAAACTGTCATTTTTTTTTCTCCTTCATCTCGACAGATTCTATTACTTCAGTACTGGTTTAATTATTCTCCTGGGTATGGTCTCTTGCTACTCATCCTTAAAGCATCACGGTTTTATTCCCAAGGGCAGAAAACCTTTCCTTTACTGAAATTTGGCAAGTCACTTTCAAAAGAATGCAGTTTTTCTGAGTCTGCAAACCTGATTTATTGGTTAATCCCCACAGAGGATGTAGAAAGTGTCGTATGTTATACATTCTATGAGTTTTTTGTCTAGACAGAGTATTAGAGCAGGGTTATACAGATACTCAGGAACATCTGCAAATTTTAAATGCAAGAGGACTATATAACTAAGTACCTTCTCAGCTGCCAGTCGCTTTTCGCTATTTGAATACTTAGGTTTTTTGAATAAATCCAAATGCCTGCAGTTGCTTCCTACTAAACAGCTTTAGCCTGCGTTCAGCTACTCAGGTATCATTAAGCAAGTAATTGCTTTCATTGCTTGGGTTTTGCCCAGAACCAGAGTCACTGTCTCCATCTGACACATTGCCTTTTGAGATTCTTGGTCCAAAATGTTAGTGCAGAAGAATGAAGATGTACACAGGTTTTCCTTCACAGAGGACTGGAAATCCGTGAGTTGGGTTTCAGATCGCGGACAGCTAGCCTAGAAGTCCCTTTAGGACATACCTCAGGAGAGAACAGAACTTCTTACCATCATCTTGTTGGGTGTGCTCTTGGTCTCTTCCAAAGCCTTGATGTGAACAGGAAGCTCTGCAGAGACTCTTCTCAAGGTGACAGTCCTCGTTGTCAGTGTTTGATGTGATACACTTTGAATTGATGCTGTGTGGCCTAAAAGACACAGGTGACTGTCCCTCAGTCACCTCTGCTCACACTTCTGGCTCAAAGTTGTTTCCTAGCTTTCCTCTTTTCTTTCCCCTTTCCTGTATCACCCATCATCCTCTGAGAGAGCTCTGACCGTCTCACTTGAAGTGACCTGACCCCTGGCTCCTGTGCCAAGGTGCCCGAGTGAAATGGTTGGTGAGAGTAATGAGTCAGAGGAGAAAAATATCAATCAAACCTGAAGATGTTTAGGGACTTCTGACATCAGATACGCTCTTTTACTGAGCTGACAAAGTTAAGGCTGAATAGGCCATTACCCTATAACGGTCCAGTTCATTTATTTCCATCAAATGTTCAGTTGCCATAGACCTCAGGTATGTTTGGATTAAACTTGTTAAACGAGTACTTCTTCGTGAGCATGGCATTACTGAGAATGGTATTTAAACTGTGCCACAAGGGACAAATTCCTGTGTCCAGCATCTTGCCAGACTGAGGATTTTCCTTTAGACTGAGGTCATCCTGCTAACCTTCACTGGTTTCAAGGGGAAACAAGCACATTTTAAACCTCAGCAGTAATTAAATCTGCATGCCTACTTGACTGATTTGATATTTAATTAAAGCAGAAGTATTATGGTGGGGCAGTTGAGATAAATGACAGTCAACATTTGCAAGACTGACATAATCTGATTTTTCTTCTTTTTTTTTCTTTGTCTTTTTAGGTTTTAAAAATGTTTCTTAGTTTAGTATATAGGTATGCAGGTATGCATGGAGAAATCCTTAGGAAATATGCAGTAGCCTGGAATGTTCCTAGCAGGTATTTTCCAAGTTTCGAATAAGAGCATAGAAGACTTCCATCAGATGAAAGATGCAGAGTACATAAAAAACTTGATTAATTTCACACCAAACCATTCATTGTATTTTTGTGTATAAACCTGTGTAATACTATGGCTATCCATAAGCAGAATGAAGAAAAATAATTTCTTTGGTTAAGAAAATTTTAGACTTGTTTACAAAGAGCTTTGCAATTTTATGTGCTTAGAAGTATTTAACTGTAGTCAGTCCATCAAAGTATGCAACTGAATTTACATTTTGCTTTGCTTTTTAAATTGGACATGGTAAACAAGTAGGGATTTTTCCCCACTGAATTGCAAATTATCTGTAAAACAGAAATCATTGCTTTCTGACAGTGTGCCAGTCTAGTTTGTTCAGAATCTCCTAGTTAATAATACACACGTGGCTCACAGTTCATCAGCTCTTAGACTACTGAGACAGAACAAATACTGTATTCATTTGCTTTACTGGTAAGAGATCACTAATCATAGGTCCTTACGACACTTACTGAAAGTGCTTTTTTGGCATTCTTAGGCTCTTGACTTTCAGTGCTTTTTCTTTTTAATTACCTTTTTAATTAGTCTCCATCCACCCTGGGAAGTCACTATTGGCTCTTCACTCAGGAGTTTTTAAATGAGGAATTCCTCATTGCTATTAAGTTTCCACCTTCCTCGTAATAGCTGCTCTGGTGATTATGGTGTACACCTCCTCCTGACTTGATGAAAGTCCCTTTCTGTCTCTTACTGTAGACGAGGTCCAAGACAGCTTTAACCTTGTGGCCTGCCGTACAGCTTTGTATTGCTCAAACCTTTAGCACTATTGTCATGTGCTCTAATAAGCAGTTTCCAACACAGATGATGAATTAAGTGTCTGGGATCTGATTTTTGTTGTGACAAGATTTTGAAACATTCTGGACACATTCAGATGTAGTTGCTCTTACCAGTCTTTTGGAAGCTGTCATTTACTGGCGTTGTACCATCTGAGGTGTTCCTCTTCAGCCTTTTGCTTTTTGAGGACACCAGTCTTCACTGTAAATAACTGGAAGAAAAGTTAGTGGTAACAATTCCCTTCCTGGCAGGATAGCCTGTGCTGTGGGTCTTTGTGAGAAAGTTATTGTGGGCAGCAAATCTTTTGCCCTGTTGGAGCAACAGGAATTTTTGCAGAATTGCAGAATTTATAAACTTGGTTTATTCCCTTTAGGTAGTGTCGTCTTGCTCATGGGCCAGTTTCTAAGTAAAAGCCACACTTTTGAAAAGAACTTGCTTTCTGAAGGAGTCAGTCTATAAACTGTCCACCTTGCGTTGTTGCCACTCACACTCTCTGGTTCTTGTAGGGAAGCCTTGGAAGATTATAAGAGAAAATTTACCCATTGAGTTAGGTAAGTGGCTTATAGAGACTGTGGAGGAGTAAGGAACAAGTGCTCTGTTTGCAAACTTCTCTTGTCCTTTTGAAAATCTGCTAGCTGATTAGACATTTGCAAGATTTCTTGGCAGATGAAAAAACTTAAATTGATTAAACCCAGCAAGATTGAAACTTCAGAGTTAAGCTAGAAAAGGTGTTTGAAATACAGGTGGGTTGACTTTGTTGTTTTTGTTTAAACAGTAATGAATTATTTCAATGGGCCAAAAAGCTAATATTTGCCAGTATTATAAGGTATTAAGGACATGGGTTTAAATGAAAATAACCTTAATAGTTGATTGATTTACATGGGGTTATGTGGTATATGCCTCTGAAATGTCCTCTGGTTTGCTGAGACATGTTACTGGTTTTGTTTGAGTGCCAGTTGCATTCTGGAAATTGCTGGGTTCCCCATCCAGGGCTTCTGCATCTTGCGTCTGCTGTCACAGCCTGGAATTTAGATGTTTTTTATTAGACAGCAAGATTTTATGTTGTACAGTGGCCTTCATAAAAGGCATATCCTATATCAATAAAACACCATGTGTACAACAGAAGTGGACTACCCTAGCAAATGAGGAGACCCTGCTAAATGCGTGCTTATAGCTCTGAAAGACTTTGACCAGTTGATTTAAAAATTTGCCATGCACAGCGTGTACTCCTGGGCAATTATTTTTCTAGGCTGAGTCAAAATTTGGCTTTCCTATTTGATTCTTCCTCTTCCCCCACCTCTCAAGAGAAGAAATGTTTGTTACTTTTTTCAAAATCCATCGTAGAACTGGACAAGCAAAATCATTAGTGACCCTTGAAATACCAGGCACGATGTTTGAACCACAGTCAAAGAAAATTCCAGGTTTGAGCTTGATCTAAACTAACTGTGGCACTGATGGAGTAGCCTGTGTCTCAGGGGATGATGTGCTAATATACTGCATGAGATGCCAAGTGGCAGCGGGCAGGTTGAATATTCTTTGAAGAGTGTACAACTAAAAAGCATATAGTAAATGTGTATTAGGGCAACACTCTCTTATTTTAAATGATAAATTTTACAGTACTCCTCCATGCTACATTACCAGGACTCTATGATTCATTACTAAAAGCAATTAAAAGAACATTTTGGTGTATGACACCATCTGAGGTAAAAGCACTGTGCTTACAAGAATGACTTGGTTTGAAAAATTTTAATTTTCAATTAAGCTTGAAATGACAAAGTGCAAAATTAACTAACTTGCAATTAATTTCAGTAGTAATTATGTAAAAAATTCCAGGCATATAGAAGATCAGGAGTGTGGCATAATTAGTTGTGGAGTTTTTTACTGCTGTAATTACAGTGATGAATATGCATGAGGCTGTTTGGGGAAGGGAAGCGCAGCAAGCAATTGTATTTAATTAAACTTTTAGCTGGCTTAGTTATGGAGGTTGTTCTTTGTTTTAATCCCTTCAAAACTGCTGTGAAACTCCCGAGGCAGGGTAGTTACACCCCAGAGTGTGAAAATGACTTTTTAGGATCTATTTTTCCTATGTAGAGGCCTTCCAGGTCATCTGTCACTTCGTGAGTCATAGGTAACCATTATGTTCCAATTTTCCAACTCTTGAAACTTCTGTGAAAAGCCCAGTGAAAGCAAATTCACCTTTTATTGTTTGTGTATTTATAATGTTTAAAGATGTGGTAGGTTGACCCTGGCTGGAGGCCAGGTGCCCACCAAAGCTGCTCTATCACTCCCCTCCTCAGCTGGACAGGGGAGAGAAAATACAACTAAACACATCGTGGGTCCAGATAAGGACAGAGAGAGATCACTCACCAATTACCATCACAGGCAAAACAGACTCGACTTGGGGAAAATTAATTTAATTTATTAAATTTATTAAATTAATAAGATATTAAAAATCAGAGTAGGATACTGAGAAGTAAAACCAAACCTTAGAACACCGTACTCCCACCCCTCCCTCCTTCCTGGCTCAGCTCCTCTCCCAGTTCTCTCTCCGTCCTCCCCCAAGCAGAGGCCCAGGGCGATGGGGAATGGAGGTTGGGGTCAGCTCACCACACGTTGTCTCTGCCGCTCCTTCCTCCTCAGGGGGAGGGCTCCTCACTCCTCCCCTGCTCCGCCGTGGGGTCCCTCCTATGGGAGACAGTCCTTCAGGAACTTCTCCAACGTGGGTCCTTCCCATGGGCTGCAGTTCTTCACAAACTTCTCCAACGTGGGTTCCTTTTCCCGGTCTGCAGTCCTTCAGTCCCAGCCTGCTCCAGCACTGGCTTTCCCCTGGAGTCCTGCCCATCTTGGGGGGCTCCCCCTGCTCCGGCCTGGGCTCCTCTCTCCCCGGGCTGCAGGTGAGACTCTGCTCCCCCGCTCCCCTCCCTGGGCTGGGGGGCACAGCCTGCCGCCTCACCACGGGCTGCGGGGGCACCCCCTCCTCC
>JAVJGG010000032.1:26328744-26346146 GCA_035590195.1 Aviceda cuculoides | reverse complement strand
CCCCAGTTTTATACGCTGAACATGACATCCTGTGGTCTTGGAATATCCCTTGGGTCGGTTGGGGTCAGCTGTCCCAGCTGTGTCCCCTCCCAAGTCCTTGTGCCCCCCCAGCCTGCTCGCTGGTGGGGAGGATGGAGAAGCAGAACAGCCCTTGGCTCGGTGCAAGCCCTGCTCAGCAGTAAGGAAAACATCCCTGTGTCACCAACACTGCTTCCAGCACAAATCCTGAACACAGCCCCCTACTAGCTACTGTGAAGATATTTAACTCTATCCCAGCCAGAACCAGCACAGAATTGTGTCATTAAATTCATCCCCTGCATCTATTCCCTTTTACCCTTGTCACCTTTAGTTCTGGTCTGCCCAACAATCTAAAAATGAGTCACTGAGAATTTTTATAACTCATGGCTATTATAAATACTTCAATCATGTCTCCTCTTAATCATCTTTTCTCAAGACTGAATAAATCCTACTTTTTTCTCTCTTGATATTTAAGCCCTGTTTCCTCATTTATCAATCTTTGTTTCTCATGCTGTACTCTCACCAACCTAATTCTGTCTGTCTTCAAATAAACTGGCCAAAATAGGATGCCAGTGTTCAAATGTGGTTTCGTTGGGGTTTTGTAGAATAATGCAACAATATGTTTAATATCCTTTGCTTGTGATAAGCCAGTTTTCTATTAACCTTCTTTACCACTGTTATGCATTAGACCAAGATTCTGTGAATAAAGGTTCATTCATGTGACACATTGGCTAATTCAGTGCCTTTTAAACTATGTTTAGCTGTACTAATCATTATTATTTGCCTCCAGTCTTTCCATGCAGAATGTGAACTATAAGTATGCTACCAAAAATCTCTTCATTTGTCCTTGCATACAGTAATTATCTTGACATAGTGATTAATAATTTATGATTCTTGCCTCTTAAGACAAATTTTAAAATACATTTTTCTTTCTTGCATTGTACACATGCTTTTCATATCAAGAATTGCACAATTCAGTATGACTAGTTCAGTCAGTCAGCCAGAGTCAAAGGGAAAATAAATGTTTCCACAATCTCTGTGGAAACAAAAAGCAAGACTGCATCTTCAGCGAGAATAAAATCTGGCACTCTCACATTCATTAGGCTGCGTTTGTCAGTGCTGAATAAACAACCTTTCATCAAGTGCAGCAATTTTCTTCATTCTGTAATTAAAGATATTTTTTGCTTAATTTATTTATATGAAAACTTGCTGAAGTGGGACCAAAATTTTTATAGTGCATATGTCAAAAAGAGGAATGAGAGTTCTGGATAAAGTCCCAGGTACTATAAGAACTTGATTTACTGTCTGAAATGTTATGCTGAGTCCATCCACAGAGGAAAGCTATCCAGGTTTCCTCTGCACATTGAAGGAGGAGATGAGCTCCTTCTTTCTTTATGAATTCATGGTTAGCTTCTAAGGCTTGTAGAATTTATAGATTTGTCAATGACGTATGAACTTCTACTGAACTTGGCAGTAGAATGGGATTGTGCAACAAGTGAGATATAAAATTCTTTAAAATAGGAGATCCATCCTCACTGTTAGAGGGTGGTTTTGGTCTTTTTTCTGTTTATCTGAAGACAGGCTAGGTGAAACTAAGGCAGGTTTGTCAGCTCACTTGCAGAAGTAACACGAATTTGGGGTTTATGGAGTGTTTTGGGTTATTTGATTGGCAGGGGTGGAGGTTTTGGGGGGTGCTTTTGGCCTGTACGCCAGCATATACATTCAGAACTGTCAGAGGTCTCGGGATACCTCCAAAGAGGCGTCTAGACCATTGTTAGCTTGAGGCGATCTCTTCCAGTGCTTCTTTACCCTTGCCATATAGCAAGCTGCATCTGACACCAGAGCTGCACACGTGGCTTGGGAAGTTGATAGTAAGTTGTTGTGGTGCTTTGCCTTTGGGGTAAGTGGTTCAGATTCAACCTGGCTCGTAGTTACTTAAAATTTGTAGGTTTTTTTTATATTCTGCAGAAAGACTTTGGGAAACTCTCCTGAGGACATGAAGGGATGATAGTCCCTACGATAAAACCATCAGAGCAGTCAGAGTGACTGGAAATCTAAAGGCATGGAGTCAGGTGGTGCTACTGCTGTTCCCTCGCAGACAAAGGTGGCAGCTCTAATCAGTCAGATGTATGAAATAAAGCTGCGATCTCTCGTGTGAGTGGTTTGGGACACTTTCCTGCAGCTTTTGAAAGCACTGAGTTTGTATCGCTGGTCAGAGCAGGCATTGTTTTGATCCTCTTTCATTTCAAACTTCTGTATTTAAAAATATTAAAAGCTTCCTTGCAATGTTTTCTTCAGCCCAAACAACCCTGATTCTTACAGCCTTTCTTGGTAGTTAGTGTCCTACGGACATGTGATAATTTATGCTGTTCCCCACCAAGCTCTGATTCATATTTGCTTTTTTTTAAGTGTGATGTCCTGAGCTGGATAAATACTCCAGCAGACACCTTGCTAGGGCTGAGTACTGTTGGGGTTGCATTTTTCACTGCCAGTTAACACCCAGTTCTCTGCTGACACCTGGCTACATGTGAACCTGACCATCTCTGCTATTTTCTGATCATTTTGAATTTTAATCTTGTCTAGCAGGGTGCTTGTGTTGCCCAACAGCAACCTGAATAAGCATATTCTCTCTGCTTTGTCATTCAGGTAGTTATTGAATAGTATCGGATTCAGAGCAGAGCCTTCTGGGCCCCCCTGAAAAGCTTTCCGTTTTCTAAAGAACCATTGGCAGCCACAGCCTTTGGATGGCTCCCTCCCACTCCCTATTTGCAGTGCCGTATTTTCTGATCAAGTGAGATTTTTAGCAGACAATGAAAAGGACAAGTTTATCTTCTTCGTGGTGTTAATGCCTTCCAGATGCTTGTCGGTGTCCCATTTGTGTACACTAGCTTTCAAATGCAGCTTTTTTCCTTTTTTTCTTCTTTGCATCACTTGCTTCTCTTTTTTTCTTTTTTTTTTTCCTTTGCTTGCTTCTCTTTTTTTCTTCCCCCTCACTTTCTCTGGCATTAGATAGCCTGTGTCTTGTGATAAGGAAGACCAAACAGGGCTATGCATTAGCTACTTTCACAACCAACTGTTGTCATTGTTGCTGTTGTGGTTTATGCTTTATTACTTTTTTTATCATATTAAAGGAATGATTCAGAGTTTGATTTGCAACCAAGTATGATGTTTCTTAAGACCTTCCCGAAGGTATAACCTGAACATAGTGGAGCTACTGAGGCCGCTGTTTGGCAAGGTTTCTTGCTGTTTATACTGAGTTTACAGAGCTCGTATCTGGAAGGAAACATCAGTTGGTATGTCAAACAACTGTAATGCAAAGTCAGGATAACTTTAAGAAGCAAAGCATCTCATGATGTAACTTCACGCAGGCGCTTTCTCCAGTGGAACCAAGCACTGAGCTCCACCTTGGTTTCAACTGCGCATCTACCCAAATCCACTCAGTCATCGTGACCTTGCTCTCCTCTCCAGTCTCCTTTTGCTTCCTAGAGGCGGACGGGGCAGCCTGCAGGGCTACGGCTAGAATGGATTTGCCACCTGTTTCCTCTGTCACATCCTAGAAGAGGCCTAGGACGGCGAAGGGGCGTTGGGGGGGTACGAATGGATGGTGTGAAATGTGACCCTAGGAAAGGGATTAGGTGACCTCGCAGGTCTTGTCTGTCTCTGCTTTCTGTTTTGATTCTTCTTTTACTCAAGATCACAACCCGCTAAATCGTTAGGACACCATCTTGAACAAGTGAAGTTATGTGGACTGCATATCTGACACCATGTCTTCCTTCACACAATTCTAGAAAAAAACGGGATTGATACTAGTAATATGTAAGACAGGGCATGGACTTTGTACTAACACTTTTTCAAAAAGCAGAGCCATTAAAAAGCCATACAGTCCTTGAATGATTAGAGTAAATTTCAAAGCTGATTAAAAACTTACTTCACAGTATATCTAAATCACACTTAAGCAGTATTTCTGGCCAATTGTAGCTGACTGCAGGCTCTGTAAACCCTGCACCACATCTCTTCAAGCCTTAGTGTCCTCCTTAAGCACCAGCTGTCCATACCACTAATGCAGCATCTAGGAAAAAGTTAATGTACACGTTCTAGCTGAACAGTATGTGTCTCTTCTTACCAACTTCCATAATAAACTCTGTAAAAATGCAGTTCATCTGTCTTGTCCTGTACAGCATCCCGCGTTCAGCTTTTTCCAGACATTCTATTGAAATAACAAGTATTTTTGCAGGCATGTAGATCACCCAGGATAAATTGATAACAGTTTTGCAATGTGGTGTAATTTAGTTTCAGCGTTGATAGATGATAAAAACACAAGCATTTCATCCACTGATTTTCATTTTAATTAGTTTACTTTTTGGGTTGAGTTGGTTTTTTTCCTCCTAGATATTCAAATGATTCCAAGAAATGTTAGCCAAGCATGTCATGGGAACTTGGATTCTGAACTCTCAGGGAATAGGAAAGGTAAAGCCACCCATGGCCTTTGACAAATCTATTTTCCTTCATACTCTTGACTTGAAACTGCTTAAGACCTTTCAGAATTAATCAAGATAGAGCATGCTTCTGCGCTGGCAGGGAGCTGATACCGTGTACAGGCTCTTACCTACCTCAGAGCTCTGTTATTCCACTTAACCCTTGCAGAAGACAGGATGGTGCACTTGCACATAAATTTGCCAGTGTTGCCAAGGGTATTTGGTAGAAAATATATTTGTTATCCCATTAGTTAAAGGAGTGAAGATAAATGTGACGTTGGAGACTAACTGTGAGTCTGCTTGCATCTTGCTGGTTGAATTTCACAGTTCTGTTAACTTTTCTGTTAAAACATTCTTTTGTTTTAACTTTCAAGACTATACAATACTACTTATTAATTGTACATGATGGATTACGCAGCACCCAGAGACCCAAAATCTGGACTTTTCCTGCCATTGGGGAATACTGTTTGTGACTGGAACGAGACGAGATTAGAATATCTCTTGGGAGATGAGGGGAAAGGAGCAGGCTGTGGTATAAGATCAGTGGCTGTTACTCCAATTTAGACACAGCGCTTGCCCTGGGGCTAGAGCCTGGGATGCTGCTTAGTTGTCGTAGGTCTTGGCAAGAGCACGTTTATGCTATGAAGACAATGCAGTTTTTCTTTCTGTGAAGCACGTTCTTGCTTTATTTTATAAGCTTGGTCCACTGAAGAGTCTTTTAGTGGTGCTGCTATTTGAGATTTTCATTTTGTAGAACAGGTTTAATTTAGCGACGGGGAGGAATATGATAGTTGTGGGAGCCCCTAGAGCTTTCAGTGCATCAGGCTCTTGCTGAGTGGCATCTTCCTGTCATAAAATGTTATAAGAAGTGTATAGTAACTAACTTCTTGGCAGTCTCCTTGATGGTGACCCTCCATTTGCAAAGGAAAAAGAGGAGACAAACAGAAGTAACTGAACCCCTCTATTTAGAGGAGACGACTTTATTAGGAGAAAGTTCATGTTTTTTGTGTTCTGACCCTGCTTTTGGGCTTAGTTTCTGTACTGGCTGTGAATTAATCAAATTATACCACTAGCCTTTTGGGCTATCACGTGTCCAGGAAATGCTGCTTAGATCAATGTCGGAGTCATCCTGAATTGCATTTGAGTAACACTTTAATTTCCTCCTTGGCCTCCATCCAGCTGCCAAGCCTGGACCTTTTGTTTCCGTTGCTTGATGGCAGATTTTGGCTTTGCAGGTTTTTACATTGCTGCCAAGTTAATTTTAGAACTTTAGTTGCCATGGCTACTGCTAAGTATTTCTTAGTTCTCTACTTACTTGCTCAGTTTGCTGCTTCCCTTTTTTTTCTTTCTTTCTTTTTTTACATTTAAAAGGAAATGTGTGAAGTGCATGGAATAATTATCCTACCCTGCAGAAGATAAAAAGGAGGGCATGTGAGAGGTGAGGCTCTTGATCTTCAGTCTGATGACTCAGCTGCTCTTCCAGCCACAAAGACTCGAAAGCTCTGCTCTTGTAACGCATGGGCAGGATCAGGGGTTTAAGTCTGGGGAGGAAGGCGCAGGTAATGTGCTCATTCTCATGCACCGAATGAGACGTGCTGAGACTGCTGCTAATTCTGCTGACTAATGCTGTCTTGAGGTTTATCCGTGTCTTGCTGGCTAGTTGTATAGACTTGTAATTATATATAGTTCCAAGTCTTATGCTTAGCTTTAAATTCTTCGGAACAATGGCTGTCATCTTGCTCAAAGCCTATACAGTACATTGCACAGAGAAATCTTATTTCATTACTGGAGCTCCAAGGTGTCACACTAATACCAATAATGACTAACAACATTACATGTGTGTATGGATGGATAACAAGTTCTCCATATTGAGATGTCCTGCTCTGTTTATGCAGGTAAGGTCATGAATGTCTTTTCAGTCATCTGAAAGAATAGGCAAAGATAGAGCACCCAGTGGTATATAGATTTCTGGTTAATATTTGAAATATTAATTTGAAATATTTGCTTTTGAGGAAAATGTAGTTCTCGTCAGTACAGAATAGCCTGGGAGAGTGTCCTGACAGCCCAAGAACATCATTATCTAGTTCTCAGGTGGGGATAACAGGGCAGGGAGCCAGGCAGAGGTGGAGAAAATGACCTGCTGGGCAACTTCAAGGGCTGGGAATAGAGTCACCCTCTGCTCCAAATTCTTAGCTCGAGGACTGTGCTGGCTGCTGCGGTTCTGGTCCATGGGTATGAGGGACACTTGTGATTAGCACAGGGTGAAACACAGAATAACCTGGTGCCATTTCAAGCCAGGACATCTGTGCGGATCAGTATTGTCTGGATGTGAAGCCATCACTGTTTTAGAAGTACCTGGAAGGAGCTTGGGGTTTCATCCTGCTGCTTTCCCAGAAATCTTATCCATTTACCAAGTACCTGGTAAGCAAAGATGTAATCATATTGTGTATTACTTTGGCCAATTCCCATAGATAAGGTCTGTTTAGTATGTATAATGCCTCTGTTAACAAATCTCTCCTCTGTGCCTGAAATGGAGAAAACCGAAGCAGGGTGGAAACATGCTTTGAATGCAGTTGAAAACAAATCCTTGTCTTGGGTGTCTAAGGGAAGTATGAAGCTGCTTGGGGAGGGGAACAAATGATAACTGAGCATGAAACTCCATGAAGTCAAGGTGCTGTGCTGTCTGGGCTAGATCTTGTTTGTAGCTTGGAGAAAGGCAGCAGGGAAAAAAGGTAACTGGGTTAGAAAGGATGTCACCAGAATAAAGAATATGCTGAAAGTCCAGTGCACAAAATCTGCATAAGACTTGTTTTTAGTGGGATATAAAATCATGAAGGATGAGAAATTTAAGAGCTTTTGGAGACTTAGCTGGATGCCCTAGGAACTCCTAGCATAAAAAGTAAATAATGTGCAGAGGCTCTGCCTGTCTGTATTTGATTTTTGTCATCTTTAACCTTCCAAGCTGCAGCTCTGCTCTTTAACCAGCTGGAATTTAAATGTGTTACAGTAGCGTCTTTGTTGGAGATGGACCGTGACTCATGCTCATTAAGGCTACAGATGTCTGCTCAGATTATGTATTTCAAAAGCTTTTTCTCTGACTAATTGTGAAAAGCCAGGTTTGAGCAGAGGATTGCAAAAGATAAAATAATAGCCCCTCATCCCTGTGCCTGGCAGACTTAATGCAGTTACTCTCAGATCTTTTTAAAAACTTTGAGACAGCAAATTTGTTCACAGTCAATAAGATAGCCCTCTGAGCACAACCCGTTGTTTTCTTTATCAGTCTTCTCCTAAATTATTCACAAAGCTTTTTACACTCCAAAAATCTCCAATCTGCGTATTTATCATTTCCCAGATAATAAGGTTTAATAGGCATAAGTGGCATTGATAAACTCTTTGTATATGGCATGATTAGAAAACATAGATCTTCTTAAGGGGGGAAAAAAAGCATGAAAGAATAAATACTCCATGAATTTAAGCTAAATTAGCTTGCCCACTTGGCTTTTTTGTGAATTTGCATTTACTAGCAGAGCAGGCAGAACTTTTAAAATCTGCCTGGAAAAATACCTGCTTCTTCTGGGAGAAGATGACTGAATTATCAAGAATTCTGTTCAATGACTTCTGTGATGTGTAAACATTTGCTGAAGGTTACTAGAGCAGAACTAAAGAGTTGTGGCTTTTTCTCTCTAAAGTAGTCGTGCGTGTCCAGCTAAGATTTTTTGGGTGTTCTTGTATCTCACCTTCTCCCTATTACAGTGTGCACAAAGTGGATAGAGGTTCATTGGGCAGTCTCAGCTAGGTACCCGTCATTCCCATCCAAACCTCTATATACTCACCTGGCTCTACAAAAAACCCAGAATGTTACCAAGGGGTTACCAAGAAGTTATTCATTTCAACATGATCAGATATATAGTAAGATGAAGAAAAAACTTGATGTAAAAGTCTCCTGTATGCAAAACTGCCTCATAGTTCTGCTACTTTTGTTTTAGCTGTGCTATAGAGCATTTTTCTTGCCGGAGCATTATTTTGGAAGACCATTAAGGGCAGTTCATTTCTTTTCCTTGAATGGGAAGTGCCCTCTCTAGGGCTACAAGCCAAGCAGTGCTGATATGAAACTAATGTTACCTGAGCCTCTTTTGTGGGTTTGGGTTTACTGCCTGTGCTAGAAAAAGGAGGTTAAATGGAGGCTGGTCTTTCTTGGTTTAAACTACACCGCAGCAGAAGCAAAATACCACTGGACTTCACTTGCAAGCGTGTTTTGCTAAGGGACCTTAAGTTTGTGTCTTCTTGGCCCAGAAAACCCACCTATGAGGCAAGAATAAGGTTGTTATGGTGGTGGAGGAAGACTTTGTTTTGATGATAGCTGAATCTTCCCAGGCAGAACTCTGTCTCAGAGATACGGTGCGCTCCATGTCTGTTCCTGTAGAGGTATAAAGACTATGCATGTGTAGGGAGCTGGATTCTTTGCATGGGGAGAGAGAGCATCTCAATGCAAAGTACTCCGCGCTGCCCAGGGGCACAAGAAGGAGTGCTTGACAGATAAACCTATTTCTTTCACCTTCACAGGATGTGTCTGTACTCCTCGGTGAATCTCCATGTTAGAGACACGCAGGCTAGAACTAGCTGAACTGATGGAGATGCTAATTCAGATCCCAAAAGCCATATTGCTGTGTTGGCCAGTTCAAAGGCTGCACCAGGTAGCACTATTCAAACCAGCACCTTCACAGCTATGCTTCTGGTTCAGAGATCTGTACACAGACCTGTAGTCCCTAGTGTAGGCGTGCTCTTAGCTTGCTCTTATTCTCAGCGATATGGTGAACTAAATCGGAATACAAGCAACAGATCTAAAAACCTGAAAAGCAATAGAGAGTTACTGGTAAACAAATGCTGTTTCATTAGCCACAGTAAGCCCAAAGCTGCAAAATGGCACGTTAACTGCAAATTTACCTAAAATCTCTGCAAGATATGTGTTGTTATATGAAAAGGATCATAAAACCAGATAAAATAGATGTTTTGTTTCAGACTGTCCTAAAGCTGGTCATCAGATCCCATCTGGCTTTCAACAAAACACTTTTTCTTCAGCAATCTGGTTAGTCTGTTTGGATTTATGGAGGCTTTTTGTTCAGGACTTGGAGATGCTATCCTAAAGAGGTGGATAACCTTAAAAGTTTTTAAAAACAATTGATGTATAATTCACCTCTTTCGGTTTTCCACTTTTTTAATAAGATGGAGATTATAAAGAGAAGGGACTGTGCTGATTGTAAAGAGAATGATCCCATGGTAACTAATTAGGTCTCGTCAGGTCTGCAAAGGCATCCTGTTCTCACTCTTATGCCAATGCGCTGTAACCAGTGAGCCAAGTTGGATGAAAGTCTTGTGGTATTTTACTGGGATGTCATAATATATCTACCTTCCTTGCACTGAAGAATTGCAGGTAGTGGTATTCATCCGTGGATCATTCCTTGCAAATAAACTTGTTGATGTTTGCATAAAAATGATCTGCTTGTCACTATACTCCCTATGCTGGCCTTTGTCTGTGATATGTGACATGAATTCACTTCTCAGCTGGTGAATTTAGGGAACGTCACAGCAATATGTGATGAGCTGTAATTAAAATTACTAATGCATGTCAATTCCTTTCCTCCCTTCTGTTTTGATTTATATTCCTCATGCAGACTTTGTGCACTTTACTGAGTGAGCCGGAGACCTAGTGTTGACTGGTAACAATGATTTCTGCTTTCTCTCCAACACAGTTGCACAGGGAAATAAATTTAGTAAGGATCCTCGCTGAGGTGTGACACTAGGTATCAAGAAAACTGTGCGGCTTGCAGATGCCTGCAAAGCTCTGGTCTGTGGTTGTAGTGGCATCATCAGTAAAACAGATCTATTTAAGAGTGGTAGTTCTCATAGTCAGTAGCAAGACCAATAGTCATGTTCTCTTCTTCCTGGTACCTTCTTGCCCATCTTATCCCTTCTTACTAAAATATCTATGAGTTAAAATGGAGATGTTTAAAGGATTAGCCATTTTATGTTGTATTATCTTACCTAACTATTGCATAAGTTATTTTTAGTAATGCTGGAAAATGTGGTTTGGTGTTTAACCGTGGAAGTGAACTGCCAAGATCAAATACTGAGAGAAATACCCAGAACAGCTTGATGCAGAACAATGGGTGCTTGAAGAAAGCTCTTCTGTTGTGCCAGACACAGTTGGTATATATTTCATTATTTCATTACTAGAGAAATTTGTAAGTGGTTCAGTTGCAATTCTGAGTGACCAAAAAGAAGTTTTAGTTGGTAGGTGAAAGAAAGGAAAATGGTATGTTAAGATTTACTGTCCCAGCCTTCTGCAGTAGGAAATGAATTTGGATGGATAGTGCTCTTGTAATTGTGTGGATTTTGGAGGCCAGGGGGTTGGGTTTGTTTGGTTTGTTTTTTACTCAGCCTTTTGTTTTTCTTGAGGTAGATTAATGTCTTGTGTCAGAATAGTAGTTTTCTTTTTGAGGCTATAGGAGTTACAGCCCGCACAGAAATAGAAATTCTCCCCAAAAAAAGAAACCAGTACTCAAAGGCTGTGTGACCTTGTGAACATGGGGCTGAAATGGAGGCAGGGGAACACAGTTCTGCAGTGCTGGCACTGGCGCCGAGTGTGGCAGAGTTGCATCAGTGTGTTTATGCCATTTTGCTTCTCTGAGCCTCTTTCCTCCTTTGCATTTTGTTGCCTTTTATTGTGTTTTCTCATAAGATTTGCATGCAGTTCAAGATCTGTTCAGATGTTGTCCAAAGTCATTATTCCATTAAGTCTTTGCTTCTCTGGGCTCAGAGCCCGGGCAGGAGTTCCTTCTCCTGTATCATGACTCTGAACAAATCCAACTGTAACTTCTCTTACAATTCTCGGTAACTTTGCCGATTCCTCAGTGCCTCCTGCAAATAAAACATACGCTATATGCTATCTGAAATACCTCTTCTGGTCTGGTCTTCTCATCTCTTCTCGTCATCGCTCTAATACTGCTGTTTAGGGTCGTGCTTCTGCTCCTGCTCCCTGCCACTCAGTGACCATTTCCAACCATTCCCTTCACCATTTCCATCTCAAGTTGAAGCTTGCTTATGTGATCTTTAATGGCCTCAGTGCAACTCATGTTTTTCTTTTCCTTATCTTGTTCTGTCCTAACCTGTTTTTTTTGGTTGGTTTGGGGGTTTTGTTTTGGTTTTACCATTCACTTCTTTCACTGCACTCTTTGCTTTTAGACTTTCACATCTCTCACTGGTATCACATCTACCAGGCTTGCATCGCTGTTTTTGCTGTTCCAACACCCTTTCTTTTTTTTTTTTTCCAATTTTTTTCTGGCAGGAGGTCTCCTGATCACAAACATCCAACTAACCACCCTTTACTGAGCAGCTATCTATATTTTTTCTCCCGTACCTATTTTGGACTGTTGGATCTGTGGATCACAGGATGTAATTGCTGCCTTTTTTGATAAACTCCATGTAAACTTTGACTGCACTGTAAGTTATCATTAAAATTAAAGATGAGGCCTTTTACATCTCTGATTCTAATGTGCTTTGCTGGGTACAGCTGAGGTACTGTGCTTACGCCTCAGAACTGGGTGTCTCGCCTCTGGAAATAAAATTTATGATAGGTAGGGATGGGGGAGTTATTCCCATGATGGTGCACGTGCATCATACTACAGTGTGTATTTTCCTTTTTCACAGTTTGTGTCTCCCTTGTGGTTCATCTGCTGGCACTTACTGCGAGTGAGGATGGACTGAGTGGTAGTCAGCCAATCTCTGATTTGCATGCTTATGCTTTTAATAAGCTAATCTTCCACAATCCAAAGAAAAAAGAAAAACTTGCTTTCATCACACCGCGCGTTAGCAGAAAACACAGCACAGGTTAAGAGCAGTTTTATATTGAAACAAATCTCAGGCTTGCTTTTCCTTTTATCTTGCAGAGGCTGGCAGTGGCCAAGATTACGTGACCTCAGAAAATCAGCTGCTTTACTACCCTAGTATTACCTATGCTATAATAGGTAGCTCTGTCATTTTTGTACTCGTGGTGGCCTTTCTTGCCTTAGTCCTGCATCACCAACGGAAGCGCAACAATCTCATGACCCTGCCAGTGCATCGACTGCAGCACCCTGTCCTGCTGTCCCGGCTGGTGGTCCTCGATCACCCGCACCACTGCAGCGTCACCTACAATGTCAACAATGGGATCCAGTACATGTCCAACCAGGCCTACCATAGGCCAGTGGACCTGGACTCTCCACCATCCTATTCAGAGGCTGTGCTCGACCAAAGGTATGTACAGGAAGGAGCTAATTCTGTGCTCACCGAAGTTTCACGCTATTGCTTGCAGCTCTGTTAATCTGTGCTTCTGCTCCTCATTTATCCTTATCACTGCTTTTGAGAGAAGTACAGCGTTGCAATTCGGTCACGTGCATAGGGCCAAATTTGGGCAAATTTGAGCTCCTCCTGTATATGAAAAATTCATGGTCCTTGGGTCCTCTTACTGTTACTGGTATTAAAGGGATTTAAGGCAAACTTAAGTCATGCTCTCTTAGCATGTGTCTTTGGTAGTAGAGATTTTGAGGATGGCAGGAGAAGGCAAGGAAATGTATTTCTTGTCTAGTAGTGATATCCTGTGCCAGTCTGGAATCAAAACATGAAAATTGCATTTGGAGTTTTGCCAAAAAACAGCTAGGTCACACTATTTTAAAAAAAATTACCCTGGTCATGTGTGATGCATATATAGAGATGAGAGGTCTTTGATTCTTGCATAAAGAAATTTTATGGTCCCTCTGCTCTGCACTACTTTCCCTTTACCAATAGAAGAAAAGAACAGGGCTCTGAAACGGAAAGCGCAGTTCTTATTTTAAATAGCTGAAAGCGCTTTGAAGTTTTGTGGCTGGGTGTGGTCTGGGTTATGACGTTTTTGTAGTTATGACACTGGTTTTATTTGTAGATAATTAACCTTTGTTTTAACCTCTGTCTGTAAAGTCTTTCCAAACAAAACTCCTAGACTGTCATCCTCTGTACGTAAAAAGGGCACGGTATGAACTCTAACGATCCAGATTGTTCACTGTCACCCCCTTGGTATTTTTTAGTACGAACTCTGGGATCTAAGAGTGATAGTATAATCATTTGCATTCCTATTCTCTGCTGCATTTGGCAGCAGCTCCCTTGTCTTAATGTTGACATTCATAATAATTATTATCTTTTCATTAGTAAGGACAACTAAATAAGCAGCTGTCCAGATCGTAATCACTTCTCACCTGAGCTGATACAAACCATCAGCAATTTCAGAGCTAATTGCTCCCAGGACCTGTTATAAATCTGCTAAACCCTTCAGTCCCTTTAATTGTTTGCTATCGGAACAAAAAAACAGTTTTCCTGAATCCAATACTCGTCTGTGCCTACTTACCAGTTGCTCTGCACCTGATACCATGACAGCAAAAGTGATTTGTCATGTGGAGAATTCAGTTTGTTATTTATTTGTAGACTGTAAGCCATTTATCTCTGTCACTTAATGGGAGGTTTCCTCAGAGCTTTCTTGTGCTCACAGCATTATCCATAGGTGTAAATCCACTAATTACCTTATTTCTTTTAAAGCTCTTTCTCAGGTTGTGTAAATGTTATACAGGAAAAATTCTTACCTCCTGCAGCCATCTTTGAGGGTAAGCCGAGATTTGTTGGAAGTGCATACCCGTGAAAATCGGAGTGTAGAGTGTTAAGCAGGATGTAATTAGCCATGTTGCATCTTGACCAGAAACCTTGGTGCCCAGTGGTGGTGTGGATGTTTTGGAATGACCTGAATAATGTAAGCAGGTCTGTTTGAGATCTCCTGATAGGTGTCATCATGGAAAAACTAAGAAATACTGTTTAGTTTTTTCCATTATTGGAAAACGATATACTTTCTTCCATACCACTGTTTTCAGTAACCTCTTACTATGTTGTGTATCTTACAGCAGACCACCTTGGTTTGACCTTCCTCCACCACCTTATTGTTCTGAATCCCCTAATCAGCCCGATCTTCCTCCTTACCGATCTCGAACGGGAAGCCTGGTGAGCACAGACACCCCGATGGAAGGAAGCCCTCTGGGCACAGCCAACACTTGGACAAGAGACATCCATGACAGCATGGATGGCCACAGAACTCTTCTTGAGAGGACAGCAGATCAAAGCGATTCTCTGGTCAACCACATTGCTGAAAGAGAAGTGTAACTGCTCTGATATACGGCATGGGCAGGAAGGCATTTACTTTTTTGAGTCCATCTGGGTTAATCTGCTGTGGCTAATAGGTTTCAGGGGGACATGTGCCTGAATGATGACTTGATTTGAATCCACACTCAGTTAATATTTGAATTCAGCATTTTGGGCTCATCAAAGACAGAGTTGTGAGAGCTAAACCTAGAGTCACATCAGCTCTCCACAATATTGCTGCGAGCAAGTTCCCGTTCAGACTAGTAAGAGCAACATCAGTGCTGTGTCAAAGAACTGACGTGATGTATTTCGTGGACTCTTTACTGTATATAAATGTATATATGTGCATGTATAATATATACAGATGTTGCACACAAGAACTGTGCCAGAAGGACTCTTGTTTTCAGACTGCCTCCTGTCCTGTTGACGTGTGAGCTGTTTCTTCTTGCTGCCTGGTGCCCGCTGGTGGTCACTGAAGCACATCAGAGGCAGTCTTTCTGCTTGGAGGTCTGGTGCCCAATGCCAGCTCACTGGCAGTGCTCAAATTGCAGAAAATGTCCTACTTGACCCTTCTCCTCATGGCCTGGAACATTCTCACTGTGAATGTAATTTTTAAAGTTTAAGCTTGTGAGGATGCAACAACTCTAACTGAGCAAATGAGGGTTTTTTCCCAGATGCTAATATCTAGGCCAAATTTGCATGGGTTTTCTCAGGAACACGACAAAGGTTGGCGTATCTGTCAAACTTCAAGGCTGAGTATAGAGGCACTGAAGCTTCTCAGCAAAGCAGCGCAAGACTTCTTTTCACGTGTGGCAAAACAACATTACTCCATGTGTTCCTTCTTAAAAAAAAGGCACAACAAAACAAAAAAACAAAACAGTCAAAAAACCCCCAAACTTTCAGCTAAATCTTGAACACCAAAACCAGCCTGAGGCAAACACCGATCACAGAAAGCTTTAGTGTGAATGACTAGTTTTATAACTGAAAGCAGGTCATGTAGTGAAAGGTGTTGGGCTTGGTGGCCCTGTCTACAGCGTGTATACATACATGCGTGGATACACGTGTTTAATACTATGTGTACGTATGCAAGTAGTGTATTGTGTAGGTTTAGTTCTACTGCACCGGTAGAACTCTAAAATATCAGTTTCACTTAACGATATTCTCACTGGTTTTTATGGAGTTTGCCATTATTTGCATTCATTTGATTGAAATCTTAGCTTCTGCAGAAAACCAGAATTATTTCTGTCTGTTTTGTCCTAACTCTTGGAATGGTCTCCTGTGAAGTGTGTTTCAGTGCGCAGTGTTGAATCACCCGTGTGAAAGCATCTCAGAGGTAAAGGTATTCAGAGTGGCAAGAGGGAAGGTAAGCTGTGAATTTAAATGCCACTGCAGTGCTGTGCTTGTGCCTAGTATACAGAAAACAATGCAGTGTCTTCCTCTTGTCCAGAGGGAAATTGGCCTTGAAAAATTATTTATGTTTGTCTATCAGACATATTTTCCACTCCTTCTTCCACATAATGAACAGTGTCCTTAAACAGACTTTGCTGTTTAATGGAGATGAAGGAAGCTGACTGCCCACACCTTCTGCTTTCTTCTTCCCCATCTTTCTAACTTCTTTTGCCCAAAGTTTATATGCTCAGAACCCAAGAATTTTTGAGCTTGGTTGTAGGTAGGGGAATGACTCAAGTTCGGTCTCAGTTCCCACACATACACCTGAATTTTTTTTGTGGTCTTTTTTTTTTTTTTTCATTTCCAGCTCTGGAGTCAACTGCCGTGGTATGTAAGAGGCAGAGGCCAGATGAATTTACAAGCACAGGTCATTCCAGGACTGAGATGACGCAGTGGGGAGCACTGGGGAATTCTAATGCTGTTGGGCTTGGCTGACTTTGGAAGCAGATTAATGGCAGCCTTTCATTACAGGCTTAGGCAGCCTGTCTTAAAGTGCACTGGTGAAGATGCTCCTAGGTCCTTGTAAAGCAGTGTAAAAGATTGGGTCAGATCTCATCCTTGCTGGGAGCTCAAGCAATGTAATTATGCTGTCCTTCACAGAGCAGGACTTGGCTAATTAATGACTCCGTCCGACTTGATAGGTAGACTGTTGTCATTGCCACATAGCAGACAGTTATTCTTTATTTTACAGGTAGGTTAAACTCGGGTACATAGTCGAGTTAACAGTAAAGGTGGGTGCAGGAGTGTCTCCTGTGAGCACTGGGCCCTGCTGTCCCTCTTGCCTTTCGTTAAGGTTCTGTTCGGCCTCTGTAAGAGACCTACCTAATGCTGTATCAGAATTAGCCATAAGGTTTGTCTGTTGCAGTTTTTAAAACATTATATTGGACTATAAAACATACCGTCGAGGAGTTTGCAGTCGTTTCATTAGAATTAGACATCTTTTTAATTTTAAGGTTGCCTAAGGCTGTATTAGTGAAACTTAAATCATTGTGTCCAGTGTAACTTACATGGCACGTATCCCTCACGCAAGCCTCCACGGGGGACTGCATTTCACCACGTGTATTCTGAGACACCAGGGTGCAGGCAAACCAAATATTGTTTGCCTATGGCATCTGGAAAACATTGCCTTGCATTGCTAAGAAGTAGGAAAAGAGTGGACACAGCCTGCTTCTTCTGCCTTCTCTGTCAGTCACTGTCATATATGTACATATATATATATATATATATAAAAAAAAAGATAGTCTTTCAGATTGTATATATTCATGT